>WHYT01017698.1:522695-679769 GCA_009806455.1 Tetrax tetrax | reverse complement strand
CTGTCCTCAGCGCCGCACCCGGGAGGCAAGCAGCGCTCTGCCGCCCGCTACCTCTCTGCGGTATCCCCAAGAGGAGGAGGGGGGGGGTCGAGGAAGGTGGAGGGTGCAGGAGGGGGAGTTTCTCCTCCTGCCGGCAACGTCTCCCCCTCCCGAAGGGGAGCGGCGGCGGCCCGGGCGAGCGCCGCCCGCTGGCTCCGGCCCGCGGCAGCGCCGATGGGGCCTGGCCGCTCGTCGGCGCGGGGCTCCCCGCAAAGGCCTTCACCCCCTGGAGCCGCGGCAGGGGGGACGGAGGGGAAGGGGCCGGGGTTTGAGGAGGGTGCCCTCTCCCGGGACGCCGCTGGTTCCCCCGGAGCAGCGAGAGGCCCGCCGGAGGGAGAGGAGAAGGGCAGCCCTGCTGGGAAGGAGGCGGCTCCTCGCCGGTCGGGGAGCAGCACCCCTGGGCTGGCAAGGAGACGGTAGCGTGGAGTCCTCCTCCTAAAGCAAAAACTGGGGAAAGCAGAGAGCCCTCTTGCCCCCAGCCATCTCCCCTCAGCGGTCGCAGTGCTCCGTGCTTCCCTCCAGGGTGGGGAAGGGTGTCTTGGCCTTCAGCCCTCATCAAGGGTGGGCGTCTGGCAGGTAGCCAGGGCTCAAACCTGCTGCCTGGCTGTGGTCACCATCCTGTGACCTCTCAACCTGTGCCAGAAAAGAGACTCGGAGGAATGGAGTCCTCCTGGTTGTGACAGGAACATGACAAGGCTGGTTCGTGGTGACGTAATTAAAATCAAGCATTCTTCATATCACGTCTTGTGGAAAAGTGACACATCCAGATGTCCTGATGCAAGAACAGTAGAGGCACACTGCCATACGCTTCTGCCCTGCATCAGGCTTCAGAAGAGACACCGGAGTTTAGCTATCTGTAAGCTTCCAGTGACTGAGCATGGCAGAAAGGCAGGTGACATTCAAATTCATCTTCACACAAGCTCTGCACTGCAATACAATAATTCTCAGCATGGGAATGAATTTTCTCTGCCTCTGTTTTTGCTTGTGTTTTTGTTCATTGAATAGATTGATACACTCTTTACTTCCTGCCTTTACAGTTTCCATCTCTTCTGCTGGCTTGCACCTGCACTCTCCCACCAACCAAGAACTTCAGAAATGGCAATAGAGCCCAACAAGGAGACTCCAGCAGCCAGATGAAAACAATGCACTTTTTTAATATTAAAACTTGTATTGATAAGAGAACAAAAAGAACAGGCAGTACGAACACTCACTGAGAACTGGGTTTCAAACTATTCTTTAAAACAATAGCAACAAAGAATGATTGATCATCTGTTTACACTGGGAGAAAACTGAACTGCCAGCTAGAAAACACTTGCTGGCCTACCATGGATGTAAAGGGTTTGGGAATATTCTGAAGTGCCACGTGAAATATTTTATGCTAGTGCATCAAAGTATTAATGTGGTTCTTACAAGTAACTATACTTATTTATTGTTTTACCAGATTTTTTAGAGCTGCTGAACCTGTGCCTGTCATTCACGCTGCTCTATTGATTGGTGAAAGTTACAAAGATAACACAGTTTCAGCTGGTTAGAAACTGATTTATTTATAAAACTGTCATTATTTATTTATAGGCTGAGGAGATAGGCCAAGATCCTACAAAGCTAACTGAAGCTAATGAAATTATATACCATATATAAAATTAAGCACGTATGTTCTGTATCAAACAAAGTTCCTGTCTTGAGCACTTCATGCTCTAACGGCTTGTCACATAAAGATGCCTTACAGTGTAGTGGTGAGACCAAGAGAAGTGAATAAGTTCTAAGGGGTGCTAGAATTTCTGTGGTTTCAGGGTCTTTCAGTGGAAAAGCAAATGTGATCCTAGGATATATTCACTGAGGTATTTCCAGTAGAGATAAATAGAAAAGCAGAAAGCATAAGATCTGATCAGAAATGCCGTACTCAGCTTGTTCAAAAAAGCACTTTTGAGAAAATGAGAGCAGGTGCAGGAGGATGCTAAAAGAGTGTTAAAGGTAATGAAGACTCTGTCTTATGAGAGGAGACTGAAAGAGCTTTGCCTAGCAAAACAAAGACTAAGAGATAAAAAAGATTACTGTTTATAAATACATCAGTGTGGTAAACACAGGGTGTGTACCCAAAATGATAGGGCTTTATGGAAAGTCATTAAAATGTGAAACGAAGCTGAAATTATCTTCTCTTTCTTTGGCATTCCAAATAGATAGATGAAGTATGGCTATTTTTATAGCTACTTTTATATTTTTGTTTTCCTAGGCAGAAGCTATTGCAACAGTAAAAATTTTCCAGAATGGCTGTGGAGATACTGTTGGAATAGCCAACATCCTAGAGGTCTGTTAATAGCAGTATCACAGGAGTCTTACTCCCAGATGTGCAGACATGAACAGTGAACCTGGACAAGTGTCCTTCTTCCAGCTGGGCTAAATACGGGTGGCTTTTTGGAGCTCTGCTATGTGAGAATCACACATGAGGGAGGAGACTGGAGTAGGAGAGTGAGTACTTCAGTTCATGGTTCTTTGGGTTCTAGTGTCACAGCAACTGGATGTAAAACTGCGTCAGAGCAATGGGAAAAGATTAGAATTTGCCTACCCAAACAAGCAAGGTTGTAGACATTCTATTTCAAGAGTGAATGTTGATATATGTAGTTTGGACTGGCTTTGGAGCCATCATCTGTACATTGAAAATGTATTTTGATATTGTATCTTCATTTGTAGGAACATCAACTAGACAATGTCACGATTGAACTCTTGCATATACGTTTATGTCTTTTAGTTACTACAGTGGGATTCTGCTCACTAACTACCAAAAGTCAGGGATCCAGCCTCAGCAAGTCGTACCCTACCTCTGTGGTGGACAGGCACCTGTCACTCCAAACCGTCTCCTTCTAGAAAATTGCCTTTTGCAGGTTCTCTATTTTCTCTGTCTAGTCCAGTGAGAGGAAGCCCAGATGCCTACTTTTGACTAGAGGGCTGTCTTCCAGATGTCTGAAGTTAGGTGAAATAAAACCCATTTGAAGGTGACAAAGACATATGTAAGTGCTGAATGAGAACAGACAGCCAATGACAGCGAAAAAACATGTATTTAGTATCTCAGTAACAAAGAATAATTGAACATGAAGTTCCTAATCTTAAAGCAGGAATCTGACATCAATTCCTGGCTGAACTCTTAGCTGGCTTTTTTTAGAAGAGCAAAGTAAATATTGCTTTTTGAGGATGCTTTGTTATCATGTACTATTACCTTTTTATTACTTTTGCCCAAAGTAATCCAATTATGACACTTAATACTAATGTCTTGTGTAATCATGGATATCCTAGTGTAGACTGGAGGCCAGTAAAAGCCTTTAATTTCATATAGCATGGCAGTTTCCTATGCATTTGTAGAGAAGAGAGTCTTTGTTTCATAACATTCCTTGTTCTAAAGGAAATTACTGATGTATTTAAGGTGCAAAGGAATGTTATGACATCTTAACTTCAAAACCGATTAAGTCACTCTAAAGACTTAATTTTTTGAATATCCCAATTGTTTTGGTCCTAGGGAAACTGCTATGGAGATGCAATGTAAATATCTTTAGGAATTACATGAAGAAAGATTTATTTTTATGTTCCTGGCTTTTATGTTTTTTCATTTTTCCTTCTGAGGCATGGAATACTCACCAGAAGAATATGCTTTGGGCCTTCCTGGATATGTTACAGCACAAACTTTTAGCCCTGCAGCTGGACCAATAATATCTGTTTCATTACTTACAAGATCAGTAGAATTTGATCTTAAATAATTTAAATGAAGACAGGTAGAATCCTACACCAAAGACATAATATGAACCCCCTGGAAATGGCTGAGGTCCAGTTTTCATTTTAATACTTCTGGAGGTCTCACAAGTTTTCCTCTCACGTAAATTAAAAATCCATCTCTACAGGGTTTTTTAAGGCTAGTCAAGTGGGGTTTTTTTAGTGATTTGGAGTCTTAAAAAGATACCTAAAAGTACTGTATCTCTCCTTCAAAATGGCTTTAAATTCATCGAGTTGGAATGATTTTTACCTTCTGAGATAACAGCTGAAGGTTCCACAGTTTTTCTGCAGTTATGGATGATATTATTCATATCCAAATGGCAACAATGTTTAGAGGAATGTGATAATAAAATCCATTGAGTAATGAGGTGTTAGTACACAGCTGCTGATGCAAAGTTTCAAAGGAACATGTTTTGTCATTGTGATCTGGTACTTACTAAATGTTATTTCTAAAGATAGTTGCTTATGACTGTGTCATGTAGTAAGGTCTGTAGTACTCTGGGGTGACTTGTATGTTAAACTGTTACTTTTTTCAGCCTTAAAGCTTCAAAACACAGAATTTTTTAGAATCTATTTCTTTATCCTGGTGCTTGCTATCTGTATACAAGTCCATATAAAAACATTGTAACTGTTACAGATTTTTCTGTGTCCACATTTACAGTACTATCAAGAGATCCTTCTGCTTATGTTGAATCTATACACCCCACTTCTACAGGTCATTTTTGGCACTTTTATCAGCTAGAGTTTTATTAGGCATATTTTTTTTTTATTAACTTGTACAGACTGGTAAGCACTATATGTTTTCAATTTTGCTGTATTATTTAATGCGATAGGCACGACGTCACTTACAAACACGAAACTCAATCATAGATGGTTGAAAATTTAAATAGCAGATTATATTTTCATTTTTGCCAGTTAAGAAACAAATAAATCTAGAAGCCTAAAGGATGCGGAATTGCATGGAACAAAAGAAGCGAGGATATTACAACTGGCGCAATGATTCTACTGAAGCAAGGCATACATAGTCAAACCTATACAAGCAATGTAAGGTTGGTTCAAAAGACAGTGAACAAAAATTACTGGTTGCTATTATGAACTAAAAAGTTTTACAGCATATTGAACCTGATATTAAAAAACTGTTTTCATATGTTGCATTAAGCGGATGAGATCAGGATAAGGAACAGGACCTTAGGCAACATAAAGACAGTAACATTTCCTGCTTCAATGAATTAGACAATAGTAATGCATTAGCTATTTTAAAATAAACTGGTCTTTATAAAAAAGGATTCATTTTTCTATAATGGATATGTATGAAATATTCAAAGCAGAATATGGAAAGAGCAGACTTATCTACAGTGGCTCTTTTACTGACAAAAAAACCCAATTCAAGATAATGTTTAAGACGTGCTTATAAGATCAGTCCTGTTCATGGCATCATTTAGCCTAAAATATAACTTGAATCAACTGCAAAGTTAAGCATGTGTTTAAGTGTTGCTTGAATAAATATGATTTCACAAATCATAAGAGAATATATGAAGATGAATCAGAAAAAAAAAGAAATGTGAAATGTTAATGTGCAAGTGTGCTTAAAATGTATTTACAATGAAGGGAAAATTGAGGGAAAAGTAAAATCTCATCTACTCTTTCTCAAGGCAAATCCAAATTCTGCCATCAGTTTTTCTCATACTTTAACCAAAATGGTCTGCAGTCTGAAAATTTTGTGGCAACTTTAGAGAAAATGATCAAAGTATGCATTTCAAAATGAATAAAATATTAAGAAACAGGACTACCACTACAGTCTTCCCAGTATTATCTACTATGTTATTTGGTTGTGATTAAAGTTATCAAATGTGTGGTGAATTTTAAAAATCAGAGGCATATTCTATTTTGGTTTTAGAAATCATCAGAATAAATGAAGGACAAGATGGTTATATTAGCAACATGTGGGAAGCCTTTATTTTTGTTTATAGTCTAAAGTTTAAAGTATTCAGAAATATTTTTATTATTATTATTTGCTAATACCAGAATATTATTTCAGTTATGGCTTGTAAATTTACTAGCTTGTTTGTCTATGAACACAAAGTATTTTTTTTTGTTTGTTTTCACTGTCAGAATAGGACATTACCATGAAACTGAAGAAACATTGCAAACTTTTGTTCTGTGTAGATTTTCCTGGGAAAAATCTGCAACCATCTGAACTGAAGGGGGGAAAAAAGCAATTTCATAAGAGCAAAATAGCTTACACTCAGAAGAGGAAAAAAAAAAAGCAAATTTTCACAATGAATACAAACTTCACAGACTCAGTATTTGTATCTGGGTGCCAAAACCTAGTTTTCTCAGTCCATATTTAGGCACTTTCAGATAGGTGGCCTACTTGTCAGTAATACTAAACATTCACAAATGAAAAAGAAATTGCTAGTTACTTCTAAAAACCGAGCAGCTTATACAAAAATGCCCAAGTAGCTCAAGAGCGAAACTTCAGCATGTAGTTTTGAAATTTTCAGCCTATATTTTTAAAGATTATACACACCATATTTTATCCCCTAAAATGTGTTCTTTTGATCTTAATTGCGGGTTTAAGAAATCTAGACCCATGAATTACATGTGAGGTCTCAGGCCGCGGGTAATTACTCTTTGCTTGGGCAAGTTATTAGCGCACAGCGGCTGCTGTTCCTGACCGGCAGAACTGCCAGTCTGTGGATCAGGGTTTGTTCTCAGCGTAACTGTGTGTATTCAAGATGTGTACAGGCAAGTGTATCATGTGGCCTACATTAAGAATGCTGTTTCTTCCAGGTAGAAGAGAAGACTGCAAATCTGTCTGTAGTATAAAATACGGTAAGAGAGTTACTTGTTCAGCATAGTGAGTAACATGATAAGGAGTCTTGCATGCTCAAGGCAATTCTGTTTATTCAGGTGACCACTGGTGAGAATCACTGGGGATTTTGATTTTGTTCAGGCTATGTAGTGCTTCTAGAACAGAACCTAAGTCCCTGATGTGGCTTAACAATAAATACTGGAGAAGAATTATCATGGGAATGTGGTGTATGGAAAGACCAGTGGAAGCTGCAAAGCTAAAAGGGACAATAACATGTCATAAAGTTCACAGGATTTTCTTAGGGAAGTGTGTGCAATTTTTAGAAATGCACTGCAGATGTATTCTGTAAGTACAGCACAACTGGGAAATTATTTACTACATTGTACAAGTCTAATGCTTTCAGTTTGGAGGAAATAGAAAACTGGCGTTCTAATACCCATCAGCAAGTGGCCTACGAAATGGCTGAGTAATCTGCACGTGAAGGCACTTACGTCATGTTTTCTGCTAACTGAAATGTTTGCTCAGATCATTAAGAAACATTGACAAGAGTGTTTCACACCTGTACTCTCTTCTTCGGCGACCCATTCCAGTGAAATTTAAAGACCTGTATTACCCTTACTCCTTTGCAGCACTCTATGTCCTGAAGTGGAAAGCAAGGAGGTCGGCCGCAGAGCATTTCCCGGGAAAGGCCATTTCAACCTAGATCACGCACCTTGATATGTGCACCTTCTGGAGTCAAAAGGGAGTCAAAGAGCCAATACGCAGTACATCAGTCTGTGCAGACCAGCTTACAGGGTAGAGACTTTTTAGAGCACAATGCAAGATCACTTTCTTTGTGCTCCCTTGTACAAACAGTCTTTAGAATTCACTGACATTTAATCATCTGCCTCATATCACTCCTTTTCAGAGTAGCTATTTTGGTGCTATGTGGGAGTTGTCACAGAAATGGTTGCCTAATTCTCATCTAAATTTTGTGATGTGCACCCAGATCTTCTACTGATAAGCATTCTATATCCAAAAAATAAAAAGAATTAAAACAGATTCTGTTTCATGAAAAAGCAGTGACATACTTACCAGATATTCCTAGCTCTTGCAAAAAGAAACCTAGCACAATTTCCACAAAGCACATGGAAAAAAGGTTGTACATGAATACACAAGTTCCCACTGCCTGCCCTATCTCTTCAGTTTCAGTAGTTACAGGTGAATGAATTTTCAGTAGAGTCCGTGAAATCAGGACCTGTTCCGTGTAAACGACAGGCATAGATATTTTCAGATTACTGCTGGCCTCATAAAATGGCTGAGGTTCAGAACTATTTTGAAGCTTAGCAGCCAGAAAAGTATCAGTGAAACTGCCAAGAAGCTTGCTGCTTCATGCAGCAAGGAACACGATCTAAATGAAATTTTTCCTTTTTTCTTTCAGAGGAGCAGTAAGGAAGAGGGAAAGGAGCTGCTCACTTTATTTTCCCTGAAATACACTGTGGCTGTAGATTTGAATCAATCCAACGAGTGTTTTATGAGTGGTTCTAACGTGATATAAATGTCTCATTAATGGCTTCATGTGTTTCTCTGCTGAGATTTGTACAACTATATGTTTACAATATGCCAATAGTTGGGGTTTTTTTTCTGGATTATTCTTTCAAAGTTAGATCTGCATTTTGTTACCTTACATGAGTAAACACTTAGGCTTTCTTGGTCCATGAAGTGTTCACCTATAGACAGAACGCTAAACCCCTCCCCTACAGATTACTTTTGAAAAGCTAAACCCCACTTTTGCTACAGGATTTAACTGTTAGTTGACCTGATAGGGGAAGCCCTATGTTTCTCAAAATTGGGTAATGTATTCTACTAGGACTAAGTTCTTTGCTTCTTGTGGCAGAGCACAGAACAGCAAACTACAAACATAGCTGCAGAAGTTTGGATCTTAGCATAGAGTATTAGACATCTTTATGACACAGTAGAGTGACCTGCTGTTTTTAGGGATTTTCTAGTTCGAACTTTTTGAATGTGCAACCCCATTTTGCTTATCTGGTTTTATATAACATTCAAAGATCTAAATAGTGGGTACATTTTGCAGATCTAATATTGTACAATCTGAATATGCATTTCTAATCCTTAATACCCATATTTATTTTTAGTTCAAAGGTTTTTTTTGTATTTTTTGTATTTTTTCTTCTTAAATTAACTTTTTTCTAATGTTCACATCCAATCTCAAATCCTTTTACAGTCTATAGAGGGGATGATACTAACAGAGTTTGCAAAATGATTCTTGTTTTTTTTTCAGTTCAAGACACTGAATGAGAATAATCTGTTGCTGTGACAACTAATTAAGAACATTAGTCAGGGAATATAGACAACAAGCATGAAAAAAGAAAGCAGATCTCCAAAAGATTTTTAACATTCAATGACAACTTTTTGCATATGTAGTATGCTGTGGCATTATTGTATGAAAAGTGCTTCTGACAGTTTGGTCAACCCATCTTTGTGTTTATCTGGAAAAATCTTTCTTTCAAAATATGGGCTAAAATTCTACTCATACTGAGCCAGGAATTTGCCATGCATTCGTGACAGGATCCCACTTTGGTCCCATCACTGGGGTGAAAGTGCCAAGACCTTCTACTGTGAGTTCCCCAAAGAAAACTACAACCTAAAAACTTAGCTTTTTAAAAGAGAGACAGAAGAAGACATAAAGAGAAATTAAGTTTTCTATAAAGTTCTTCCAAGTTCAGTGTATTTTGAAGGGTAGTCCATGATTGCAGCTAACTTAGCAGCTTGCTGAATGGCAGCAAATCCTACTTTGTCTGCTGTAGTCCTCAAGGAATTCTCCCCTTCAGCTCCAAAGCCTGCTGGGCTGCTATCTCATCCTTACTGTAGTCTTTCAAACCGTGCATGAGCTCCAGCCTCCCTGCTATAATGTTCTTGCTCACTCTATCCTGCAGTCTCCTAAGCCTTCTCTTTTTGAGGGTACTCAGTAGCCCTAAGGGAAGAAACAATATCCCCTTTCCCCAAGAGGTCTTTCTTCTTAAGTGGAGCACAACACACACTTGGAAGGAATAGATCAGATGCCCATGAAATTCCAAGCTAAGTTTGCACCAGTCTTTGAGTACCAAGTGTCATAGTTTAAGACTGCTTAAGACCGCTCTATGAGAGCGACATAAAACTTCTAGTTTAACACTGTTTCAGGATTACATCGGTTTAATATTGTTTGAAAACATGTCAAAAGATTGGGTTTTTTTAAAACATACAAAATTAAAAATATATATTTAATTGTATCAGACCATCCACTTGAATAATTATTCTGGTTATCTATCAGGCCAACTCAGGAATGCTGATCATCGTCCAGGGCCCATTTCTCTTGTCTCTGCCAGATGAATGGCCAAACTGTCAAAACACCATTGCAGTATGAAGACAAATAAGAATCACACAGTAGGGGTCACAACTGCCCACATCAATTTCCTGCATAAGATGTTTGCCACCCATTTGTGAGGAACAAACTCTACTTACCTGAAAGTCACCTTACAAAAGTAGTTCTCGCCAGGTCCCTATGAATCAGTGGAGACCAACTGCAAGCATTTCCCAAGGGCAATTCTGTCTATCTAAGGTCTGACTGTTTGGTTGTTTGGGTGGGGTTGCTTTCTTTTTTTTTTTTGGTGGGGAGGGAGGGAGGGGAGATAGCAGTGGGTCTTCGTCTTTCCAACATTGGTTGTGCTTTTAAATTGGGTGTCTCAGGTAGTGTCTATGCTGAGGTAAGCCTGCGGCATTCATAAATCTGACAATTAGAGTCAGCTGAAAAGTGAAAGGAGAGGAACAGAGGACTATGGTCTTATAAGCTGTGTTAAGAGAAGTACTGTTGTACCAAATACAGGCCCTTCCATGGTTGAATCCCCACACAGCTGCTGGTGCACGTCAGCATCTGCAGTTTTACCCTCATACCTCAGTACCATTTGAGACACTCTATCCTGCCAGAAGAGATTCCCAACCTCCTGGCACTTGTGTTACATCTGTATCTATTTGAGTCCAGTCCTCTATGGATTGATACATTTTCTTCACCTTTTCATTTCTTCCTTTTTAGCATTAAAGTATTTGCAGCCCTGTTTGCAAAGGAGATAAAGTGTGCAGTAGTAATAAAACTGCAGTCATTTGAAGTCTAGACATATCTGGGCAAACTGGAATGATTTGCCACTGAATTCAAACCAAAGTGTCTTGCTTGGTGAGATACACTTTTAAATGGAAAGCTAAATACAGATGAAAGATGAAATGGCTCTTAAGGAGCTCTGGCAAGTTTATTAAGGTTATTACTTACACTGTAACGCAGGGAGCAGGAAGGAGTATTTGGTCAAAAGACTGCAGAGATTGCTAAAATCTCTGACCTGAAGAGTTTACGGTCTGATTCAGGCAAAATATCCAGCAAAATCAAATAAGGAATGTGTGTGAATGAAAACTTACAATAAAGGAAACCAAGGCACAAACGATTAACTTGGATTCTTTGTGTCTATACACTGCAGCATGCAGATCTTATCAGCTCAGACAGTCAGAAATGATGGATCGGAGCCCAAAACATCGTGAGACTGACTTCAAAACAAGCTTTTTTAAAAGTTGTACATTCTAATTGGTTTCCCTTCTGGTCTCTAAGCTTTTACAGAGCTCTCAGCTAGTGCTTTCAAGGTTTCATCTTCAAACCTGAAGGACGGAAACTTACATTTTGTGGTATCAGAGCTTTTAGGCAATCATATTTATAAAGAAATTAAGTTGGGAAGCAAAAAAACCCACAAGATATTGTGAGATTAAAAATAAACAAGTGAACTGGCAACCTTGGATGTAGTAATATTGGGAAATTTATATTTTAACCAGCTTTACAAATGTAGCATAATTCTCAGAATGCTCTCAGTGTAAAAAAGTCTTTCTCTTACTCCCTTTCAGTAGTTAGGAAACAAAGTGGGTGAGTTTTCTGATATCTAGCAGCCAATCTTCTAAATTAACACATACAAAGTATAAAGAAGTAAATAACATACTGCCCAAATCTCTGTTATGAACTCAACTACATCTGCCTTATGCACTTAGTACAAATTTCTGTGTGCTCATCTATCCCTTCTCAGTACAGTAAACCAGCTTCTTGGACAACTGTCCTTCATTACTTCATAAAGTTGTTACTGTGTGTTGGTTAAAGGACCGTCGGTTTAGTACTATGCAAACTAATATTTTGCCAGTGCTACAAATGAGGAAGCTCCTCCATAGAAACAGCGGCAGAAGCTTAATAGGAACTAATCTCAAGCAGCTGCTAGAAATTTCATCGCCACATTGCACTGATCTTATCTGGGGCCGGGGAAATTGAAGACTCTTGTAATAGCACTGCTAATACCCCTGCTTTAAAAGCAGAGGAACTGGGGAAGCCTGGGCAATCAGCAATTGATGTGCTAGATTAGACTCCAGATCCAGTATCCTCTCTCTGTCAGTTCCAGTGTTATATTTCAGAGGAACCCAGTAATACCAAAGGGGAGATATCTGTGCACACACACAAAAACAGTTGCAAGTCTCATCCTTGTACCTGAACAAAGATGGGCTTGAACCCCGAAGCACAAGGCTTAATTTCCATTGCAAATTATGTATTGCGTTTCATTGTAATTCCATGTAATCTTGATTCTCATGTAATTAGAAGAGTCACGCCACCAGGGTTTGTTCATTAAATGATTTTTCAAGTCAAAAATAACACTTTGAATTTAGTCTGGGGACAGACATTTTATATGAGAGCGCACAGTATGAAGTTGAAGTCACTCTTCCCAAGTCCATCTACAGAACTAAGTGGGCAGCCACACTTCTCCAGTGGAGGCTTCTGGGTCATAAACAAGAGTATTAGCTTTGAGAAATTTATATTAGCCCAATCCGATGAAGAAGTAACAAAGCTAGGGTTGACTTTAGTGTTACATTCGTACCACATTCATTCTGTACATCCACATTCATCCCACCCTGCACTTTCCTCTTGAGACATCAGCTACAAACCTCTGCTATCCACAGCTACTGGCTGATCTTCTGCGATTTTTGTTTGACTATTTGATAATGAAATTCATAATTTAGAAGAACAGATACAAATTCTATTATTAGCAGCCTTGCAGTATAATTTCTCTATCTTTTGCAATAAATATGGTATAGAAATTCCCACTGAAATCCCAATTTTAGCCCACTCAGTGGGAAAACTGGAAAGCCTTAATACTGTTTAGATAAGAAGTCACTGAGTTAAGAGTCATTAGCCCAGTGGTGCTAATACAGCTCAAAACACTCATGACCCCTTAGATGAAAAGGAGTAATGACCAAGCTGAGCTCCAGTGTCCTGCATAAAAGAATCATAGAGGTAGAAGAACAACTGATCATATTTTTTATTTAGATCTGCTCCCGTAAAGTGGAAAATTGAATGAATGATAATTGCTAACATGGACTGAAGGCAGAAGTAAGATGTGAAGATGACCCACAATATAAGTGTCTAGTCAATATAGACAATATAGTCCAAAGGCACAAACCAGTGATTTGTTTATGTGGTATTCTAGAGAAATGTAGAGAACAATGTGGAGAACTAACTATAGCATTTTTAGAGCATTTAAAAAATTACACTTTAATGCTGCTCTCTATAGCATGGTTGCCTAGTTACAAAGCAGAGTCCTTGGGATGTCAGGGAAAATAGTACTCACAAGTTTAAAGCCCCCCAAAATACCAACAATGGCTTGTCTATAAACCAGGGTAAGGCAGGTATACGATCTAATATCTAACAATTTGCTGGAAGTAGACACAAGTATTTTACACAATTTTACACCCTATTTGAGATACAACATCTGTTTCTAATTCTAAGTTACTCATATCAAATCACAAGCAATCACCTTGCAGGATTTGGAGTCTGTCAGTCAGAAATTTTAGGCCACTGAGGTGGACAGAAATTATGCAATTCAAGGAAGCAATAAGAAACAGATTTTTCATATTTGTTTTATTATTTATAGTAGTTTTTGAGGTGCTGGGGATGTTGTAGTATAAGAATTCTCTCAACACAATGGGCACGGTAAAGGTAAGCCAGAAGTTTTTTTAAAAGGGAGAAAAAATATGCTACTATTCTGTAATTTATTTCCAACTCTAGTAATCTAGTCTGCAAATTTTGTGAGTTTATATGCAGTCTCAATCAATTGCATATCTGATGTACAAAAGGTTCACCAACAGGAACAGATGCTGCCATGCTTGGTCCTCTGCAGACATCCTTGATATCTATACATAAACCTTGCAGTTTACAGTAAAAGCTTTCAAGAAAATGAGATTTCACTCCTTTTATCACTCTGATTACTGAATTGTTCTGCAACTTGCAAGAATAAAAATAAGACTTTCGAGCTAAAGGATCCAAGTCAATCTGCCTCCTGAAATACTCAGCCTGAATTTCAAACATCACAGGTAATCTTCTGGAGCTTATTTGTTCCAGAAGCAGTGAACCAGTAATTGCATGCCAATTTAAGGATAGATATAGCTGTTATTAAAGCTATATGCTGCTACAAGAGAGACAAAGAAATCCAGGTTTTGATATTCATTGATTAAGAGTTTCTCCATTTATTGCTAAGTCTTAATTTATATTTTGATGTTAGCATAATTTACAGGAAAGAGGTTTTGTTTTGACATTATAATAAGATCTCTGTAGGCTCTGACTATTTTTTTCAATGGCTGATATTTTTCACACCATTCTATTGTAAATAAAATGCACGTTTACTGAACAATGCAGTTTCAGCAGTTGGTTTGACAGTCAATTGCCTTAGTAAGAACGCCAAAATTTCCAAAATCCCATTAAAACTAGCTTTCTGTAAAGTCTCAATATTTTTTTAAGAAGTATGGGATAGTTTGTTAGAAAAGCAATTGGAGCCATGGGGATTACTTTTATTTTTCTCTTTGTAACAATAAGAACATGATTAGACAGATGTTTCATTGCAGATTTGTTTTAGACCAATATGATTTTAAAACACTGAAAATATGATACCCTTTAGAATGAAGTTTCGTATTGTAACATTGAGAGAATTCTAACTATATTGTCATAGACAAAGAGCTTTCTCTAAATTAATTAAAATAATATTAAAAGTTAAATTCTAAATTCACCAGATAAAGACAGACATCAAAGGAGAGTAATATTGCAATAAAATACTTTGTGAGTGCTTTCTACCCATTATCCCTTATTTACTGTCAAATGACTTAAATAAATGCCACCAAAAAAAAAGCACTGTAATAAGATTGCTGTAACAAGGATAAGAATGCACTCACTACACAATTGTTTTATTTTATTCTAAGATTGTGGTTTTGAGCAAGGGTTTGGATTAATTTTAGTGTGGAGACAGCAAAGTAGCTACTCCAGCAATTCCAATTGGTTCCTTCATTTGTTCATCCTTTGGTAAATTCTAGCATTGATTTGTATCAATGTTAATCTCTATAAACTTAATAGTCTAATAGTAGTGTGAGATAAATTGCAGTGAATGAAAGGTGTGATGCTTTATGTGAATTTGCTGCTGAAAAACTGATATTGGATATATTCTACAGAGATCAGTTTATCAGTTTCAGGAACTCTAAATATCTGTTCCTGTGAGATGAATTTACCTACTAGCTCTGGCCACAGTAGGTCAGAAAGTAAGGAATACAGCAGTTGTAATTGTAATTTGTAGCATGGTGACTTGCTGCTAACAATTTTTAAATTTGGAAACTCTTAAATGTATTTTGTAGGATACGTTTCTGTGTTCCCCTGTTTTTTTCCTGATTCTACTTGACCTTAAAAAACACACTGTGCGTGTAGATAACAAAGCTAGCTTATTCATTTGGCATACTCAACTGTGGATAAGACTGGTCCTTCCTGATCATCTCCCAAGAGTCAGATGAGGCCTTGAGAATCCCAGAGCTCTTTCCAAGAGCTTTTTAATGTTCCTTTTGCAAACTTTTGACCTGCCATTAGTACTATTTTAATGACATGTTTTGAATCATCTGGCTAATATTATCATTTCTGTTTCTTTTCCAGCAGCTTCAAAGAAACATTAGCACATACCTTTATGTCTTTGTGGTACATTGATCACTGCTCTTTACCTACCTATAATGTCACCTTCATACATCATTGTGTGTGTGTGTACACGTATATATGTATAAGTGTGCAGGTATATATATTTATATGAAACAGAAGTGGTTATCTCTCCATCAAACATATAAAAATCCTCTTTTTAAAGTTTTATAGCCCAATAAAGTTTTCTACACAATCTCTTCTTAGTGAAGCCGATAAATTTTCCTTGCAGGTCAAGGAAGTGCTGAAGTATATATATTTTTTATTGCATATATTTGCTATTTTCACTATGTCTAGTCAGAAACCTTGCAAAATAGAGTTATGGTTTTTGTATTTTGAGTGCCACATTCTCTTCGTAGTTATCTGGCCCCAGGCAACAGTTCAGTCATAGACACTAAGTTCTTTATTAAAAAAAAACTTGAAAAAAAAATGAGCACTTTCAGAATGCAGACTTAATAATGCAAATTTTTGTAACTTTTTTAGATGCTATTTACCATTTTTCTATCATCTCTGTGCTCCCACCAGTTTTGATTTGTGTTTGTGCACAACCAACTTGTTCACCACCTGGCTCATGGACTCCTTCCAGTCAAATTTCAGGCCAGGATTTCGAATAGACATGCCATTGGCTGCAGTGATGGATGATCTACTCTCACCCATTTAAAGAGTCCTCTATCTTTCTGCAATGTTCAATATATTCGCCATGCTGAGTAGTTATTTTACCTTGAGGAAGTTAATGGTTAAGCACTGAGCTGGAAAACATTCACTGTACAAAATGCAATCAGAGGACTGATGGCCTGCTTTGTCTTACCTGCCAAAGATATGAAGACCCTCCAGGTTCTACATCAATCACTCTTTCTTTTCAATATGCATATAAAGGCACTGGGGAAAATGATGAGACATCATCTAAAATACCAACAACATGGATCATTTTCTATCTCAATGGATGGTAAGTCCCTTATTCTGTAAAATTACTCCATCAGATGAGTCCCAGTTGCAGTTAGAATGCAACTTACTCAGATCCATGCATAATGCCACATAAAATGCATAGGGTGCATTGTTTTTTTCTACACTCTTTAGCTAAAATTCCTTCCCCTGCCCCCTATCAGGTTTTCTTTAGGAAACTGAGACTGTTGATATTTGACGAGTTTTGTTTTAACTGTCATTAAAATCTCTTTTAGTTTCATCCTGAGCTGTGTCTGTCTCTTCCCAAAACTTGTCTGACTTGGCTTTTAGGCTTTCTTCATGGTACTCTTCCATTCTTTCTCCACACAGCAAAAAGACTGAATGCCTCACCAATTCAGAAGGTGTGTGAACAGCAGTTGACTGAAATGAAATCAAAATTTAAAGTGACAGAGTCACAGCATCACAGGATCGCTGAGGTTAGAAGGCACCTCTGGAGAGCATCCAGTCCAACTCTACTGTTCAAAGCAAGGTCAACAAAAGCAGATTTGGGTTTTTAACATCTCCAAGGATGGAGACTCTACACTGTCTCTGGGCAGCAGTGTTTGGCCACCCAGTAAAAAGGTGTTTTCTTATGTTTAAACAGTTTCCTCTATTTCAGTTTGTGCCTAAAAGGCATTGACTGCCCTGGCTGTTTCCACACTCTTTGTCACTATGTCCCTGGCCCCATTCAGTAGCAGGCCCACATTTTCCATAGTTTTCCTTTTTTGCCAATGTACTTGCAGAAGCTCTTCTTGTTGCTCTTTACATCACTTGCCAAATTCAACTGCAGGTGGGCTTTGGCTTTCCTAACCTCACCCCTGCATGCTTTGTATTCCCCCTGGTCACCTGGCCCTTCTTTTCCCTCCTGTATGTTTCCTTTTTATGTCTGAGTTGAGTCAGGAGCTCCTTGTTTATCCATGCAGGCCTCCTACTGCCTTTGTGTGATTTCCTCCTCATTAGTATGGACCACTCTTGAGGATGGAGAAGGTGATCCTTGACCTCTCTGCTCTCTGGGGATGTATTGCATGGCATTCTTCCAAGCAGATCTTCGAAAAAGGCTAAAGCTTGCTCTGCTGAAGTCCTTGGTTGTAATCCTGATTTTTTGCCTTTTTCCCTTCTCTCAAGCTCCTGAACTCTGATCATCATAGTCACTGCAGCCAAAGTTGCTCCCAGATTTCACATCCCCAACTGGCCCTTCCTCGTTTGTAAGTATGACATGAGCAAAGAACTTTCCATCATTGGCTTCTCAATCAACTGTTGTCAATGCAACCAGAAGATATCAGCATAGTTCAAGTCCCCCATGAGGACCAGGGCCAGTGAACATGAGACTTTTTCCAGTTGTCTGAAGAAGACCTCATCCACTTCTTCCTGAACAGCCAGTCTGTAGCAGACACTGACATAACTCATGTTGGTTTGCCCCCTAATCCTGACCCACAGGCTGTCAGCTCTCTCATCACCCATCCCACAGCAGAGCTCCATGCATCTGTGCTTCTCTCACATACGTGTCACAGTCTAATTCACCCTTCCCATCATCCTTTCCAAAGAGCTTGTATCCATCCATTGCAACACTCCAGTTGTGTAAACCATCCCCCCACATCTCTGTGATCCCGATGAGATCATAGTCCTGCAATAGCATGCACACCTCTCAATCCTCCTATTTGTTCCCCATGCTGTGGGCATTAGTGCACAGGCACTCTAGGGAGGCACCCAGCCATGCTTATTTCCCAGAAAGGGTATAAGAGCTTCCTCCATAGCACTGCAGAGGACATAACAAGGATGGGAAGAGAGGAATATTAAGAACATGTCATATCACAGCTCTCTTTTGCTGCCAGGAGGCTCCACTTGCAGCACTAAGTAAATAATGTTGTGACCTGGGACTTTTTCTGTATGCTTGACAAATCCTGTACACAAGCTGATAAAAATGCTCTTTTATCTGCATAGCAGAAAGCCTAAATTGCTACTCATGGATAACAAACATGGTTACAGCGGCCTGAGAGTTCATGATCCTTAGATTGGTTCATCATAAATCAGGTTTCCTGGGGATAAAGCACTAATTTGAAAAAGAGCTCACCACTAGTTAAAAATGCAGAAGCCATTTTGGGGAGACAGCTGGAGGCATCTGTTGTCCTGTTGAGTCCTGGATGATGCCCTTTATAATACTAGATTAATTCCAAAATAGTTTTCCTCATGTTATACTCTATATACAGATCACTGGCATGAGCCACAGCATCTTTCATTAAAGGAGCAAGATTTCCCTCTGTATTTCCATTTCCCATGTACAATCATTTAGCGATGATTAATCGCTAAATCCAAGAGTTAACTTCTGAAAACTCTACATCCTAAAACCACTATATTCCTTGCTTGGTGATCTGAAAATAAGGATATACCTTTAGTCAAACAGTCCAAAAGTTACACCTGAATCTGATCTGAAAATCTGAAAATAAGGATATACCTTTAGTCAAACAGTCCAAAAGTTACACCCGCTAATATTACCTAGAAGATATTTTCCTTCTCTTAGCTCTAATCTTGCATACATGTGTCAAAAGGCAACAGGGATGGAGATAAGAAAATGTTCTGACAACATCATAGGCAGGCAGAGGAAGTAGAGTGTGTAAGCAGGATCCTGTTGTCAAAGTAATTTTGTTTTGGGAGGCATTTAGGTTAGCAGCACCTGCTCTAGGTCTAGGATGAGAGGCAGAGAGAGGAAGCCATCAAGAAAACCCAATGCAGTAAATGCATATGGCACATAAAAATCACTCAGCCCACATCACATGCTTTTCATCGATACAAGTTTATGTTATTCTGCAAAAGCAGAATTAAGCTTATGTTTAGAACAGGCTTATGGAATGCATCCAGAGTTTTAATTCCCAAGTCTTCTGATACTTTCTTTTTTGACATAGCCATATTAATGCTTCAGCAGGACGCTATTTTTAGGTGAATTGATATTTATCACTAATTTTGATATCTCTACATATATGATGTGAAACATTGCTTTTCCAAATTTTGGGAGAGCTGATATTTAACAATTTATTCAAGAAAGAATAAAATTTGTGTATAGCAGTAGATTTAAGAGTAAGATAAAACAACTCTCTTTTCTTCTTTTCTCCCTCCTCAACAAGATGTGAAGCTTGAACAGTACTAGTAACATCATATCACAATAATAAATAAATGTATTTCTTAAGTATATAAGCAGAGTATTGTTGGGTGATGCACAAAGCTACTACTAAATCATTGTTCCAATATCTGAGCAATTATCTTGCCAAAAGGACACAGAAATGGAAACAAAATTCTGTAATCACTGGGAACTTATTCCTCAGTGATTGCTTTCATTTTCATTTAAAAATGTGGTAAATTATCCAGCACTCCTCATTTCACTTGAAGATTATTTCAGATTATCTGAAAACAGCTGGGTTTTGGTTTTTTTTTTTAAGACTAGAGGTTCTTAACATTATTCAGACACACTGGGTAAATCTAACCTCCAGCAACTTGAGCCTGCTAAACCTTACATGCCAAGTTTAAGCCAGTTCATCAAAGTTCTGCATTTATTCAATGAACGAGGTAGGAGCAGGTATCTTCTGCAGGTGCCTCCCCTGAGCACCCATCGTTGCAGGGGATAACTCACCCTCTGGAAGTTCCTATCCCTGTTGACTATAGAGGATGTAAATGATGAGTTTACAGAGACTTGAATTACTAGAGACTTAGTTTATAGAGAGAAAAAGTTAAGAGAGGTGAATTTGGTTTGTAAATGATATCCATATTAAAGCCTTATTCTCTTTTAAGGAGACAATACTGCAGCATTCGTCCTGTTTTATTACAGCGTAGCTTGAAGGGAAAACATCAGAACTTCCCAGGATGGTGGAAACAGGAGATCAATGTATTGTGCAGAGAGCAAAAATACAGGGAAAAAACATGGAAAAACGCCTCCTCATAGAAAGTGTCAATTAGCTGGTTAATCAGAGAAGAGAGGAGATGTAGGCTTTCATAGAAAAATGTCGTAACAACAGTTCCTTGAAAGAACATGAACATACCTTTGAGTAATGGTTGGCTGGAAAACTGGTGAGCAGACTGAAAGAAAACTCTAAATACAGGTGTTTTAAGGAGACCAGCAAATGTTTGTGTAGTCCTCTGATTTCTTTTTAATTTTTTTTCTGAATATATTTGTTCAAACTGGAGGGAAAAAAAACCAAACCCTTAATAAACCCAGCTGAGGACTGTGCCTTACCCAGTAATCACACATAAACAGATGACTAATAGAATCATAGAATCATAGAATGGTTAGAGTTGGAACAGACTTTCAAAGGTCATCTAGTCCAACCCCCTTGCAAGGAGCAGGGACATCCCTGACTAGATCAGGTTGCTCAGAGCCTCATCCAACCTGGCCTTGAATGTTTCCAGGGATGGGGCATCCACCACCTCTCTGGGCAACCTGTTCCAGTGTTCCACAACTCTCATTGTGAAAAATTTTTTCCTAATCCAATCTAAATCTACCTCTCTCTATTTAACACCATTACCCCTCGTCCTATCACAACAGGCCCTACTGAACAGCCTCTCCCCATCTTTCTTGTAGGCCCCCTTGAGGTATTGGAAGACCGCTATCAGGTCTCCCCCCAGCCTCCTCTTCTGCAGGCTGAACAGCCCCAACTCTCTCAGCCTGTTCTCATAGGAGAGGTGCTCCAGCCCTCTGATCATCTTTGTGGCCCTCCTCTGGACCTTCTACAACTGGTCCATGTCCTTCTTATGTTGGGAGCTCCAGAGCTGGACACAGTACTCCAGGTGGGGTCTCACCAGGGCAGAGTAGAGGGGGAGAATCACCTCCCTCGACCTGCTGGCCACGCTTCTTCTGATGCAGCCCAGGATGCAGTTGGCCTTCTGGGCTGCAAGGGCACATTGCCCACTCATGTTGAGCTTCTCATCCACCATCACTCCCAAGTCCTTCTCCTCAGGGCTGGTCTTGATCCATTCTCCGCCCAGCCTGTATTTGTGCCTGGGATTGCTCCGACCCACGTGCAGGACCTTGCACTTGGCCTGGTTGAACTTCATGAGGTTGGCACGGGCCCACCTCTCCAGCCTGTTCAGGTCCCTCTGGATGGCATCCCTCCCTTCCAGTGTTAAACATGTGGATGGCATCCCTCCCTTCCATGGTTAAACATGTGGTAAAAAGGGGAATTATTATACTGGCACTGCAGTAGGTTTAGGATTAAAGTAATCTGCTTTATTTCTGGAAACAATGTGGCCCCTCTTCTTATTGTGGCCATGTTAGAAAGAGAAGTGAACTGTTACGCAAATGGACTATGTGGCGTCGCCGCCGTCCCCAGGGGAGGCTTGACACATCCTGGTGTGGAGCTCCACTGGATAGAGATGAAGAGAAGGCAGGCTTGAAAGGGAAGCATTATGTGATTAATCTCATGCTGCCTTTAAAGCTAACATCTCTGACAGAAGGGGTCACAACAAAGGAGCGATACAGAGAAAAAGAGTGAGGTATTGCCCTTCGATGAGCCATTTGAACTGGCACATGCAACTGTTTGGGGTGGAGAGTAACAGGCTTTCTGCATACTATACAGTAGGGCTATGTTTTCAGCAAGGAGCAGAGTATAGCTTCTGGTACGAATAATGGGAAATGTCTCCCACATTTTTGCTCATCTCCCTGATAGCTCATAGCTTTGCAACACTGTAAATTCTGTAAGTGCCGTTTTTACTACTCTTATTCTGAGTATTATTTCATCTCTAGTGGGATAACTGAGTTTTTCTTCACGGCATCATTATCGTCAATGACAGATGAATGTCAAGAAGCTGAAATTTCATTTCAGTTTGGATAAGCACCCTAATATTTAGATGGTTCTTTGAATCATACATGAACTGGAAATCTCTGAACCTCAGCTGAAAATGTGACAAGTACAATCTTTTTCATGAGTTTTCAGACACTACACATGGAAATACAGAGAGAGCAATGCCCCTGTAGTATTCTGGCATTTGCAGTAGGGGAAAAAGGAAAGGCTTGCAAGCTCAGTCTCGTCTGAGTAAGAATAACGTATGTCTTACTGTGCAGGATTATAGAATTAGCAAGAGTGTGGTGTATTTGTCTAACTGAAAAAAAAAGTGAGATTTTATATCATAATGAGGAAAAAAAGAATATATGTTGTCTAAAAGTAACTTGATGGGTGAAAATCATCTTATCTAATTACAGACTTATAAAAGTTATATATCTAAGTAAATTCTGCCTTTATAGTTAATAGAATCATTTTCATAAGACCTTTTGCTGACCTGTCTTAGATGCCTGTCTTTGGATGAAGTGAATGGCTCTTTGGAGATCTCTGTTTCTGTCTATTGAAAGGCACTGAGGGTAACAACATTTTCAAAACACTGAAGCTGTGAAATATAATTTCAAAAAAAAAAATTAACTGGGCCGAGCAGAAGAGAAGTAGAGTAATTCCTGGTATTTGCAGGGATCAAGGGCAGGAGCTCTGGAAAGCAATGCTCTACTTCACTTAGGTTTTGTATTGTTTATTTCTTTTATGAGTATTGGTAAGATTGAAGAGAATGTAGGTAGCAATTTGTTCCACATCAGCTTCAAAGTAACTTAGAAAAAAAATATTTGTATTTCAATCCAAACCTTCATTCCTTCTTTTTTTGTTTTATCACATTACTTCTAGACCTTCTAGCAACAGTCTGAATTCAGTGGTGATGAAATGCAGATAGAATAGATAGATCATGCAGATAGATCATGGTAATAGCTGCTTCTTTTTTTCCTACCTTTGACCATTTCAGAATCACTTTGTTGACTCCTTGACCTCCATAATATTTTTTATAACATCTTAAACAATTGTATAGCTTTGAAAACCTGCTCTATTTTTTTTTTTTTTTCCAAGAGTGCAGCCAGTCCACAAAGCTTTCTTCTCTTCTGCCGAACATATACTGACCTAGAGCTCTGAATGGGCGATATATATTCCTAAACCAGGAACAATTTTATTGTTTTATCCAAAATCCAGTAGGGCCACAAAATTGGAGTTGTATTCCCCTGGAAACTGCCAAACCCCAATTTTTCAAGTGGATAGACGGTGTTGGTTTTTATGCAGTTGGTGAAATCAAAACCATCTTACAGTTACTGAAAGGCTGCTTTAGGTAATTTAGAGACCTCAGAGCATTTACCATTTACAACTTTTACTTTCCATGCTGTAACTATAGAGCTGGAAGTACACTATTCAGTTATCCAATTTGGCAGTCAGGAGATAAAAAATACTTCATTTCTGTGGCTGTGAATACCAAGTAGTTATTTACATCAATGCAAACTGTGTGTGCTGTTCTACCATTTGATTTGTAGGGTTTTAAGTCCAGTCTGCAGAAGGCAGGAACTTTAGCATGCTCAAAGGATAGTTAACCTCACATATTCCAGAAAAATCTCTGAAATAAACTAAGGGTCATAACTGTAACAGGTAGTCAGTACTGAAGTGATCAAGTGGAACGGTAAACAGGTTTTATATGCAAAAGTTAAGGATAGCCCACAAAATTCCTGTGTGGCTCTGTTTCTCAGGTAATGAGGTTATCTATTTTCCTCATTAGACTCCAACTGCGTGCTCTCATTGCTGGGATTCCCTAGCAAGCCTGAAAGCTGAAGAGCACACTTTCACACTGGACATCAGAGGACGAAAGCCGTGAGGCAGAGCTCCCACCCATCAGTCCTTTCCACAATGACCGCCACACTCACTAGAAGCTATGGAGGGAACATCGGCTGTCAGATGAGGAAGCAAACCCAAGTGTCATCTGTCCAGGACAAAGAAGTTATCACATTATGTCTTACAAAGGCTTGAAGGGATTTTTCATGACCACATGTAGCCAAGATTTCAGTTTTACCTTGTGTCCAAAAGCTGACATTATTCTCCTAGATTCGTTCTAGGGCTTCACAAGCTGTCACAATCTTGTCTCGGAGTACCGGAGTGGCATGTCTTCAGTCACTGCTGAACTCTGTGGCACCTGGGAGCTGCTGGAAGCTTGCCATCTCCCTGCCAATAAGACCTGGCTCAGCTAGTTTTATGAGCTCTGACAAGATCTCAACCCAGTGCAACGTTGCTGCAAATGTTGGTAATGTAACATCCTTATCAGAAGCATAAGGAAATTTTCTTTTTTTTTTTTTCCAATTGGTCTTTATTGAACAAGCGACTCAGTTGATGACACTGCCAAAAATGTGCAAAGGACACATACCAGAGCATGCATGGATGTCTGATCATATGAATTTTATTTTGAAGAGTAGACAGAACGCTTGAACAAGTCATCCTTTGTTGCTTTAAGTATGTGAAAGTGTCCCTGTGCTGACCTCCTGTATTTTTTCTAAGGTCAGTTGCTCTTCTGTTGCAATTCATGCTATATATTTTTCTTCTTTTTTTTCTTACAAACACATGAAGTTTACATAATAAGAAATTAGCTTTTTTTTTTATCCCAATCTGCCCAGTGATATGATTAGACTATGCCATGTAGTAAGTAAATAGACTGCTTTTTAAATTACTCAGTTAAACAATAAAACCAATGAGAAACGCAAATAGAGTCCTCCCTTGAAAAGAAATACAATAATCCAAAGATATTTGTGTCTGTGTTGCTAGGTAAGAGAAAGCAAAGTGAAAACATGTTTTTTACTGGACAAATAAAAACTCCCAAATGATAGTTACAAAATATTCTCTCTTTGCCACAAAAACAATGATAATGGCATGTCCAAGTGTATAGGAACTCTCTGTTTCAATGCCTGTCAACAACTGCTCTCATGAGCTCTGTTGGTGAATTTGAGCAGAACAGGGGCTGTAGATCAGACACCCAGGAGGTGACAGCAGAAAGCACACAGACCTTCTGGGTAGGATGCATTCAAACATTATCAAGATGAAACAAGAATGCAAAGAAGAGAGTCCTTTAGCCATAGAGCTTATCAATGTCTCCAGCCATAAATCTTTTTAATAACCTGCATCTCATCTCTTCTCAAACACGTGTGAGTATCAAAGACTTCCTTAATAGAAAACCTGAGATTTAGAGGTATACGGTTCTTCACACATTCAGACTCTAAAAGACTTCTGAGGAGCTATGCTGGCTCTAGGTCAAGGCAAAACAGAGAATTACCAAAAGTAGCAAAGGGCATATGGACTACTAGGTGCTGTGAGGGACAAAAAAAGAAATCGCTTTGACATCCCAAACTGGTTCTTCCACATCTCCCATTTTGGTAGCAGCAGAAGCTACAATACCATTTCACAAAGGATCTCCTTTGTGCTTACTATCACTTTCCTCTGACAACGTGTTTGATGACATTGACTTCCTTGGGGACATCCGATTGCAGGGATGACTTAAAAGCCTTGAGTCAACCCTGGTGGGAGTAGTTGCACGCAATTAGCCATCATGCGGTATGTAGGTAAACTGAGTGTTCCCACAGACAAGTAGTAACCTTGCAGCCCTATTAGAAGAACAAGGATGAAAAAAGAGTTTATTAAGCCACAAAGCTAGTGAGGGGAGCCATTATCTAAATTTTTGGCAAGTGGCCATTAAAATGTAGAAGGAGCAAAAGATCAGATGAGATTTTCAAAAGGACTAGTGGTTTAAGGATCTTTTGCCAAACTCCTTAAGATACATTCCATGTTTAAATATGGCTTAAACTGGCTTCCTTAAAATACAGAAAACTAAGCCCTATGATCACTTACTTTCGAAATACTTGACTGCTACCAGGGAGTCTGGTGAGGAAAATTAATTGTACTCATACAGTTTTCTGTTTACAGGCAATATTATTACCTAACATGGCATATATTCTATGGCAGCAGCTTTCAGGAGAAAAAAAAAAAAAAAAGCAGGGGGGTGTTAAACAATAAAAAAGAAGACTGTGCTTTTATTCTGCTATTAGGTGGTGTGCCCTTAGTTATTACTGGAGGTAAGTAACAGAGCCACAGGAAGGGTGACTTTTTAAAACTCTGTTTTTAAAGGATCCTCAAAACTTACTTAACAAGATTGCAAGTTAAAAATAAAGAAGAGATCTACACTTTTGAGTTCACATGCTGTTTCTTATGGTGATTTGATTTTTAGGAAAATTGTTGCAGAAAGAGTAATAGCAAAGCCAAAAATTAGCTGGTGATTCTCCAAGGATCTACTGTGATTCTCTCTCAAGACCTTTTACAGGATAACCTGTGGCCCTGCCATTTGCCATTATACTGGCTTCTGTTCCCGAGCTCCTAGAATAGCAGTTTTATGTGTATGGTGTATAGGTATTTTTATTAATTTCTTTGGCTTAACAGGGAAAAAAAAGGTACTAAGATAACCACTTACAGCAGTCTGTAAGCATATCCACCAAATATAAATACTTACTCTTTGAAGGGAGAAGTTCCTCCACTGCACATTCTGCTGGCATAAGATGTATGGGCAGTGAGGAGTTAAAAGCACATCTCCTCTAAATTGCTGTTCAAATTGTTATTTGAAGTATTGGCCATCATTTACTTCTGTTCAGAAAACTAAGCCAGAAGTCATAGTTTGGGAAAAAAAAAAAAAAAGCTCAGTAATCCCTCCAGCATTTTTTGGTTAGATTAGTAGGAACTGAAATTCTTGATGGCATACTTTTGGTTTTCTATAACATTTACCTGCTTCTCGAAGTAACTTTTTTATTTCAGTTGTATCCGGATCAATTCGGCTAGGCCAGTAAAAATGCATTAAATGAGCCCCAAGTAGACACAACACAGTAGGAGTAATACCTTTTTATACTCCCTAATCAAATATTGTGAGTGTCTATGGGAAGAGTTTTATCTTTGTTAAATGCAGCACTTGGAACCAGGAATTCTGTGCTCTTCTTCCATCTTTGTCACTAACTTAACTGAAAAAGCTGATGTTGTCTGTGTATGAGGTCACAGTGGCCATCTGCATTTATAAAACCCTGTATGGACATGACCCTTTATAGTTCAAGCTACTACCAACCCCAATCAGTACTGAAAATATCTGGAACAATGCGTATTTCCTACATTAGTGCTGTCTGTGTATGGGCTTAGAAAGGCTTTGGTAGAAGACTTTCATATCTCAGCCATGTTCTACCTGCTCAGAAAAAAAAAATCATCACAACTTGCAGTGAGTGACTGAGTTTCTATCTGTCCTCTTCTCCTCCCTGTGGAAACTGGTGCTTGACTTTGCAATTCTCAAAATATTTGGATTAAGTCTGTTCAGGTGCTTCATGGGCAAATATATTGTTTTACTTTTTTCCTAAGTGAAGAAATTCAGATCCATCTAATGCACAAGAATGTGGAGAGAGAAAAAAAAAAAAAGAAGACAAATCCCACCTTAGCTATGCAGGATAAGTTATCTCACTTTACAGGCGAGGAATCTTATAGAGTGACTTGCCTGAGGATGAGCAGTGAGTTTGTGGCAACATCATATCTCCTGAATGACTGAGTTGCAAGATTATCCTTCACCAATGCCAGTTGCCATTTTAATACATAGAGATACCTTATTTTTTAAGATACATAGATGATTCACGCTAATATGAAAAGGAATTAACTTCAACAGGGAAAAATGCTGTCCTTCCAAATGATTGAAAGCACGTTTGCAATGAGTAAACTATCTTTGTGTCTGGAAAGACTGTTTTCCTGTCGTTAACTTCTTTGTATAAATTAAAATCATCCTGTACTGTGGCAATGGTTTCTGTATCTTATCTCTATTATAACAGGTCAATAAAGGAATAAATTCTAGTAACTGTTTCCAATAGCAAACAGAAATTCTCCTGAGTTTTGTCCAGTAAGGTAGGGGTCAAATCGTTGGAGAGGCTGAGCAGCTGGGACTCCTGTGGCTCCACAGCTTAGCACCATCTTACTTTGAAACCCCAAACATTGTATAGTAAATGATCTAATCACCTACCAGGGTTTAAAACTATCACAAGTTAATAACAGCATTGCAGCCATAGCTGCAGAATATTACACAATAAAACAAAGTAAATGGAAATAATCTCTCATGAGTGCCAATAATTTAGATTTATGGGGTAATCCATAGGTACTGCAACTCCTAACAGATTGCCAAAATACTGTTTGGAGAGTTCTATTTCAAATCTAGTACATTTTATTATCATTTTGAAGGCAGGAAATTGAGGAATAAATTAGAGAGATAAAATGGGGAAAACAAACATTTACAGATTGGATTTAAATGTATGGAAGTGTGAAACAAAACTTGTCTCTTTTGAAAGGATTTCATTAATGTTTAATTAGCTGAGTTGCAAACCGGAGATCACTCCCTGGAATCCCCTTATCCAGACGTGGCACGTACCACTCTCCCGTGCAAGCAGAGAGGCAGGCATTGGTGCTTCTATTTAGCAGCAGCTCACGGGCAGCATTTCTTGTCAGCCAGTCTCAAGGTGCTTCACAAAGTTATTGTCGTAATTGTCACTGCTGGAGACAGGGGATAGGCATCTTGCTTAGAGTTACCAAGCAAATCAAGGTGGGGATCTGTGTGGTGAACAAGATTCTGTGTGGTGTTCCCCAAATTTCTAGAGGTGAGAGGAGGTTCATTTTGCTCACTGGCTGCTTGGTGCCAGAAACGAGAGCCCACTGTCACAGACAGGCCCTCCAACTGAGTGTTCTTTGGGGTGCCTATGGGTTTTTCCCCAGTGCTGTTACCACAGAGGCAGAAAATGGTCTGCTATCAGGATGGACTAGTCTGGACAGCTTAGTTTGGTCCAGTAATGAGTTTTACATGAGTGAGGTCTGCAGGGAAGAAGCAGAGGCTCATCTTTCTCCAGATGTCTGCCTGATGTGCTGGGCAAGCCTTTCCAGGGTCCAGCACATCTCCACACAGCCAGTAAAGCCCAGGCTGGCCAGCTCACCTGGCATACATGAATTTTAGTCTGTGCAAAGCTGAGTTCAGATGGAAAGGTGACGTAGAGGTGACCACCGTGAGTTTCCTAGCCACACAGTCCTCTCATACACCACCCTTATTTCCAATAAATTGCAATCAGTTTTGTTCTATTGTACTATCATTCTTTAGAGATTGTATCTTGGCTATAATCCTCCCTCAGCAAATACTTGTTCTTGATTGTCCATCTTTTCCCAGTCTACAAACACTGTGGTCCCCATCTCTAAACCAAGCTATTTCTGAGGAAGCCCAGCTGAGGCATCTTGTGCTTCAGAAAGTAGGTATAACTTCAGCATCATGATATTAATATAAACAGGTCTATTCTAATATTTATTTACCCCATATATTTTAATTCAATTTTTCTAAATGTACTGATGTACAACCCACAGAACAGGTTTATTGAAGATAATTATATTGACCAAGTGCAAATATTTATGAATATCTTAGATAATAAAACATAACTGCATGCTGCATTCTACATTAACACAGCTGTGACAGCAGTTTATTTGCTGGTGTAATCTATATAACAGATAGTGACAAAAAGCACGGTCTAAGTGTGAGTGGTTCAGTAGAATCTCAGGCAGTTGGATAAGTGTGAAGTTAAAAAAAAAGGCTATTCAATTTTTAGAAAACTTACAAGGTAAAAAAAAAATTGGTAGTGTTAGTGTTGAAAAACACAAAACTTCAATTAATTAGTCAGCTTTAAAACAAAAATCTGGTTTTATATACAAGAATATACATCTCATACCTGTTTCTGTATGTACACAGCAGTTACTGTTGCTATACCTGGATAATTAGTAGTGTCTAGATATAAAATATATACAAATTTTTTATATTATGCTCAGACAAGTCTTGGCTTATTGGAAAGCTGGAAGAATGTGCTAGCACAGAAACCAATACAATAGGCAGTCAGATCTCTAATGGCAACAGGAAATAAGATGAAAATACAATAAACTTTACTAAATGTGAATTATACAATCTTGAGATGCTTTTTTTACTGTTTTACTAAGTAGGGTTTATTAGCAAATATTTTCCTATGAGGGAATGAGATTAATAATAAAACTCAAGCAAATGGGTTAATCATTCTTTTTATAATGCTAACAGCCAGACTTAGTGGTGCTTTGGAGAAGGCAAAATCTTGTTGTAGATAATCAAGCAAAATGCTCAGAGTGCTGTATCAGTATTATATTGTTTTCAGTACAGAAAGTTACCATAGTATCTCAGGTGTTCAAGTTTTTCAGTGATAGATGACTTTTCACTGATTTACTGAAGCATAGTAATTTCAACAAAAGCTTCACAAACAATAATTTAAAAGACATCAAGAACTAAGTTTGATATCACTTTAGAAATATTGTCCAAACCTACCTGAATGCTATAATACATAAAGTCTATAGCTTAAAGATGCAGTTCATAAACAACCCTAACCTTTTCTGTGATGCTTGATCAAATACAAAGATTCCACATTAGGCAGGACAGAGTAGGTCTGCATTTCATCAAAAGAACACCAGAACATGTTAACAAACATTAACCTTCCTGCATTCTGCCAACTAGAGGCACTATGTTAATGGGGATACCAAAGGCTGTTGGCCATGAAAATCATTGGACTTGTGTTACTTTTCATTTACAAGGAGTCTGGTTCAGTGCCCTTGGACTCGCCTCTTTTTTTCTTGTGGATTACAGTGTATGTTATGCTATCTATGAAAGAGTACTACAGGCTTAACCAAAAGACAAAACAATAAGACCATGGAAATCAATTTGGTCACCGAGTTGAACTTGCCTCGTGTCTCTGTGCATGGCTGTGTGGCTAATGTGTTTCCAAGCCTCAGCGATGGGGAGCAAAGCCATCGCTTCAAGGCTCCGGCAGGTCAAGGCAGTAGCACCCATGCTTGACTTGAGCTGTGTGCTTCAACGCTGAGGGCTACGAAGTTGAGTGTGGCCTTCAGTGCTTTACTGACTAGATGTGATTTTTAAGAAAATTATTAGATGATAACACACTTTGTAAATTTGAGATTCACTTTTGTATTCATATGTGCCTAAATAAATCAGAACGTTTCTCCCTGACCAGAAATGAATAAATATTTGCTATAATAAATGCAGCTACTAAAAAAAAGGCTTAGAAAGCAAATTTCTTTTACAAACATCACTATATGATATACTCTAGTAAATCGATTTCTATTCATGCCAACGTCTGAATTCATAGAATCATGGAATGGTTAGGGTTGGAAGGGGCCTTCGAAGGTCATCTAGTCCAACCCCCCTGCAAGGAGCAGGGACCTCTCCAACCAGATCAGGTTGCTCAGAGCCTCATTCAACTGAAAAATAAAATATTTTTTTATAACCTCTTCCTAAAGAAATTCTACAGTATTCATCAGCCAATATATTTTTGTGAGAGAAGGTCAGTTTTGAACACCTTTAAATGCCCTAGATTAAAGTAACCATATTGTAGCAGACCTTAAGCAAACAATCATTGACAAATTCAGGACTTTTTCTGAGCTGAACTCTGAAGATTGGATGCTGTGGACAGCACAAAGTGATAGCAGCTCCAGTAAAAGTAAGAGAGGGAAAGAGAAACCATTAGAAGACAGCAGAAATATGATAGAGCTTTCAGAATGAAATCTTGCTTTCCTTTCGGTTACAATAACTGTCAGGAACAGTCTGGGAAAAAAAATCTCTTCATTGTACTATGGCACATTGCATTAATATCAAAGCACACAGTTTTAGATCCAACAGGAAAGGTTAAAAAAATATCTGATTAAAGAGAATCATCAAAGGAAGGAAGACATAAAGGTCAGATATTTCCAGTTACTGACTGATTGGCTGGGTCAATGACAGTGATCATTAACTGCCAAGAAGTGCCCTTCCTGTCAGTTACGTCTGTTACATAAAAATGAAATACAGAGCAGCACAGATCAGAAGGTGTTTGATGATCACATGTGGAAACGGGTCTCCAAAATGCCGCGGCATTTACCATGCTAAATGTGATACTAATGTTCTCGCCCTTGCTTTCTCTCTACTTTACCCTCTTTTTTTTCCCCATGCAGTCACATGTACATCTTGGCTGCACAAAACCTGAGAACATGCCACCAAATGGCTGGTCTCTGTCACTGCGCAAGATGAGAAAAAAATCTGAGATTAATCAAGTGATTAATCTTGTGTTAATAGATAACTGAGGAGATGTGAAGATTCTAAAAGCAAGGGCAAAAAGCTCTAATTGGATATGGTAACTTTTGTACTGAACAGAAGAACTGCTGGGAAGCAGAAAAGCAAGTAATTATGAAAACAAAAAAGGATTACGGAGATATTTCTTTCCTGCTGGGTACAAGCACCTGGATGGCAGAGAGCCTGGAATTGGATTACTTTTGAATTTTCTAAATTGTTTTCATGAGAGGAACTTTTTTGACCCATATGAATCAGAGAGAAGGCTTCTTAGAGACAAGGTGAATTAATTTATGAGAGACCTTCCCTCCTATATAGATGCTCAGGGATACTCTGACTGCTCAGTACTGCTTAATTTTGTTTTAAGTCTCTTCCTGACTAGGTCAATGAGTTACAGAGCCAAAATTCTTGACCTTCAGCAAGGAATAAAACTGCAAATCTTGAAAAGAATGCATTCCTTCCTCACATTTAAATCCTGTCAAGGTAAGCTTACATGTTTAAAAATAAGTAACTGGCAACTTTCAAAATAAAAAATTGCATGAGACATTTTTCTTCCTGCTGTTGCTGATGCTTTTACACAGAAAAGGATACAATTTTCCGAGTGCCGTTTGTGTTTTTTCAACCCAATGTTATATTTGACTGTTGAAATTTATTTTCTATGTGGGTAAAATATTTGGTTATAAGCACAAATGTAGTCACAATGAACCGCAGCAATTTTTTTCCCCTTGTAGGATGCTGAAGGATTGACTGCTGGAGAGGTGTTTTCCTGTGTTAGTATAAGTAGGAATGTTGAGCCCTTTCTCTGGAGAGGGCCGATGCTACCTGTTCGTATCTCACAAAGTTACCTCCCTGACGCTACCGGGTGCAGCTGCTCAAGGCTGGAACTTGATGAGTACCCTTATGTCTTTTCCATTTATACAAAGTTCGTTAGCGTCCATTAAGCTGTGCTGTTCCAGCTTCAATATGTCAATGTTAACAAAGTATTAATGCTGGATTTTTGCCATAAAAGAAAGCTGAATCTCATTTGAAATCCAAACATGTAATGAAATGCAGCCCCTTGCCCCCACTCCAGATCCCAGGGACTGAGGGCAGGGTCTTCCTAAGACCCCAGGCAAGCTGTGCAACACTGACCTCTTTGCTAAAATGTTATCTGTGGACACACAGGTATTAGAAACGGCTATCCCTCCTTCCAAAGGCTCTTGCTGTGGCACCATAAAAGAACTGTTGAAGCTTTTAATCTGGCAGTTCCTGCCCTGGGAAGCTGAGCTTGCGAGGCACAGCTGTTGTACAAGCCCCCTTCAGCAGAGCGGAAAGATGTAGCTGAAAGTGGGGTTAAGAACAGGCAAACCCACACAGGCTCAGATGCCTTTCCTTGGGCACCCACATCTGCAGCAGCTGCCCCAAACCAGGACCTCAGAGCCTCCTTAACCCCATCCTCTCCAGGCTGTGAGCATGGTGGCACTTCAGCAGATGCAGCTCTGCAAGGCGGTTGCAGTCGAGGGGCTGTAGACCAGCTCTGGGGCTTTGGCCTCCCCGTGGAAGGAAGGACTGGCTGATCAGGCCTTTAGTGCCCTGCCTGACACCGCTGTGAACTGTCACTGACAGTGGAGTGGATTTGTCAGTAAAGCCACAAAGGGACCAAGCAGAAGTGTTTGGAAGAAAAAAAAATTGATGAAGAGCCTGTGCTGCCCTAGCCGGGCTGGAAATGAAGCCTGGAACCACGCAGGGATAACCTGCCTTCACGTTACACAGCTCTGACCCTGAAGCCCTGAGATAAACAGGATGTTATTTAAATAGAGGAGTAATATGTAACGTGCATTGATTTTTGGAGGGAAGTTATTTAATCAGCATTTCAGCATACTAGGCATGTTGGTTCAGCAGGGAGAGGCTTGTGCTGTGCTTCCAAAATGCTCCCCGGACATTACCCGGAGGATCATCGCGAGAACAGTTAGCTCCTGTGTCTGTTCATCTGGAAAGGCAAGGGGTCCATACGGACACTCCAGGTGTAGAAGGCAACTGCTGTGGTAGCGAAAGCATAAGCAGATTGAATGATGAGAAAGACACGAGCAGCCTTTGTGCTGGTAAGTGTCTTATTACAGGAGTTTTGCGGAGGTGTTTTTTTCCAGATAAAGCATATACTGGAAAGGTTTAAATAGTTACATTAATTTGTGAACAGTAATTAAATTTCCTGGCAGGAATACAAGTGATAAATATGAATTGAGTTTTGCATGGTATTTTTAGAAAAATAATTTTAAAGTTTGCATGCAGAGAAGAAAATTCCCTTTTGATAGTCACTCATATCCTCGCAGAAAAAAGAAACCATACCTCATGACCCATGCCACTAAATTATTATGAAGTGTTTGAGATGCATAGGCAGCAAGTGAACAGCAGATAAAACATTACTGCTGAGATTCTACTAATTACTATATTAAATATTATGATCTGTGTTCATAAACAAAAGGAAAAAAATAATCAAGTACATTTGTTAGGAAATGTTTTAGAGCCATTCTTTGGTTTTGACGAAAAGCACATTCTAGTGCCTCTGCAGATACGTGTACATATGCATCAGCTAACAACATGTACCCCCTGTGGTATGATTCATGCCATGCAACCTGAGTGTTCTTTATGCAAATAATTCACAAATTCAGCCTGAAACTAGCAGGAGTATACTTGCAATGCAGCATACCAATAGTAAAAAATATTGCAGAAGATTTACTGCAAGGAGAAAAAAGGACTGTAACATGAATCAATAATTTCCTCACTTAATCCAGGAGCAAAGATAAAAGGAGAAGAGAAAAATGCAGTTAACAATCTTCCCCAGGGTGTTTGAGTGAAGAAAGTGCTGAACTGTGAATCTGAATTGAATAGACAGAAACATTAGCTCCTTTCAGGAGGATGTTTGCCTTACAGAGATCAGATATTGTAATAGCACAGAGCTGGCTCCTTGCCGATGCTTTGCAGCATGCAAATAAATGTTTTCCTTTCACAGCAGCTCTGCGGTAAAAACACCACAAAATCACAGAAATATATGCAAGAACCCTTTGAAATGACCACCGATTCTGCTGTCAAACGCTAGAAGCATCTGATGCTCAATTTGTGGAGCTGCAGGTAAGAGCCCTCCATTTCCAGACTCACTGTCGGTGGGAGCACCAGCAATCAATACCTCTGAAAACTGGGCTCAGAAAGGCAAATTATCAAAGGTGACTCATGATGCAGATAGATGCCAGACAATTCTTTCAAAAAACTACCTACATGCTATTGACTTGAAGGGGAACAAGAACAGAATTACACAGTGGATCGTGGAGGAGAGTTACCCCTGTTTGCTCTGAGAGAACTCTGGTTTGTCGTGCTGAACACCAGGATGTCTCAGGCCACACTAAGCCGTGTTTCAGCTGAGTCTCCCAATTTGAAAGACCAACAAATAGCTGGCCACTCCTAGTATGGAAGAAAAAATGCCTTTTCTGTTTACCGACTTTGTCAAGACTGAAATTACTACTATATTCTCTGCCACTGTCAAGTATTGGATTAAGGTAGAAGGAGGGAAATCACAGAGGAAGGAGCCAAAATGTGTTATTGCCAATCTAACTGTGTATCTGATTCACTAATACAATCGTTCACGCTTGTAATTGCCTATGGCTTTCTTGATTTCATCAACATCATAAACCAGTATTCAGCTTACATTTAAATGACACATCTAGGACTTCTGAGAGGCACATAAACTTATTTCCATAAGCTGCTTCTAGCATATTTCCTCTTCACTGTCCTGTCAGCATCATCACAGAGTCATTCAGAGTGGAAGGGACTTTGGGAGGTCTCTCATCCAATGTCCTGCTCAAAGCAAGGCCAACACTGAACACCTTGCCAGGTGGGCTTCTTCAAAGGCTATCACTCCTTGCCTTTTTTGAGAGAAGCAGCACTTGTCATCATGATTTATTTGGCTTTCAATAGTAGATCATCGGCTCAAAGACTACTGTTGCGTTCCTGTCCAACGAGAGCTCAGTGGCCTATGTCTGACATCACCCCATCCTTCCACAAAGACAGGCCAATGTGAGATGATAACCATCATCACCTCCAGTACTCTTAGCTAGACCGGATCTGCTGACTGAAGCAAAAGATTCCATAATCTCAATATCCAACAATTTAAATGAATATAAGCTTTCCACTAGATACAAACATAGCATAACTCAGATGAACAGGGAGCTGGTTTTCATTCTGAACTGTACCTTCTCATTAAAGTGTCGTTTACAGGGTTGGTCACAGAACAGTCTTATCCATTTGCCTTTTCAGATACTTTACCACAGCCTGCAAATATTTCGGGGACAGGAATGGTTTTGATGTTTATTCAACATGAACATGCAGGAAAAGAAAAAACGGCAGACATGAGACATCTAGGGCAGCCACTGTGAATTCACTCTAGGTCTGGGAAAACTGTCAATACCAAGGGCTTGTGGCAAAATGCTGTGAAAGTACAGGAACAAAATCAATTGCAGCCAGAATTTTTCCCTCCCAGTACACATGACAAAATTATTTACAAGTGGCTTATTTAAATCTAGCCAGAAGTCAGCTATTTCAGGGCCCTATTGAGCAGAAAAGATCCCCTGTGAGTTAAGGAAGGTCACAGATCCAGTAACATCACCCAGATGATCTCTCTGACAGAGTGTTTGCAACACTTGCTCTACCTTGCCTTTGTTTCAGCATGGATGCCTTGTGACAGTGGTTTTTACTGCCATTTTTTGCTGGCATTGCCTAGAACTTGCTCTATCCTGACACAACCTTCCACATAATGATGATGTGCACAGCATAAAAAAAAAAAAAAAGAGAGGGAGAACAATACATCTTATCTAGCAGCAAAAAAAAAGTCACTAAGACCACTCTTTTGGAAACTCTCATCTAACCTAAAGCTAAAAACTGCTTTAAACACCACCCACACTGTGGTCATAGATTTCCTGGCAAGCTAATAGCTGATCTGGCTCAATGCCAGACTGATTTTGACTGTCCCCTTTAGAAGTCTAGGGCATCTCTGCATTAGCAAGTAGCACGATGTAATTGGAGTGGACCTACAGAGCAAAACAGTGGGTGCAGAGGAGTTGAAGGCCACTCTGTACACATTTTAAGGATTTTATTTTAGACTAGCTCTTGTTTGGGCCCTACAGGGAATGCCCCATGGTTGGTGTACAGCAGGTGCTTTGCTGGACCCTATCTCCTGGTTTCATCAGAGAGGCATCCAGTTATGTGCTCCAAGATCTCTTCAGACTCAGAATGCAAGTACAGTAAATGGAACAGGGTATTTGCATCCCAAGTACACTCCTGATCTGAACTAAACTGCTAACGCAAACATGTCTTTGGATCTCTTAGAAGTGGTCTTGATCCAGGGAAATCTTTTGTGTACGAAGAGATTCTGACTGTAGAATTGAAAAAATCATCGTTCTCTGCTCACACTGTCTGTACAGGGTTAAACACAAGACTGTTAAGTTTGATGAACCACTATGACTGCTAATGAATTTTTTTTTTCCTTCTTTATTGGAAAAAGTAGGACTACAGCCTGCTTTTCTGTTACATAGTTAAGTCTCTCAAAGAGATTCAAATTAGGAAATGCCTGCCTTTCTGTAATTTGAAAGTTTAAAAATGAGCAGTACAAATCACTGATTTTGAAGTCCTTTGACATTACGAGCCTTTTCTGTCACACTTTGATACGAACTGGCTCCTAAAGCTTATTCAGCTGAGGCCGACACTGCCAGAGATTGTCATTTTCCAAGCATGTCCATGGAGGGACGCCTGTTCTTCTGACGCTTCATGAATCAGGAGTGGTGCTCTGGGGACAGCACTGTGCGGCTGCGTAGGGGAGATGTTTATTGCTGCCAACTCACAGAAATCACAAACACTGTTTTCCAAAAAGCTGACTCCTCTGTTTAAACCCCTGTAAGCTTGCTTCACAGTCAGCCTGATGGGCATTCAGATAAGAGAATGTCAGAAACAGAATCAGAAAAACACCCCAATGTATGGACGTAACTCTCACCGCTCAACTGTTGCAAGGAAGATGATGAGATATACTGCTTTTTTTTTGAATTTTTTTGTTTCGTTGGTTTTGTTTGTTTGTTTTGGTTTTGGTTTGGCTTGTCTCCATTACGAATGGAACAAAGAGCAGTTGTTTAGAGATAAATGGCTTTTGCAGAGATGAAAAGTCAGCCATTTATATCGAGGAGCATATGCCTAATCAAGCTTTGTGGGCAGGTTTTTCACAAGCAGTTAGGGAGCTGTATTACTGACTTCCAGGGGGATAGCTGAGTTCTCTGGGAAAAGCTCAGCCTACCTCTCTAATGACTGGATTCTGGTTCTGCAACAGATAATACCGGGGCTTGATGACTATACAAGAGTCCTCATTTAATTCACCATGTATCCCTTTTTATCCCTGGCACTCCTCATCCAGATAATTAAAGAACTGAGACTGTAATGACTGTTTTTGTATATATCCTTTCTTTTTAAGTTTCCAAATTTTTCATCAGTATTACTTATGCTTGTGCAGGACTTGCCAGCTTTCTTCATGTTTTAAGGTGAACGTGCATAATAGAGAGCTCTCCTTCCTACTCATAGCTCTGTTGTAGACCCTGCACAAGCACTGCCCACTCACTCCAGGCATCTTGCATTCTGACGTAATGTGCTCAAAGAATTACACTTGGGAAAAAAACATTTAATGAGTGGTTCTAAGCCTGCTGAGCACAACTCCGGTGCATGTGAAGTTTAATAACTGTACCCATTGTACACATTCTTTGGGGTTAGGGTGCCCTTAACCCATGCTGAAAAAAATATGAATTTGCAAACACACTTCATCCCCACTGAAATGTGAAGGGGCATACAGTAAGACAATACTATCTTCCCATCAGTTTATTTGGAAAAACTTCCTGCAGGGGTTCAGTTGCTATGCCCCATTAAGCTGGCAGTGGTTGCCATGCTCTACATAGCAGCTGAAGAGGCCTCAAAGGCAAAGTATCCAGAGCCTCTGGGAGACCAAGGACAACAGCATCCCCCCAAGCAGGTCCCCTGTGTTCATGGAGCTCAAGCGGCTGTCCCTCTGCTGCTCCTGGGAATCTGCCGATTTGGACTCCAGCTGCATTATCTATTCCAGGCTCAGGTTTTGTTTTCCTGTCTTTGGAGAGGGGAAGGTGGGGAAAGGGAAATATTTATGAATATGGTGCTGAATTTGCTATCCTTTTTGTATCTCTGCTTCTGTTCTCTCTTTTTTTTTCAGTCTGCTCAGTTCCTGTATTCGCCCGCAGCATCCATAAAGAGGGGGCAAGTTGACCCCACAGCAGTGGCCCATCTGCCTTCAAGTGCAAGGAGAAGAGAAAGGATGAACATTAGGTTGTTAAAGAAAATATCTGAAACTCTGGCATTTATTTTAAAGTGCTCCAGAAAACTCCAGCCTTTTCATCGGGGACCTGCAAAAACAAGGTCCCTGTTGAAAGGATTTCTAGCATAGGTATAAAACTTGCCTTGATAAATGAAGATGACAGAGAGTAACAAAAAGGAAACAATGCAGAAGGAAAAGACACACAAAACTTATGATCATGTGGTTAATGAAAACATACAGATATCTTCAGGTTTATCTTATTTTGTCTCATTTATGGACTAGTAAATAGAGGGGAAAAAGTTAAATAATTCACAAAAAAAAAATCCACATTTCTGGAAGACTCAGAGAAGATTCTTTCAGCTGCAGTCCAGTTCCATGGGAAATGACACTTCTATTCAAGTAAAAGGGAATTAGCTGAGCCTAAAGCTTTGCAATTTTTGAAGACTTGGTTTATGCACATTTTAAGTTTCCTTCACATTACTATTTGGTAAGTTCTAGTTTTAAACCCATTTTAGAAATTAAAAAAAACACAGATTTAAAAAAAAATTACCTAATGTGTGTTTAGTTAAAGAGTTGTCTCTGGTGGAACTGGAAGCAAAATCCAGGCATACTGACTCCCAGCTCTCCTAAGTTTTAAACAGCCTCTTTTGGCAAGTAAATGTGGTGAGACACAGTTTAAACAAACGTTTCCTATGCTAAGATCTGACATGCATACAATACAGTGAAATCTTGAATAACTTCTCTAAGATACAAGTTCATTCTTTAAAGACAAACATATCCTGCACTGTCTTCATAACTTCCAGGACCTTACAAATGCATTTGTGAACTAAGTACATGTTTACTGAAACAGCTAAGGATTCCTAAAACTTTTCAGACCATCAGCATTCTTTGGAGAAAAAAAAATGCTCAATTTCTTCGCTTTCTGAAGTTCACTACAGTTCTATGGCATTTTCAATAAATTATCTAGGCTGTCTGTGTTACCGTTTGTTTAAATGCTACTTAGATTAGTTTAATTCAAAGGTCAAACTATTTTCAGTGTTTAACTAAGTCATTTCAAAACATGTCTTATCATTAAGGGCACAGAAGTGTGAATATTTAAAACCACATTGCGATTGGATGTATACGTATATTTAAATATTTATATTCTCATTAACTTAAAATATGAAGTACAGATGTATTATCTTACTCACTGAATCACGGTAAAGATTCCCAATGGATTATCATAAAGGTCCATTGTATTTGAAGATGATGGAAGCTTTTGGTGAAGAGAACTGCTCCTGGGACTCAGCACTCTTGGTCAACAAATCTGTGCCTCTTCTCTTGCTCTACCCTTTACATACATGCAGACATTCAGACAGCCCTCATCTGTACGTCTTGCTGGACTTCACCCGTTTTAGCTCTCCACATCAGATGAGCTGTTAAACCGCTACCACTGTTGTTGGTTAAGAGCTACCAGAGGCACTGGCCAGTGGCAGGGAACATGGGGGTGGTTCTGCTGCAGTGATACTCCCATATGCCAGTCCATGTCAATGCTGCTGACAGGGGAAGATCAATGTGAAAATTGCAGTCCCATGGTCTAGGCTGTAATGATTTAATGACAACTTTTAAAATCGTTGTGTAGCTTCACCTTGACACAAGCCTTGGGATTAACCTCAACAAATATTTAAAAGTAACATACAGCAAGTGTAACATGTGATTTCAACCTAATGTTAATGATGTGTCAGTATCATCTGGTGTAAAGAGGGGTAGGCAGAGTTGTGCTTCGTTTTCCTTGCCTTTGCTGGGATTAGTTTTCATATTAGAGTATGACTTCTGGGTTTGTAATGAAATAAAATTTTCTTCGACTTATGCCAAAAGAGAAGTGATAGTAAGAGAAAGACTCTGTCAACTAAATATCACAGGATGAACAGTGCAAACCAGTCCACTGAACCTGATGAGGTGTTCAAAAACAACAGTGTAATAATTTTCAGTGCCTCAATTTTCCTTCGCACAACCAACGATCTCTGATTTTTGGAGAAGCATACCTCTAGTTTTTGAAAAGCAGGTCTTTTTAAAGATCTTCCACCTCCAGAACTTATGCATCCTACAAACACCTGTGAGAAGCAATTTCTTTGTGTAAAGAGACAACTTTTCCCTATCAATCTGCACTACACTTTAAACACAACTGTGGTAAGACAGTTCCTGAAGGAATAACAAATTATTCCCCAGCGATCCTGCATGAAGAAAATCTTCAGCTGAAGAAGAAGATCAGAAATCTTCGTGTCTGATGGCAGCTAAGCATGTCAAAGGGAGCACTCCTTCTTCCTTCCTCCAGCCCTCAGATGCCCCCAGTCCAGGAGATCAGCACCAAGCACGGCTTCGTTCAGGGAAGGAGCAGGACAGACAGTACGGTGAGGCTGGGGTGATGGGCTTATGGAAAGCTGTGGCAGAGTGCATACCAGCCCTCACCTTGGGACTGTGCTGGATAGCAGGAACCACTGTGTCCAAGTAGATGAAGAGGAGAAAAATGAGGGGGTAAAATTGATGGATCTGGTCATTGAGCCAAGTACCAGTGATGTGAGTCTCGAAATGAAAGGCAGCTGCCATGAAAAGGGATGTGCTGGATGTATTTATTTACATTGCACTCTTATTTCTACCAAGCTAGACCCATCCACTCTCCTACAGCTCTCACAGCCAAACCAAACTACAAAGAAGTGTGGTGTCTCCCAATGAGGGGAAAAACTCCTGCAGAACAGAAGTGCAGAGAGCTGGATCATAAACACTGGTAGCATTGCTGATGATAATGATTAGCAAAGAGAATTTCAGCTAAACTCTGATCACCAAGGTGAAGGATGTTTCATTGCAGGGCCCAAGAAGACCAAGACATCACAAGAGGGGAGGGCATGCAGCGGCTGCAGTGAATAAAGGGCACACCTGGAGAATCCACACCAGGGCTGCAGAGGCTCATTGCAAATGCAAAGCCGAAAACCTGCTGGGTTTTTACTGTGTTGCCCAACTCAGATTTTCACACAGTGGAGAAAAGAAATGGAGACCATTCTGAATCTTTCCATTAAAAAGTGCCAATGGAGAGCCCAGAGTCTCACCTTTCAGTACAGAGACTGAGCTCAACCCAGGATCAGCCTTGTTGAAATGCTGGTGCTTGCAGGGCCAGTTATGTGCTAACAGGATGCTCTGTCCTGTTTGCAAATTTGTATTTTGGTCTTTCTCTTGGGAACACAGGAGAGGTGAACATCTCTACTTGTGCAAAAAGCAGGCAGGATTTTTTCCTAAGATAAGCTTTGACTCAGGCTAAACAGACCTATCACAAGTGTAATTGCTGTTTTCACAAGGTTGGTTTTAATAGATGATCTAAGAGCGAAAAAACTCCAGATGAAGTATGGTATAAATATGGTGTTGGGCGTAATTTCTGAATTCAGATCCCAGTGCTGAAACTGATTTTATTTCTGATGATCATCCTGAAGGGTTAGCTACAGAGAATTGTTGTCTGTGAAGTTCAGGTACAAGTTATCACTAATTCGACTTCTGTAATCAGCAGTCACTTTTGAAAAGATAAGTTTTCATTTCAAACTCAGCAAGCGCTTTTTGGAGATTTTCCATTAATTTGACAGGCTTTAGAGCAGCTATTTAGGCTGTGTTAGTTTCCACAACTCCAAAAGAGAAGTGAAACCTTACACATATCTAAAAGATTAATCAGGCAATATTTGTGGAGCAATTTGAGGGATGATGAAGGTAGTTAGCACATATGGTTTCCTCAGATGTGCAATTAAGCTAGATAATCTGATCACTTAGATGCTCATATTTTCTCCCCATTGCGTGTGTTTTAACTGGATCTTTTCCTTACTCATGTTTCACATTCTCTCCTATTCTACAGAGCAGCCTTGTTATTTCTCCATGCTATGTAAGGCATGCTGCTGAAATACAATGAGACACTGAGTTCAAACTCATTACTCTGAAAGAATTCAGTAGCTCATTTTAGAAGTATCCTGATTCAAAATGAGATAGGTCCCAGAAGCTAACCTTCAACACAAGCGGTTTCTCCATTCTGGGCTTCCCTGTCCTAAAATCCCAGCAAGAGGTGCACTGAAAGAACTAGGGAGGGGGGGGAAAAAAAAAAAAAAAAAAGAGACATATATTGTTAATTTATTTGCTTTTCTCTGTGCATCTCTTGTAAATGAACCAATACAGATATACACCAGCATTTAACATAATCCTTTCCTCTCACTACACTCTTAATAGCATCTTGAGAAGCATGTACTGAACATTTGGGGCCAGATGCTCATCTGGCATGAATTGATGCGCACACATTGAAACCAGTAGAGCAATGATGAATTATATACACTAGAAGTTACGACAACTGGTCCTCAATAAAGGGTTTCATAGGTTATGTAACTGGTAATTCCAGTACAGGATTTGTTTTTAATACGATTTACTTTGTTGAGATGAACACGTCTATGACTTTAACCTTGGAAAAGATGCCATGCTATTTAAAAAAAGAAAGGACAAAAATCAACTAAACCCACAATAATGATGTTCCAAGGACTCACGAAAAAGGAATTCCTCCCTGACTGCCATGTGCAACATTTTTTCCCTTTTAACTGGAAAAACAAGATCCATCTTACCAAGTGCAGGCATTTAACCCTCTCACCCAGGGCCTAAATCATCAAAAACCAGAATAAGGCACCTGTCGGATGTAATGCTTCTCAATTTCACAGTGATATGTTTGGGTCCAATAAACCCCATCATAAGAGCGGGAATAGCCATCTAAACTGAGGTGAGGTGAAGCCTCACCCCAGTTCCTGTGGCTGGTTACGTTACAGTGGAGCCAAGCTCTTCATTTTACTCTACATCAGTTTCACTCCACTGGCTGCAACATGGTTTCTAAGGATAAGGTGTCAATACCATTTTTTAAAGCTGAATGCACGCTTGCTAAATAAATGAATACACAGAGTATTGCTGCTAAGTTGCCAATTTGAATGTGCTGCTAGAAAGAAGATTAACTACTGCTTTATAGGAATTATTAAAAAATGAGAACTTTACATGTTGTGTCGGTGACTCAGGTCTGATGGTATTTCAATACATAGAAGTTTCTATTTCAGTAATCAGTAGGTCATGTACGGTGACAATACCACAGGACAAGTACTAAGTAGCATGATAGGCAAATTCAGTTTGGAAAAAAATAGAAATATTGAGAATCCTATTTAAGGGTAAGAAAGAGGTTATTTTTTTCTACACAATAGTTAACCTAGATACACTCTTGATCTATAGCTTCGTTTGATCTTGACAACAGCCCTCATAAACAGGACTCATCCTAGCTAACATCAGATGTCTATGGTGCAGTTGGCTGTGTATGCTACTCACCCACTGCTTGCTTCCACAGCAGCTTCTAGGATGTGATTCATCTGACCTAATTCAGCCAGCTGCTTTACAGATAAGATGAATAATGCCTAGAAGTGTCCATTTCTCTCCGTGACTACAAAAGGAACTCTTGGTGACAAGCTGGGAATCAGATATCTGCACTGAATCAGATGGACTCCAAAGTGGTGTCTTTACCATTTTCTGTCTACCTGAGCTATTCAGTGCGTGGTCCTGTAGATGGCAATGCTTTGTGTACAATAAAGAGCCAGAGCTGGAGGAGGAACTCTGAATTTTATATTTCAGGTGAAGGGCTGTGTTTCAGAGCCCCCCCTGAGGCTCTATATTAAAATTGCCCGAAAGCAAGATGTAAACTGATCTTTGGTGTTACACTGGTCTACCAAGCTGCTAGTACCAAAAACTTGCTGTCCTAATGCAGCACTCCATAAAATTACATTTGCCAGTGTGACTGCATCTGGCCTTGAAGAGGGTTGGAAAGTTTTTTGAAGAAAACCTTTCACATGTCAGAAAGTATAGTCTTACCAGTAATTGTGTGAAAAACATACTCTGGCAATAGGACAATAGAATATAATTTTTTTTAAAAAAGTCAAACACTCCTCTTCCTCCCAGACCTCAAAACCTCAAACCCCCAAACCCACACACTGAGTTTGGGCATAATCTGGTATTTCAGGTAGACCATGATGTTGACTGTGTTAAGCAAAAGTCCTCTTCCCGTTGCTTACCATATTTACAACTTCTGTCAAAACTTTTCACACAGTGTTTCTTATTTGCAAAGTGGGCTCCTCCTCTCCTCCCAAACTCATCTCCAGCCCTGTCCATTAACTGAAAAGAACTGAGTCATGGCAAAGACAGGGATGAGTAACTGTGGGCAGCGTGGCAGTTCTGGAGTTGTGGGCATCTCCCAGGCTCACTAAAAAGAGTAGGCAGGGCTGGAAGGGAGCAGTGATAGAGCTAATCTCATATCTATGGTTCATTTGGAATTGCAGTGCATTTGTTTAACAGTCAGGATATGTTTGACTTGTATTTTTTGATGTTTGCACTAAATGAAGTCTTTTTTTCTGCACTTATATCAACAAAACTGTATAGAATGTTTGACATCCTCACAAAAATTCTTCATGTACTACTATTTATAATCTTAAAACTGGTAAATAGATCGGTAAAACAAGCAAACACACTGAGTTTCAGGTGCACTACAGAGTTGCAACAAGTGTTATTGCTATACATTTTCCTTAGTTACTGGGAAGTGTAAAGTCAGGACAAAAATTTAAATTGTATTTTTCAACCTTATACCTGCCAAATAAGATCCTATGAGATAATCCCATGTGCAGAATTAGATACAACTGATTGTGAATATGCATGGCAGAATCAATCTGGGATAAGTAAAGGAAAATGAGAGAAGCTTTGGTGCTGCCAAAGTGTTTAACAATGTTTTTCTGTTTTAGAGACTTAGATGTACAGAAATCTGAAGTAATAATTAACTTGGACACATTCCTTACTGCCTTGAACAAACAGAAATTGACACTCTACTGTAAGTGAGCTGGGACTGTGACCCAAGAAGTCACGTCCCACCAGAAGATTTATATCCACCTCAACACATTTTGGCACAAAGTTGCCTCAGCAACTGGGAGAAACAGATTTTGATCAAGGTTAAGCAACTCACAGATGGTTTTCCAATGACTGACAAGTCAGGTCTGTTCAAAATAAAGCTGGGCCCAAACACTGTCTGTCCTTTTCAGTGTCTGCTAGTTCCTTCCAGTGATTTAGCAACTGTGGCAGCTGAAACGTGTATCCAGAGTTGTGTCGCTGAGGAGGGAAATGCCCAGTTCTCGTGTGCTGTAGGACTGTCACAGAGGCTTACACCCTGTTGACTGCTGTGTACAGAGCCTGAGCAGAGACACATTGCAACAGTGGTTACGAGCAACATTCCTATTTTGAAAATGGCTAATGAACAACCCAGTCTATTGCAAACACTTCTTACAAGTGGTAATTGGGCTAAAGGTGATACGTGTGGAAATTATACTTCGGAGTTCCAATAAGCCATAATTAAAGATCACCTGATCCAGACATAGCAATACCCCAAGCTTATTTATTTATGATTATACCTAATTTCTGTCAAGGACTTCCAATGAGCCAGATTCATCATTCTCATTTAGACATCAGAATAATGACTACTGTGGAAGTTATGTGGCATTAAAAATTATATTCTTAAACTCATGCATATTCAGAGTGATATAACTCAGCACTTTCTGTCTGCCAGGAAAAGGCATTTTTCTGTTTTGTAAATATGATGGGACAAGTGATGTCCTCCCAGGTGGATGATTGGAGATTCCAAAATACCATTAAGTAACAAAAGGAAAACCATATCAGACAAAAATGGACTTGAAGAAACGCAGTGATGAGTTGAACAATCACACTAATTAAATTACTTCACAAGGGTTTGTGAAAAGTCCTATAGGTCAATTCACTTGAAACCAAAAACTTCACAAACTGACTGAGGTGAAGGAGAAACTTCACTTCCAAGTCAGTCCCAACTCCAGGGAAGGCAAATTTCAGGATAGATATATATCTATCAGAGATGCTTCCCATGCTGGAAGGCTGTGTAGGATACTTTGGCCGTCAGTTTGACAAGTCAATCTACTAACCAGAAAATACTTCAGTCAGATAGAAATCATTGGCAACAAAAGACATCTTAGACAGTATTTAACTTCTCTGTATCTGCCTTTTAACGTAGTGGCTAATTTCTCATGTCTTTCATTTTAATACCATTTTTACTTCTTATGCATTTTTTTTTTTTTTGCTATAAAGACAATGTCAGAAAATACCACCCCATTTTCATGAAGGAGGTGATCCTAAGTATGGGTGGTGGGCCCACTAACCATTCCCAAAGCCATCTACAAGGTGACTGAGAAAGCAACAAGCTCTCTTTCATCAGGCCACATGGCTGCCCAGTGACCTGGTGGCACAGGGCACATGTACTGGTCACAAGCAGGTCTTCACTGGTCAGCATTTCTTCTTCCACATGGTGTTTTGGTCAGTGCCTCAGCCACAAAGGGTCTTCCAAATGCAAAGATGCTCCATTATAACAGAACACGGTGGAAGATAAGAGATGCATTTCTCACTTTATCTCCTCCTTCTCTCTCTCATCCCACAGCAACCAAGAGACGGTATCAGGGTTTTCTCTCACGCATCTGTATGTGGCAGCACCTTCTGTGGAGGAAGAAGGGGACCTTTTTTGCACATTTCTCCTCCTTAGCACTCTAACCCTTCAGGAGAGCATTTTCATATTAGCTCTGTTGGGTTGGTGACTTATCTAGGTAACCACACCACAAGTGCACACACATTAGCTGGGCCTTGTTCCACCAGCACTAAAAGCCCTCTACTGCACACCTCCTTCTCCCACTCATTCCTGTGCTTGCCTGGGAAGCTATTCAGGCAAAGCAGCAGCTGAAATGTTTTTTTTTGTGTTTTGTTTTGTTTTTTTTTTAAATTACTAACAACAGCATGAACCAGTAGATATGTAATATTGTAAATCTACATTAGCACTGACCTCAATGCTCTTTAGCCTAAGGAGGGCTCACTTGCCAGACCTCATCTATATAAATATAGCTTTCTCCTTCCACCAAACATGAAAATATTTTAGCTTTTTTTAACCTGGGATCCATGACTGTACAAGGACTTACTTGTCTTTGAATCACTGCCTATCACTCTGTTAAACCATAAAGTATCTTCCTCTGCTTTCTGCTGATAGGGCTGATTTTCAAAAGCAGTTAGCAAGCAGAGCTTTAATGTGGGGTGCAGGAAAGAAGTCTCCATTACAAAACTGTTGCAGTGGTTCCTTCTAAAAATCATTCCCACAGAAACAACTGGCTGTGGACACTTTGGATGTGAAAAGTTTGGTATTATGGACTTTGCTGAGATTGTGAACTTTCTGTCTTTATTATTGTGAGAAATTATTGTGATTTATTGTGGGGAAAAACTACTCTAAGGCTGTATATCTACACTCAAAATTGTACCCTTGCTTGATCTCAGCATCATCTTTTTTTTTTCCTATATATTCAGTTTACGTGCAACCTACTTTTCTCCACTGAAGACTGTGAATAACAGATGTAACCTCATTGACCTTACTGACTTCACTGAGCTATAACTGAACACAGCTTTTGGTATGCTCTCAGCAGTGCTGCTTGTGTACTGCAAGTCATCTAAGTACTAATATTGAATTTCTTCCATCAAAAAATAGCCCCTAGGGGCAAAAACAAATGAGAAATAATTAAATTCGTCTAGTAAACCACAGGCTCATTTGAATAACATTGCCTCCTCTTAATGCTGGGTGTACATACAGTAAGCATAGATCATTACAGCCTGGCACCAGCTCGAACGCCTGTGAAGCCAAGATTCTCCGTTTTGGCTTCACAAATAACTAGTGCTTTGAATGGGAGAGAGAAGAAATCTGAGTTTCTTTTTTTTTTTTCTCCACCAAGTAGGAATGCTACATACTTTATTGCCAGTTTTTTCACCCGGTACTCTGCTTTCTCTTTGAACTGCTTTATATTACACTACTAATTTTTTATTGCTTCAAATCCGTCAGAGAGAAAAGACGGTAGTCTTATGTCAAACCAGTTACACATCTGATTGAAATCCCTTCACATTTCACCTGAAGCTCATTAGTTTTCTTATTTCTATGCTGTTCACAGGATGAACCAGTTCACAGTTCATGCCTGCACTGGGATCGCTCATATCTACCGCCTGCCTCAGAGGTGCAAGCGCTGACCAACAATCTATGGGATTCCATTTAATATTTCTGTTCAGTATAACACAGCTTCTCATCTGGATCTTTCACATTCACTAAGTTGTTCATCTTCCTCTTTGATTCGTTACACTGCATTTCTCCCAAGACGTACGGTAAGGTAGGCAGAAACTTGCAATCAAGTGGTATTTATCAAGGGCCTTGCTGATATTTAGGTCTGTATACAGAGCTCACTGATGAATGCTTCCTCTTTTATCTTCCTTGTGCTCTTGACATAGAAAGGTTTTTGCAGTCAATGATTTAAGGAAAAAAATCAATATGTGCTTGAATATGGTGAAGTGGGATGTTTTTATTTTTAAAATTTCTCTTTTTCAGCAGTGCTACTTTGTATTTTGCATACGAATAAAAATAATGGAGAGTTACATATCACACCCTAAATATCAAAGATAACTGTCAAATAATTCAAACAGAGGCTCTGTAAGTCACATTACTGAAGAACTTCTTATCAGAAACTGGGTGAGATGAAGGAGAATAGTGCTTACTGAATCAGAGCAAAGAGAGTTTTGCCTTCCAGTCACACCTCTATGCAAGTGCTTCAGTACATAGTTGGATAACTCCCCACTTCTGTGTGTTTCAGTTTGTTTCTCCACAAAATGGAAACACGTACCTGCCATATCTTACAAAGGTAAAATATGTAAAGATTTCTGTCAAAGAATTTAATCAAAAGACACCAAGTAAGTGGCCAGCACCCTTATTTTTTTCTTACTTAAAATTCTACATATCAAGACAAGAAAATGCAGCTTTTCACTGTCATTGAGATTATTTCACATATTCCATTAGATTTTGTGTGCTTTGGATGGAATGGGAATGCTGCCTCAGTGATAAACTTCTTTGCGTCCCTGGGAGGTGGTGGGAGTGCTGCATACAACTACATGCCTCTTGTTCTGATTGGGAAAAATATTATAGGAAGAAGAATGACAACCACCCTTTACTGAAGACCTGAAAGCATTTTGAGTCGCACTAGTGTGACATAAAAGCACAATTGACAAATGTCACCAACAATGATCAAGCCTTCCTAAGGATGTGCACATTCACCACCTTTTCACGAAACAAAGAACACTCATCAAAGAGAGAGACACATTCTCATGCATAACGGTAGTCTTAGTTTATGGCACATCATTTGTATAGCTATTTATTTTTAACAGCTGGTGAGCAAATGACTTTACTACAATGTTGAATTTCTTTCACTTGCTGAATATATTTCTCCACAGAGGTCTGATCCAAAGTGAAATCAAAGTCAGTCCACATCAGTTTACAAACGAGCCTTCTGTTCTACACTGATTCAAGGTCTGAGTGACCATGCTTACCATGCCAGTGACGAATCTATGGTCCCCTTTGGCTGTAAAGACGTGCAACCAGAACTGCTAGATGGGTATCAAGTTGGAAGAGACCTGAATCTCAGAGCTGAGAATACCTCAGAAGTTAGAGCTGCATTGATATTTTTGGGAAAGTATCCACGTGCAATATGATGTCTCTAGTATGCAAAACACATCAGATGAACATAAGCTACTTTTATGGTGTGAAATAAATGTTAGATGGAAGAAAGAAAATGTTCTCAAGTTTCATCATGATAATTTTACAGATCGTTCTATGGAATAATTTCTTAGGCCTTGTTTGCGAGAGCAAACTATATAAATTACTTATGTATTATTCCAATGGCACGGAATTGCTTAGAAAACTGGCAGAGAATTGCTTATAGAACTTTATGTCCACATCATCACCAATGTTAAAACTTCAAATTGTTAAACTGTACTAGAAACATTTTTTCACGTATTCTAATCTACCTCTCCTTAGCTTTCTAAAGAGGATTCAGAAAGGAAGCGTACCAAAAAACCAGCTCTTGCACTGTCATGATCCAGATTTCTCCCTGAGGCAGGGTGCTAATGCCATGAGGCTTTGTCATGGCAGCGGCTGAACAAGAGTGTGTCTGAGCTCTCCTCCTCCTTGACCTGCTACTTTTTGCAGATCTGCTGTGGCAAGAAAATAGGGTCCAATAATTAACTTGTTCATACCCTCGCTGTCATCTTTGCCTATCCACAGTTCCCTCTGCTTTGCAAGCCAGCACTCTGTTTTTCTATATTCCCTATTGCTTATTAACATCGATTTTCTCGTGCTGTCATCCTCTGTATTTTTGGTGTCACTGTATCTGAGCTTTACTTCTCTACTTTCCATAAATAGCAGATACACCTACTAGCACTCCCAAGATTCAGTGTAAGAATGCAGGATCTCCCTATTTGCAATAATGGATGCATTCATACTGTGCATACATGGCACAGTCATAGAGCTGTTCAGCCTACCTGCTGTTCAGCCAGCAAGTCTCTAAGCCTGACCTCCAGCACGGTCAGAGCCACATACTTCAGGATGCTGCATGCTTGAATGCAATAAGAAGATTACCATGTTTCCTGGTGTGTCCCGACAGAATATCTGCAGGCAATCTGCAATCTGTCAAGCTGATAAGACATGGCTTGGAAGCAGAACATGCTATGTTGGCTGTTGTTCATGAGATCATTCTTCCACAGAGAAGGACGATATTTCTTTCTCTACAAAAGATGCTATCTCTTCTGTTTCTCTTCTTCAAATCTACAGGCTGTTAAGAGGTCTTGTCAGGAGGTATAAATCTTCCTCTAAGCATCAGTGCCAAGATCTGTTGTCATATGAGGAACTCTCCTGCTTGCTTCACACCCCTCAAGTAGTGTGGCGATTAGAGGGAGATGTGTCTGTGTCCAAGGGAAATGCTAACACTCCAACTTATGCTCATCAGAGCTGACAATAACAATCTTCTTAGGCATATTGAAATGCCAAGGTAGAAATGGTAAATTTTATGGAAACAGCCAAGACTCCTTATCATTCCTACAGGAAAACATTACTACCCAAGATGAGATGAATGTGCAGAGACAACTGACCATTGGCAGTAACACCCTAAAAGACAGGCAGCCAGACAAGTCGGCAATAAACAGGCACTAGCTGTTGGACATCCCTTTCCCCACTCCTTCTAGGCCTTAATTTCTGCTAGGTAAACAGCGAGCTATGCAACAGCTTCTGCGATGAAAATGCTGCCTCCTCAAAAGATCATCCTGGCGCCCGAGATGGCAATCCCCTGTCCAGAGCTCTTCCTCATGCTATGTGCCAATGCTCCCTCTCAGCCTCTAACGCTTCTTTCCATCCCTCATGCTATGCAGCTAAAGACTACTTATGTGCAGGAGTAACTAAGGCCAAAATTCACAACAGCCAAAAAAAATTTCCTTTTAATAGCTTTAATAGCTTGCACTGCTTCACTGGCTGTAAGTGGAGCAGATACGTGATAAGCTTGGTAAAATTTTCTACAGAAATCACCTTCTGACCAAAAATTATATTTGCTACTGAACAAAAATGGAGGGCTAAAAGCATTTGCTTTTGTTATAAAAAAAAAAGGGGGGGGGAGAGGTGTCTTCTTTTTATTTAAAAACTATATACTAGAACCAAACATCATTGTTTTTAGGCTGAAAACCAAAATATTTTGGACAAAGGCCAGAGCATTTCAGCTGAGAACTAGCTAATGCTTCATCACTGTGGTGAGCAGATGTGACTGGATCCACACAGCGAGTGAATTAGTTCAGCAAAACTTGACATTTTTTCACAGTCATAATTCGAGCAGAAAAGAAACCCTTTGAAATGCGGTGATAGATTAAAAGGAAATCATCCCTTGTTGGCAGAGGAAAGCCAGGTATGTGTGCAGAGAGTGGAATAGGTAAGAAGGCTCTGGTGGGCTTTTTCTTCTCGTTCTCGTCCCTGCCGCAGGCAGTCTGCCAGTCTCACCGCAGGAGAGAGCGGTCAGGCCTATTGGATAATAGGCATGCAAAAAGCTGTTGCTTCAAATATTTTTTAAAAGTGCGTTAGCTTTTATATACTGCCCTCCCCCCAACTGAAGGAGAAATACATTTGGTAAAGGCCCAGGCCTCTACAAAATATAACAATTCCATGTGCTTGAGACACTCAGATATTTGAAGGATGGCTGTATGTGGCAATCTACAAAGAGCTCAGAAAAGCTCTCCGCTTAACATGTCCTTCAAGATAGGAGCCAGAGGAGTTTTAAAAAATTCAGGAGGTGCTTAAAATTATGATCGTTCAGTATAGTTTATACTGGTCTCCTCCTCACACAGACTGAAATAAAGACTGGTGTGTTTGTTGTTACCACGGTCCGAGATTTTTTAAGCTGTGTGCATGCAATTCATTGGGGCTAATTTGCTAGATTTGTGCTGCCAGCCGGGGAGACTACCATGCTTTGCATACGAAATGCTCTGGCCGCCTCCTGACTCCACATCTTGGAAAGTCCCAAGCATGCCCAAGCCCTGTCCCCTCTGGCACAGAACTGCATGGCATGGCACGGCATGGCATGGCATGGTGTGACGTGGTATGGCGTGGCATGGCACAGCATGGCATGGCACAGCAGGGAAGTCTAGCTGCAATCACTGCTGAGGGTGCTACTCTCTAGCAAGATGCATTTGCTGTCATTTATTTTACCTTACTCCTTGGGAAGAAAGTGATTTTTTTTTTCCTCTTCTCATCCTTTATTCCTCACAGCTCCACGTGGCAAACAGTAATTTTTCTTTTAATTGTGTTTCATTTTGCAGCAGTAAGGAATGCCTGCTCCCGTGAGGCTGGGGCTGCGGATGTGGCTCGAGCTCTGCACGTCCCCAGGCTGGGGGAGCTCTGCCACTGAGGGGTCAAAGCTCCTGCCATGGCTGGGTTGCCGTTTGGCATTGCCAGTGCACAGAACTCACAGGGCAGAAGTGAAACCACTCTGCTCGTTAGAGATCGATGTCCTCACACGGCCCGGCAGCTGCCTGGCAACACTGTGTAGCTCCTGCAAGTGCTCCAGTTTGAGAGAGTTTTAATCTGGCTGTTTTACATGTGCTTATTTAGCAATTAGTAACACTGCTGTTACCAACAGCTCTACAGAACAGTAAAATATTGGTAAAAGAGCAGAAATTTTACCCTTTCTCTAAAAAAAGTTATTTCCCCTAGGGCAAAGGGAACTACTGGGGTGTGCATGGGTTTGTTACAGTTGGCTCCTAAACCTCTCCCCTGCTACAGCGGTGGGGTGTCAGGGGATCTCCTGAGCTCGCTCTGGGGTGCAAGGTTCCTGAGGGACCATTGCCAGCTGCCGTGTGCTGGAGCGCTGGATGGGCCCCATGCTGGCCGTTTTCAGAGCTCATTTGGAGTTTGACATGTTCCTCGCTCTTTAAGAGCCATACGATGCTGCCCAGCAGACCTCTCTTCTCTTTCTCTTTCAAAAGCAGCTCAAAGCCTGTGCTCACAGCTACAAGGCACTTGTGAGTGAATCCCTCAGGTGCCTAAACCCAACAGCTCCTGCACAAGATAAACTGCTGCTGCACTGCAGAGGTGGCAGAGGAGGTGGGTACAGCACGGTCGAGGCAGAGGAGCCTTGATATTTTGAGAGACTATAATCCCAATCCCAAGAGTTTAGAAAGTCTGTTGAAAGATCCATTTTATTGCTTGGCAAAACATCCAGGTTTTGCCAAAGCAACGAAAATCACCCAGTCCAGACCGATACTCACCAAGGCTTGACAGACTTAAAGCACAACCATCTTTGAAACAAACTGTAAAACCTTCTCATTTCCTTATATTTGGCAGTGGGAAATGCATTTAGAATAAACCAGCTCCCGCTCAAATCAAATACTCCACGCACTGTGTGACCGTGAGCACAAGGAGTCGCTCCATTGCTGGTGTCGTGTAATGGCAGGCGAGGGAGTCTCCTCCATCCCCGCCGCCCATGCCTTCACACAGTGCTGCGAGGACAGCTGCATTCCAACTCACCACGTCAGCTCTTGCCATCCGGGTTTTACGGCTTTCTTTTGCCACCAGAATCAGATAGCTGCTTCATTTGCTCTCCTTATGACCTTAAGACATTAAGAACTCATGCATTTTTCTAATTATACCACTTGATTTTTAAACTTTCCACTACTACTTTAAAATTGCCCGGTCTCTTGCGGCGTCTAAAACCATATCAAAGAAATACGTTTGCTGCTCCTCTTAACAGTTCTTAAATATTGATCATTTTTAATGAGCTTCATTGTAAAGCACCCTTGTGACTCTTAGCAAGGACACTGTATAAATGCACGGCTTTGATGATGTTGACCCAGCAAAAATGTTTTTAGCACTTTAAAACCTGTAGTTCTGGCATGCTCTAGAAAAATAAGCAGGGTTTTATTACAAATGCTATCTCTCATTCTACATGCTGTAGTAGCAGTAGTAGTAGTCTTAAATTGCTTTATTTTTTTAATTAAAGCCATGAGCAGGACCTGGAAGAAAAGGGTCTGAGGTGATCAATTTTTTTTCGTATTGAAGAGCTGATTTTTTGGTGTAGGTCTATAATCTTTTTGGTAATGGGCCAAAGTAGCACAATGTGCAATAATGGTTCTGGCATGTTTTCAGAGATCGTGGCAGAATTTATTTCACCTCTCAGCATGAAGGAATATATTCTAGTGGGTAGAGAGTGTTCATTATTTTAGGCTTGAGCCAGTACAAATATATATTAAAAAAAAAGGAATATAACTAGCTTCAGCCCACACAAAGCCATGAAGCCAGCTGTCTTTTTTTTTGCCTCAAATTCAAGTAGATCCTTTATAAACTGATGTGGAAAAAAAGCAGAAAGGGAAGTTTTAATTATATGCTACAATCAAGAAGGCATTTTACATCCCAATTGGAAGAGCTCTTACTGTGTATTTTAAGCAAGATGAAGATGACAGAAGAAAGCAGAGAAAAAAAAAAAACAGCTTCTGTGCTAGTTCTCTGGTGGAAGGAACAGCTTGATCTTATTTACTGTATAGTTTTTGCAAGTTCTAATATTTAGAACCTGTCTTATAACATCCAGGAAGAAACACTAAAAGGCCTTAACCGTATTAGAATGAATTATAAATTAATTTCCTGGAGTCATAGCCATGACTCCTAGAGGGATGTTAACATATATGCCATTTCTTTTGGCACCTAATGAGGCTCTGTTAGATCTTTCATCATTAATCTTCACAAAAATGAATGGAGATTAGGGGGGAGGGGAAATTCTTTCAGCATTCCCTTTATAAGTTCATGTTGTTTTACCAGAAACAAGTAAAATATTATAATTTTCTTTCTTAATTAATTTTCTTTGGCAACTGCCAGACTTATCTAACAGCTTCTATTAATATATCAAAACTGCAAAGTGTCAAGATTCGGGATTAATGCTCAACCCTTATAAAAATTGCATTTTGTAGATATACACCGTTTGACTTCCCTCCCTTTCTAAACAGAAGTCTGATCTAAATAATCAGTTCTTTATGCTTCAATACGTTTACGTGCAAATTTAATGTCCTGTTCTTGATTAGAAAGTAGGATTCGGTAACAAGCTTTTTAAATAGAGCTGCCTGTAGCTTTTGGCCAGTAGGTTTCAGACAAAGTTGTTCTCTCCTCCTTTCTGTAGGTTTTGCTGGCTATAGAATGAGCAATAAACATAATCATAACTATTAGCTTTATGTAGAAAGATTTTGCAATATTGGGTACTTAAAAATACTGAAGAGTTTGCTTGACACATCTAATAATTGGTAATGTAACTGCAAAACATTAAACCTGAAGCTTCCTGCTTTGGTAAGAGCCTGGAATAAAAAGGGTAATAGTGCTTTTGGGGATAAGGATAATCTCTGAAGAGTGGAGCCGTTAAGGTTTCCCAGCCTGTAGTAATAAAGAGCACTACCTCTTTATTGAATGTGATTAATGAAGTGTAACGATTGCATAGTTGCATACTGGAAGAGCAATCATAATTACCATTGTTAACTATAACAAAGTTTCACTCCTGTAGTATGGTGTACTGGGTATTTGTTAACTGCTGGTTGGTGTTTTAACTGATTTAAAATGGCTGAGACAAGCTGTGCCATTTGAATTCGGATTTCAAATTTTCAGTCAGTATTCTTAATTCTCCGTAACTGCTGAATACCTAAGACTTTGCTTAATTTGGTTTAATGCTACAATCATTAATATTTCTTTAAACATAATTGTTACAATGCTGGGTGAGATTTCACTTGTCCTCCTGTCCATGTTAAGGACCTTCAGGCACAGGGACTCATTCTTCCTTTGGCTTCCCTCTCACTGGCTCAGCCTCATCCCGCCGTTTGGGGATACCGGGCCTTGTAGTACAGCTGCCTGAAGTCCCCCTGCCAGCACTAAGTGCTAAATGTTGCTAAGAGCTTATGTCCTCCTCAGAAATCTTGCATGATGGATACTGTCATCTTTACATTTTAAGAAATATTTACTTTACATTTTAAGAAACGCTTTGACAAATAAGGAAAAAAGAGATAGGGTCTTTTAAAAAAAAAAAATAAAAAAGAGGAACACCTAAACAAGGGACATTTCCATCACACTCAAAACCAAGCTTTAGAAAATTAGATTAAAATAAAGCAACGTGCATGGAAAAGTCCTTTCATTAGTGTTTGCTAAAGTCCAAAATGTTCTCAGACTAACGACTCCTAAGGGTATCACAGCCCTCTTGCTATTCCTGTTGGAATCTACTGGTGGCCAGAAACAGCATCTTCTTTTCGCATAAAGCGATATACTTTGTGTCAAAAACTTGAATTACTTAATCATAAAACTGGGCTTTTCCCAGACAGCAATATTATTTCGTTGCTATCTATGTCTGTGAATGAGTTACCGAATCTGAAGAACTGGATAATAATAAATTGGCAAAAAACTGAGGGCTAACTGTATGGTCTAGCAAACGTTACCCAAATAGTTGAGGGAATCTCTGTGCCCTGGAAAATGTTTTCTCAGTTCTCCATTAAAGAATATTTTTCATGCAACTGTCATGTGTAGGTAGATTTTTATACCTGCATACAAAAGAGCTGACTTTATTTTACCTGTCTGCAGTATAGGTACACATTGCCTGTCTAAGGTCCAAATATAATGGATGCAATGGAGATGCAGTTCCCATGGTCAGTGGTATCTGAATAACTGTTTGTCTTACTCAAGAGTCACTAAATCACTCTCTGAAACTCCACTGCCAGTAATGGGAGCTGAGACATCTGTATAAGTCATAGCACCTCTAAATGCTGGAAGTATAAAATGTAGTGGGAGACAGTGACAAAATTAAGACTCAAACAGCAACCTTCAGCCCAAATGTTCTTCAGCTTCAATGGTTTGCATCGCTCTCTGACCAAATAGCAGCATGCATTTCCCTTCATAACAATAAGGCTTGGAACACTTACTAAGGAGCTGCAACATCGCACTTCAAAGGCCAAATATCTAGTTAGTTGTGAGTCACATCCCATCTATTGATCCCATGCCATCTGGAAGCACAAGCTCAAATAGCTACCATCACTCATTGTGTAACTTTGATAAAGTCAAACTGTCAAGATATTTCAGGTCTCTGAAAATCCTACTGGGAAGAATACTAGCTGGCCACGGGAACATGGGGTACAGAAAAAATAAGAATTTGTTATGCCGGTGGACAAAATTGAACCAGGGCAGAATAAGCCCCGTTAAGATAATAGATGACAAAAGTAAGAGAAAAAGGGGTCAAGAACAGTCAATAGCTGGAACAGGGGATTAGGCATAGAGCCATTCTAGTGGATTTGGGCCAGATATAGCCTGAGGCTGTACTTAAGCCGCTTGGAGTTGGAATGTTTAGATGTTAGTTTGAATGGCTATAAAAGTTTAATTAATGTCTGAGGGGCTTGGGGAGACAGATGAGCAGAGAATTAACATCCAAAAACTGCTTCCCATAACGAAACCCTATCAGTTTCTCATAAAACTTACAAAAGTAGAGAGAAATACATGAAAAGATTTTTTTGTTGTTAATATAGAGCATTTATAAGGCTCAGAATTCTTACTATAATTGTAATAATTATTTCATAGCTGCATCTATTTCCTTTCCATACTAAGTTGTTTATTTATAAATATCTTTGACTTCAAAATACTGTGGCCAGAAAGAAAAAGCAAATCTTTACATTTGCATTTTTGTTGCACAGAAATCTGAGGGTGCCTTTCCCTGCTACCACAGACCTTGGTGTGCCAGACTCGATAGCAGAACAACCGAAGAATGCAAGGACGTATTTTGTAGCTGCACAGAACATTATCAGTCTTAGTGCTTTGGACATTTATTGATTACCTTCTGTGGTTACGTAGTTTTCCCCCACAGTGCAGTGTTGCGTAGCTGACTGTGCATGGCATTTGTATTTTCCTGCGGCAGCATTCGGTACTAATTAGTTCTAGGTAGGTGATATTGTACCCTTGGGCCATCAACATGTTTGGGTAAGGTAATTATTTCATTTGTGTTATTATATATGGTGTTAGGAATACATTCAGCATGCCATATAATACCTAAAAATCTACCCACATATGCAAAAATTGCATAACAAATGCAACCCATTACTTGCGCACATCTTCTTCTTGTGTCTTGAATCAGATCTCTACCAAACCTTTTTACCTCTGCATGCTGGCTTACTTCCAGAGTGACCTACTAAGTGAGTCTGTACGTCCCTCACCTCTGGTTGGACGCACAGTCAGCCAGGCTCTCTTTTTCCTTCCAAAGCAGAAAGTTCTTTTTGCCACCCAAAATAGCACTGGCCACTTAACAACATGGCAAAATAGCACTTAACAAAATAATCAAGGCAGGAAATATTCACTCTTGTATAATAATGAGTTTATAAGATTGGCTGAGCATTTTGCCCTTCATGTTGACTAGAAACAGGAGTTCTACGCTACTGGAAAGTGAAGATTTACTATTTTCCACTCACAGGTGGAAAACAGTACTCAGACTTACTTATTTTACTTCTCCCTGTCCCCCAGGACTCCCTGTAGGTAGCTGGCTGGTTGGCTTAGCTCCTGTTGAAGTGATTATTTAGTGTCGTGAGAATGTATTTATTGTGTGGTTAATGATAGTAGAAACATGGAGCCTTGGATGGATGTCTTTTTTTTCTTCCCTAAATCTAAATAAATACATGAAAATCAACGTATTTTTCTTCCTTATTCTTCTCAGTTGCTGATAGCTACTGGAAACCATATTTGAAGGCATACGTTTTTATCCGTGCTAAATCTTTGTGTGTTTTCTTTCTAGGGGACAACTGCAGGCTCAGCTTAGTTAGGTTCAATTGGAAGCCATGAAAAATCAAAGCCACATTTTTTTATCTAAAATGCCTACAAAGAGACACATTTTAGTGACCAGCATTTTGGAACAAGCATGCTTAGATATTACATACTTAGGTTATTTTTCAGACATCTAAATGAGAGTGGCCTGATTTTCATGAATATTAGTCACTTCCCATGTCCAGTGGAATTCGCTAGGGTTGTGAATTTTTCTGAAGTTCAGAGAATCGATCCTTTCTACATAAGAAACAAGTATTTGGTCTTGATAATGTGGATTTTGTTAGCTAGAATATGGATATGCAATTCTAAGGGCATTTGTTTTGAGACTTCTAATGAAGGAAGAAATCAACAGAGCAGTACTGGACTGCTGTGGCCATGGGTGTATTACGGTCTGATAGCACAGCACTAGTTGCTAATTCCTGTAAAAGTTTACATGCAAACACCTATATATCAGCACGTGTATAAAGTAATTTTCATTTGCAGCTAATCTGGAAAACAAAATTCACAAGAGCAACTTGTGTGAACTCTTCCTCATCTGTAACTGGAGCATTCCTTGAGCTATGCAAAAGTAGAACAAGTTTCTGTCATCTCCATGTTAGGAGTGGGAAGCTTCAGCCCTCCAAACTTCCTGACGTTTGAGCTTTTCAAGCATAGCTCATTTGCAAGAGAATACTCAATGAAGAGGGTTTGGGTGCTGCTCACAGAATATTTATGAGAATCAAAACGGTAATTTTTATTTTTCCCATCCAATTGTTTTGAGGTCTCTTCTGTTCTTAATTAGAAGTCTGGATGCAAATGGAGACATCTCCTACAGGTTTTTGAATGTGATTAGAAAGAACCTAGTCTATAAAAAAAAAAAAAGGGAAATAAGGAATGAAAACTCATAACCTCTGCATTATGGATGTTCAACTCCCAAAAGGGAATGCCACCAGCGGCAATGAGCATTTCAGAAATCCATTTCCCTGTGTGGAGCAGTGGAGTCTACAGGGCAATGGGAGTGTTGAAATTATCTGCCTGAAGTTAGCTCCAGCCTTCTCATCAAATAATTACTTTTGGTCACTAGGCTTTTTTAATATTGCTCCTGCTTTTGATGACCTTTTCATCATTTACCTACCCTCTATCTACAAAGGGATCATTTTCAGGAAGGTTAAACAGACAGTGCTTGCAGTATATTTTAGGACCCTTCAGCTGATTCCTCTGTTGGACAAGTGACCAGAGGGTCCATTTGCAGGACCTTTGCTTTAACTGGACCTGGAGGTATCATGGTTATAAATCACTCACTCCTTATCTCTGTCTAAGACACTGCTACATGGCTTAATACAAATTCTACCAGCATCGTTAAAGAACTTACTGGGGAAACAAACCTTCATACATGCCTCTGAGGCGAAAAAAAAAGTAGCATCTGCTAACTTCTAGTGTCTACTGGTATCCTTACAATGAATCGATTCATTATTAATGATATTATATTTATAGCCAGCTCAGTGGAAATCAATTCATTAGGCTAAGAAGTTTTTCTGCATGACCATCCCTAAAGCTTTATTCTACTCATTAATTAAAGTCAGGTTTTGTCACTAATTACACTAGGAGCATGCCCTAAAGAGAATTATCTATAAACCCCGGCCATTAGAGCCTACAGATTAAGCTGAAAAAGAATGGAAATTCTCCAGAACTACTGAAGTTCTATTTCAAGTCAAGTTTTGTCTGTACCAGCTCAGGGGAACTTTCTGTCTGTTCCCTTTACACCAGTAGCTGCAGAAGTGGTAAAAATGCCTTTTAGTCTGAAGGACCCCAAAATGCTTTACAATCAGAAATCACTTCAACACGTCCTGAAGTGCAGCCTCCTTTGTCTTGAGAGGGAGCAGCTGCTCAGCTGTGCACATCAGCAGCAGCGCACAGCAATCTCAGAGTGAACAATATCAATTCTGACTGAAACCACAAGGACAAATTTAGGCCAAAATAATGCGGCTGCCCAAATGCACTTGTGCCCATAATACTGTCCCCTGTCAAACTCTCACAAAGACCTGTCAGCAGATAATTGATCACTACCTTTCTTTTTTTAAAGCTTTCTTCCAAAATAGAAGGGGGCTACAGCTGCAGTGTCCTGCAGCACAGATCCTCCCACTGCTTCATGTCTTATTTAAAAGGGAGATGTACAAAGGGCCCATTGAGATCCCAAATGCACTTGACCGGACCTCTGAATAGCCAGATAGGGCAGGTGCAGCACACCAGCCCTGAGGACTTCTGCAGAGGGATGCCAAAGCAAATGGCACTGCTCTAATCTTCCCCCAAACTAAAGATGAGTGAAGTCATGTCTGGTCAACTGTGCCATTCTGGGGCTAACAAATTAATAAGGCTTCAGCACAGCAGGCAACACCGAACTCAGGTGGAAACCTCCAACTCTCCAAGTTTGTTGCTCATAAGCACACTGCTGCAGGTGCCTCTGCAGAGTCACTCGTAGGGCTGTCTTCGTTTTTGCCCGGCAGAATGGGAGACAGCTGGCTGTACCTTTGCACACATACCCTGGCAGTTTCACAAGTTCTACAACAAAAAAAAAAAACCCTCAGGCTTCATGGAATTTTGTAAAGCTTCAACTACAAACATATTTAGAGATGAGAAAGTATTGTTTAGTGCTACTTGTGCTACCGAAAAGAAAGTAAGTAAAGCCTTTTCACACAAGTTCATCCCAAACACGAAAGTGTTTGTATGTGCAGAGTGGCCACTATTGAAAGTTGTTAACAGAGCTCTACAAAGAATCCAAATTTTAGTTATGTATACATGTAAATGTATGTTACATAAATATGTAATGTATTTATGTAAAAAATATGTACATATTTATGTAAAAATACATGCTTGTATTTTTATTCTTTCTCCCAAAGCACATTTTTTGTTAAGCCAGTCTCTACTCACGTAGAGCAAGTAACAGTGGCTTCCAACTTGTCTTTGTTCAATTTACAGCAAGATTGTAGACCATTATAAACCTCCCTGCTTGTCTTAGCTCAAACTATCTGAAGCATCCTCAAGGATGGAAAAGATCTTTGTGATGCAAAGAATTATACATACTTAATTAAATCCCAAGAGGTATCTATTGTAAAGATGCATTGAGCTGAAGCAATTATTTTCTGTGTGCACTTTTTTTAGACACAATATACATTACTTTTAGATCTCGGGTTCAAACATACCCTTTGTTCTTATGTCATTAATTCACTCTCTCTGTGATTTCTCTTTACAATCATCCCAGAGGCACTGATAACACAATAGCACAAGCATCTCCCTGTGCTGTGCAAGTCGGTGTGTGATGCACTTTCAGGATCAAGGACTGAACTGTCAATGTCAAAATACAGGGTTTGTGTATGGCTATTGTGAGCCACATCAAGCACACATATGAAGCAGATGTGTAACAGGTTGGCGTGCTCTTGTGCAACAGCATGAAATATTCAAAATTCATTGAACTTAAAAGTATTTGAGGCTGTCTACAGAGTAAAATAAACTTATTCCACTTCATTACATCTGAAAGAATAAATCTTAATCATGTTGTTGGCATGTAGTCACAGAGTAACACACAGGTCAGAAAGATTTTCCAAGTTTTAGTTTTTTTTTTCCTTTAGCATAATCAGTGTTTTTTCTAATATCAGTAATAATGCCTTTCTTTATAATGGTGGCATGGTTACCTTATGTATCCTTTAAACTTTTAACTCTTTAGCTGTGTTCCTTACTACACCAGCATTCAATCTGCATGGAAATAAAAGGTTTTTATATCTTTAAGATAATTCTTATTGCTCTACACCAGTCCTAGAATGCTTTTGATTCAGCTACCTTGATATCAAAATACTACATACTCCTGATAGGTACAAATACATGGGAAAAGTATGGAATCATAGAAAAATAAAATAGTTTGTGTTGGAAAGGACCTTTAAAGATCATCTAGTCCGAACTCCCTGCTGTGGGCAGGGATGTATTCAACTAGATCAAGTTGCTCTAAACCCCACACAATCTTGCCTTGAACGCTTCCAACAATGGGGCATACACAACTTCTCTGGGCAGTCTGGTCCAGTGTCTCACAACCCTCATAATAAAAAATGTCTTCCTTATGACCAATCAAAACCAATCAAAACTTACCCTTTTTCCGTTTAAAACCATTGCCCCTTGTCCTGTCACTACAGGCCCTGCTAAAGACCTTCTCCCCATCTTTTCCTAGGCCCCCTTTAGGTACTGTAAGGCTGCTACAAGATCTCCCCAGAGCCTTCTCTTCTCCAGGCTGAACAGCCCCAACTCTCTCAGCCTGTGCTAATAGGAGAGGTGCTCCAGCCCTCTGATTATCTTCATGGCCCTCCTCTGAACTTGCTCCGAGAGGTCCATGTCCTTCTTATGTTGGCGGCTCCGAAGCTGGACGCAGTACTCCAGGAGCGGTCTCACGAGAGTGCAGTAGAGGGGCAGGATCACGTCCCTGAACCTGCTGACTATGCTTCTTTTGATGCAGCACAGGATGTGGTTGGCTTTCTGGGCTGCGAGCACACATTGATGGCTCATGTCCAAATTTTCATCCACCAGTATCCCCAAGTCCTTGTTTGCAGGTCTGCTCTCAATCCCTTCATCCCCCAGCCTCTATTGATACTGGAGCTTGCCCCAGTCCAGTTGCAGGACCTTGCCATTGGCCTTGTTGAACCTCATGAGGTTCACATGGGCCCGTCTCTCAAGCCTATCAAGGTCCCTCTGGATGGCATCCCTTCCCTCCAGCATATCTACTGCATCACTCAGCTTGGTGTCATCTGCAAATCTGCTAAGGGTGCACTGAGTCCCAAGTATAGGACAAAGTGGATGATTACTCTGTTGCTAAGAAAGCATGTACTCTGAACTGGAATGTCATAGGCCAAAGAGGTCTTCCAGGTTCCATAAAACATTGAATGCTTTATTAAAAACACAATTGAACTGGTACCAGAAACTGCTTTTCAAAATGTCAGGGGGTATATGGAGTATTCTAGTGGCCTATGTGATGTGAAAAAGGGAAAAATCAATCTGGAATATTGCATAGAGATGTAGGGCACAACGGAACTGCAAATTGCAAATGGTAACAGTTGCTGATTGATTATAGTTTTAATTGTCATACTCAGTATGTTAACCAACCTTCATCAGCTTTATGTTGTAGCTTTTATTTCCATTAGAAACCACTAATGGAACATAATATGATCATTTTATAATTTGTAATTTGATAATTGCCTATTTAATAATAGATTTGTCATGCATATTTGGAAGTTGATTATAAAATTTCCTGTAGGAGAGATAGGTCAAAAGGTCTAAAGAAGAGAAGAATAAAAAAACAGTGCACTATGTGGCAACAATCGAGTCTGACAGACTTGTAACCATTTTAGAAATGGGAGAATTAAGAATCACTGTGAGATTGTCTCTTTCTTGCAGGGCACTCACATTGGTATAATTGGGAGGAAAAAGTGCCAGTAGATGGCACTCTCCAACGCGCAGCATTATGCATGGCTTTCCAGGAACACCAGTGATTTTGCTGGGCGTTGCCAACAGTGCCAGAATGTTGATCTCTGGAAGTCTTAACTCTTTTATTCTCTAAAGGCATGGTAAAGCAGGACTGGCTCTAACCAAGCAAAGAGAATAAGACCAATCTCACAGGCTGGGTGAAGTTTAATCTTCGCCTTAAGATGACAAAAATGGCAGCATTTGCTGAACACCCGTGTGGCATGCTCTGCATTCAAGGCTATATTGAGATTGTTGTAACTCAACCGCAACAAGTGTAAACAATGGATAAACATTGTGTCTTGTATAAACAATGAAGTGAAGTACAATTAATTTATGGCTTTGCACATTCTAAACCAGAAGTAGACAAAAACCAGAGGTAAACATATGCGGGAGGTTATTCCACTGCATTTTTAAACCATTCAAATCTTATTTCAGAGGCAGAATCTCTTCCTGCTACATTCATCATTTCATAGATGGAAAGTTCCCGTCTTACTCTGTTCTTGTCACAAATCATCATGGCATCTTGAATTTTCACCTGTACTCTGTAAGTACGGAGTATAATTTTTATCCTTAGCCAAGCATAACTGCTGTGTATGCAAGGACTTACTACAAGACAGCCTGTTGCAGCTGTCCTGTTTTAAATCTAAATTGATGCTGAGCTTACAGTGAGTGCACCTTAGAGTCTGACATTCCCCTGCCGTTCAATAATGGCTTGTGATGAGTGGCTGCCCAGTCAACAGTCACCACAGTCATAGACTTTGCAACGGTTACGTCTACTGCAAATAACCACCTTTGGGACAACTGCTGTTCCAGAAATGAGGAGCCTATAGCTTATGCGATGCCCATGACTTATTGCTGTTGGCAGCCACATCCTTATTTATTTTTTGTGTTTTCACTGGACAACACAGAGATGCATATTAACAGGTTGACCCATAAGGGTGTTAAAAGGGTCTGCTTGGTGTCCATAAGAAAGATCAATGACTCTCTTCAGTGTAAAGAGGACATGAGTTACTCAACGGAGGTCTTAAATTTCCACCATCCACCAGAAAAGGAACAAATCAAGCTAAGTAACAATGCTTTAGTTTTATACTTGGGATAATTAGTTTGGATTTTCCCTGGATTTACAGGGGAAATACAGGGTTATGCCTGCTTTCTTTGAATAATTTAACTCCTTTCAAGGGCTCACAGGAAATACAACAGTAATATTAAAAAATGTAAAAAAGGAAAGGTTGACAGGGATGAGAGTAAAAAAGCTGTTTTCTCTGAAGGTGTGTCATGCTTGTGTTTACTGCCGTGCTGTGACTTCCATTGTCAAGACTAGACTGATAATCCAGGGGAATGCCATCTCCTTATTAATTTAATACACAATTATTTGCCTATTTAAAACTCAATACATCCAAATGCCTAAATAGTGCACTGATCTGAGCTACGTCTCTTTTTCCCAATCATAAACATACATCGTGTATATTTTAGTTCTTTCTAAAAAGAAGGACCTTAATTTTCTTCAGGCTAAAGGAAAAACACGTTTCCCTTTTACCAGTATTATCTCCAGTCAAGGAGAGAAAGCTGTTACCGGAATTGGTTTTGTAACTGAAGTCTCAAAACCTACCATGCTGTGCAAATTATAAGGAGAAGAACTAGAAAAGCGAAGGATACAAATTAGTAGACAAGTGAAACCCTGTATTATTTTCAGTCAGCACTTCTGAAACATCACTGTTCCCTATAACCTCTCTAAAGACTGCTAAAAAATGCAATAATCTCAGTCAATTGCAGTTCATTGTAAAAGATTTTACAAAAAAAAAAAAAGAAAGATGCGGAAGTCTAAAGCAGATATTTCATTATTTCTGTTTACATTCTAGTCCATCAGAGTTCTACAAGTACCGCTTAACACTTACCATTTTCAGTGTAAGAGTAAATAGAAGGTGGGGGAAAAAAAAATAAATTAAATTTAAAAACCCCTGAAATAGCCATTTTAGGGTACCTTAAAAGATGAAATACTGAAGCCTTTACTCAGCAAAGGCACTCCTGTTAAATGTTTGACTCTTAACTACCTGGAAATACACAAATATGTGCACTGCATGTAAACTAATAAAAATAATGGGGAATTGATTGTTGCTACTTATGATAACTAGTTTGATACTACTTATGATAACTAGGTCCTATAATATGGTATCAGTATTTGAATGAACTAATCAGTTATTAATTATTATTTATTAAGAGTGAGGGAGAGTGACATGTCATTTCATTGTACTTAACCTACTGTGACACTTAGCTTCATTATAAAGGATTCCTCCAGATCTGACTCACACACACCTGGTTCCCCTCTCATTCACACCTAGTAAGGTGCTGGGAAATAACCGCTCTTCTAACAATGGTGTCCAAGAGTTTCCTCCTTGGCCATTTTGGTTGCTTAGAGAATAATGTGATCCACTGATCTGTCTGGGCTGAATTTCTACTAAAACATGCACGAAAAAATCCATAGCCCATCTTTCTCTCTGCCATTTTTCCTCAAACTCGAAATTGTTCCACAATTTTTTTTTTAAAAAAAAAAGACAAATTTATTTAAGCTTTTAAATTTCTAAATGAAATTGTAAAAATCTAGGGAAAAGCTATTTTCATGTTTACCCAGCTGCAAGAGATTTCCTGAGCCTGGTGTAATATAGATTCAGCGTGAAATGAACAGGAGAGACACTTCAGTGGATTTGATGGATTAACGATGGTCTTCTAAGCACAGACATCCATTTTCCCTGGCATTATGGGATATGACAAACTAAAGGAGTTAACAGGAATACAGGGAATGCATTGCAGTGACTTAAGACTTTCCAAGGGATATACAGCAGGTTCATGATGGGAGATGGCATCAAGCTCCAAACTCCTCCCTTGTTAAGCGGGGACTAAGCATTGGTCCCGGTGAGATTCCACATCGCAATTAAGCTGTGAAGAAACGGCACAGATTTAAGAGTGTGCAGTGAACAGCACACAGCTTCCTACTTGGAAAGAGGGTAACAGCTTCATTGCCCTTAGTGGGCATCCTTATCTTGCTCTCATTTAGACAACAGCCAATTTAATCAACATTTAAATAAACACATTTATGCTGGAAGGGCAGAACAAAGACATTTTTTTCAGCTGGATGTAAATCCTGTTTGTTTTAAGATACATGCATAATCCTTACTGGTCAGACCAGTCTACGGTTTGTAAACGTTGACTTGATGCTCTGTCCCCTAAAAATAGGGGACCATTTCCTACTGGTGGCCATTTTGCCCTTGTCTCAGAAGTTCCCTTGGTACAACCTCTTGTTCTTACCTGAACACGGTATCCTGAGTCTGTAACAATCTCTGTGTAACACAGAGTGTTGTATCAGGTGAATTCAAGAATTAACTTGCTCACCACAAAGGCATCATACCTGTCCTCCGATTTCTGTGCTGGCTTGCCAGGAAAAAAAAAGGCTCGGATGCAAGATCTCTATCCTCACATACAAAGCTTGGATCTAAAATATCTCTAAGGTTCCTAATATTCTATCATGAGGAATATATCATGTGTCTGCTCCTCAAAGGTAGTAAAATTATCCATTGAAAAGATAAAGACAATGGGAGACAAGTAAAGGATTAATCCAGACCGTGAAACATACTCCTACAGGTAACTACAAACTGCTTTCATTTCTAAATCATGCTTGCTTGGCCTTGCCTTCATTGACAGATGTACAGCAAATACACTTGTATATATTAAATGTCCACAAAATATGTGGCTGGGAAGCAAGAGAAGAGGGGAAAAAAAATCTCCACTCAAGTTAGAATTTATATTAAACTATGTTAAATATTGAATTAGTGAATCACACTATTCAGGCCACTGTTTACAAGAAAGGAGGTAATTACATAATACTTCTTTAAATATTATCTATTAAATAAAAATATGCTGTTAATACAGCACAAATTGTGAAATAAGCATTTAATATTATAACTTAGATTAAAACAAAATTCAGTTTTGCTTAAATGCTAATCAAAGCTGTCTGAAAAGGATCATATACATATTTAAATATCAAGAGCTACTATAACAATTAAATAGGTTGTTACTGTCTTTTGTAAGATAAATTTTAATTCCATTAGCTCACATCGTCTCCTTTCCATTTTCTACTTGTCACATTTAAAAAAAAAAAAAAACCTCTCAAAAATTGTTAGATATCTCAATTGTTCTAATTAATGATTTTATATAATGACGCAATGCTGTACTGTAAATATAGCTCCTTTCTCCTCACACTTTTTCAAGCGTCTTCTTCCATGGTGGAGACCAAGTGAACTCAGTAATTTGTGTCTGATTTTACATCCCTGTACAAATATATTCACACATGAATTGCATTAAGCTGGAATCTGAATTACACAAAATCAGTCCTACTGAAGGGACAACTAGAAAGTCTCAAAGCCAGGGCAGATTTACTTGTCAAGTCACGAGAGAGGCAGAGAGGCAGTTAATCTGATCCAGAGCATCTCTCTGAGGGTAAGTAGCAGGGTAAGTATACTTCACAAGTGTAAAACACCAATCACAGAGAGTTTCATACCTGTCAGGGCACTTGTGCTCCCTGTTTTTGCCCTCAGGTGCCTCTGTTTTCCTCAGCCACGTCCCCCCAAGGATCCTAGATAGTGTACATACCTCAATACTTTCTAAATTTTACTTCAAACCTCAAATTCTAGTCTTGGGTTTACACTCTGGTTGCGTAGCTGCCTTCACAGGCCTTACAAGTTAAGTCTTTTCTCTCAAAACAGATGATCCCCACTTCTACCTAAGGGCTCTCTGAATTTGGGAATTAACACACCCACTGTGAAATGCTGAAGCCCCTCTCTTTAGCCTGCAATTATTCACAAAGAGAACATTTGCATAATTTGTAGGTGAGTTGGCTGCAACAAATAATCCTACATGATGATCTTGGTAAAATGCTCTCCTTTTCTCTATTGCAACTTAAAATGAAAATACAGTCACTGCCTGTTTGATTGAACTTTCTACCAAAGTTTCTTTAACAAAGACCAGGATGCACCCAGGAGGTCAAGGAAGCTGAAGTTTTCCATTTGCTGAGGTTCAAGTGGCATGTTCTCAGGAATTACTGTTATACTGCCCTGACCCAGCTGCGCTATCGTGTTCAGAAGTGAATCATTTCACTTGGAGAGCCTGTAGGAATGTGAGGCTGGCAGACTCACAGGTGTAATGATTACAGACCCCTTTCTCTCCTTTGTATTTCTGTCTTTGGATGCTCAGCACTGGCCAGCCCTAGCATGTGAGATGGAGGGTTTGTGATGCTCTTCCTTTCCCCTGCTCCTGCCAGCAAAGCGTAGTCAAATGGGTGCTGGTGAGCAATCGCATTGGAAGTGCACCCAATTGGCACACTGAGCAGCTGTCCTTAAAATACCTCTCCTATCTGCCTCCACTCTCAGTGCTGTGAGCCAGTTTGAAACATGTATGAGTTCAAAATACAAACTGATGCACAAACGTTAGGCTCAAAAGATAGAAACATGTGATTTTTAGTTTTCACAGCTTTATACCAATTTCAGATGAAGCAAAGCTAAATGTCTTTAAAGGAGATGCAAAAGCTTTACATGATTAGCATTGCTGTGTCCGTAGTATGAATAAGTAAATAATGAAAAAGGAATTTCTAAAAATGACTTCCTACGCCAAAAGCCTGGGCTAAGTTGTGCTCGACTTTTTTTCAAAGGAATCAGTTTGTATTTCCATCTAAAATAAGTAGGCAGTGTTTTTAAATGTTCACCTTAAGTAAATAAAAAGTAAATAAAAAAAAATAATAATCAGAGTGGGACTCTAAACAGGGACACCCCAAATTCCAAGCCCTTTCTGAAAGTCCTGATATGTCACTATTAAGAGATCATCCAGAAAATCAGTGGCTAAACCGTGAGTAGATTCCTCATTCTTGCTGTAACCCCACCCACCTAGTAAAGCCAACTTTTCAAATAAAATCAAGGAATTATACGTAAGTCACCTGAACTGACTTTAAAATCTCCATCGAAAGAAAACCATGCATGCCCTCATTTTGCCCAAGCAACACTGGCTTACTGGTCTCCTTGCTTTTTTCTGTGCCAAGCCTCCGAAGTTACTCTGGAAGTTGTGATTCAGAGTAAATAGGGCACATGTGAAAGAGGGAACACCTCTGCTGACAGTTTCGCAGACCAACCTCAACTGCATTTTACAAAACAGGGTAGCTTCTGTAGAGTCACCGTAATAGTCTTTTCTGGAAGTGAGAGTGTTCCATGTATTTCAAATCAGATGAGGAAAAATAGTAGATAAATTTCTGTAGCAGAATGACAGCATGGAGGAAAGAAATCTAAGGATTTCAGACACGCTTGAGTGACAGCTCATGCTCAGGTTCTTAGAAGGCAAAATAGGGCTCGCTTGCCTTCCAGGTATCAGTGACATACAGAGAGTCCATCTACTGGGGGTTTTTCTCTAATGAATTTTTATAACAACTTAATGATTTCCTGTTATTTTACATCTGTCACTAGTTGTTCCCGAATTTTGAGAAAAGAATAAGCATTGGTTGAGCTGTTGGACAATAATCAAAAAAGAACTAGGTCTTCAACCAGAACTGTGTCCAACACTTCAGGCAGTAAAATAATCCTGATGTCGGTCTTACTGTCTCAACAGCTCTAATAGAATAATTTAGTCAACATAAATTAACATTTAAATAGCTTAAACTATGTAAACCTTAAGATGTACCATAACTAAAGAGACTACTGTGATTTATATTAGGAAAGATTAATCCTCTTTAAAATATAACAGTAAAAATGCATTTTAGAGAGGCTAATGAAAGAAGATAATACAGCAGAATTTTAGAGGATTAGCTAAATATACCTGATTTGTGTTCTGAAACAAATGAAATCAAAGTACCCAAGAGGTACTTTGCAGCTAGCCACTGCGACAGTTCATGAAAACAGTCTTAGCCTGTCTCTTGAAGATGTCTGAATCTGCAGAAGAGCATTTGCAGCTTCCATTTGCCTAAATTTGTTGCTATTCAAAATAACAGCTTTTCTGTCTCCCTGAAATGAAAATGTAGTTCAATTGATTGAAAATCCCATTGAGATAAACACAGCCCTACATATCCTATCAGGCTGCATTCCCGTTGTTTTACACAACTTTCATTCAGGTATGTTCAGAAAGGATTGTAAGTGTACATTTAAAAAAAACTCCTTGAGACTCTCAGACTTGGTTGGACTCGATGATCTTAAAGGTCTTTTCCAACCTAAAGGACTCTACAATTCTATGACTTAGGGGTCTCAAAAAAAATCAAGCAATTCAAGGACACATGGAAGAGCCAAAACATACACAGTTACTGAGATGCTGAGGAAATCAAAACTGCACACAACTAATAATATTGACTATCATTATCAAAAGGGTGTTGCTTTCCAATTAGGTAGGCAGCACCTTTCTCTAGCTCAGTTCCCTGCCCAGCTCTTCTGCTCTGGGTAGAGAGCTGTGTCCCACTGGGTGAGAGTGCCACTACGCACCGGGAGCGTGGCGTGGAGGGAGAGTCTGTTGGGGTGGCTGGAAGGGAGGACAAGATCCAAGGTCGATTTCCTGGGCAGTGCAAACCACAGCTTTTTTAAGCTGATGCCTTTCTTCTCTTATATTGTGGAGACTGCAATCTGAGGCCTAAAAGACAAAATGTTTAGGTATCTAGGAAAAAACAAAATAACTGGCATTTGTTCTAGCTGGTGTTGAGCTGGGTTTTCATCAGTCGTGGATTGGTATACGCTGAATTCTTCTAATGAAGCCCATTATTTCTGCTACTTGAACTTTGCACAGTGCAGCATTTAGTGTCACATTGCTGAAAGTGTCACAGGATAATATTTCCTTTGGCTGCTATGTCAATCATACGCTTTTATATTCCTGTGAAATGCTTAATTTCATTAACAAGGCATGTTTACTATGCTTTTATGGGGAAATTAGCTGGGATTAATTAGCTGGTTCTTACCATTTAGACCAGAAACAGTGAAGATTTTTTTATCCGGAAGTAGGAACTGTATTATGAGAACATCTCCTTTAATTAACCTTCAGGAAAAAAAAAACCTGTGGAAAAGAGACCTTAGCCTGAAAAGCAGTGAACATAAACTACAGCGTATTTCAGCATCTGGAGTGCTGGCCTGAAAGGCACTCACACCATCACCCGCCTCCTCCTCTGCACTGCTCATGGCTACAGCTCTCAGCCACCAAAAGCAATATCTGCTTTTTAGATGACTGGATTAAGCAGAAACCCTCCCACTCATCTTCATTTTATCTTTACTTAGGTCACATTTTGGATCTAACTCCATGACATGGAGTCAGGTCAGAAAGAAATGTGCAGTCATTCCTTCCAAAATTAAGATTTGTCTGGTTTTTCATTAAGGAGGTCACCAGGAGAGCCCTTTTCAGCTCAGTTAACACCAAAATATTACAGCCTAAATAGAATTTACTTAGGCAGTGCTTCTCAAGAGGCCCCGGCTCCAGGAGTAAAAGGATGCTAAGTAAGAGCATGATCCATGTCCCAGAACAAGCGCTCCAGCCTTTCGTGAATGCTTTCAGCTCTTACATAACATTAATGATTTCCTGCTGCACGAAAGTGCCTCTGCTAGGGGTTTACATCATTCCCTAGATCAGATTATTTACTCAGAAATCATTCTGTTTCTCTTATCCTTTTACAAGCTGTTCCTGTTTGTCAGAAGGATCCCACTGAGTGCCTTCATACTCCTAAATAAAACCAGGCCAGGGAGGAAGCTTGATTACTGATTGTCTACGCAGCTTAATTGTTCTCTGAGCCCCTGGGTCCGGTCTGGATTTCTCCACACAGCTGTCTGCAAGGCAGCTCTGATCTCCGGAAGGCTGCTGCTGCACAGCATGCATGTAAGCCCTGTCCCTGTCACTTGGACTGCGTTTGAAACCAGGTCCTCTTTTATTTGGCCATGCAGATGTAGCTCTGCAAAACAGTGTGAGATCTCTAAGCGTGGCCTCTGTGTGTAGAAATCAAACCCAAGGCAGCTCATTCCTAAGGGCTGCTCTTTACGAATGCTGCTGCATCACAGTGCCTTGGTAGACGCTACCGTGCTCAGTTCACTTTTCTGTGTGCTTCTATTTCTTTTTTAAAAGTTGATCTGCATATTCACCTTCTTCCTACAGCAGGCAGGACATGGCAGTCTTTTCTTCTTCTTTTCTAATACAGGGAAGGCTACATTCTGGGAAATGGCTACTGTGTTACATGACAATTCCTTGATGACCCTCTGGACTGGAGAGTTATGGAAGAGACAGCCATTGAATGTAACTGAATACAGGGCCACCACCTCTGCACTCAGCCTGTAAATTGTTGGCACCTAAGAGACTACCCCAGGGAAGTAGCACAATATACTTGAAATACACTTATGTTCTACTCTTATGTTCTACTCTTATTTTTCTCCTTCTGGTCATTGTCAGAGAACATTTGGCAACAGCCAGTATCACTATTCTTGCAACCTTACATGAAGCTGACAAAGGCAAAAAGGAAATGCATGCAGGCACAAAGAGTAACTCTACCAAAACTACAACCAAACAATACAAACAATGGAGAGCAATGTTCTGATTTAAGTATTGGGGCATACTAGCATCACCTACATTACCAAATTACATGCTTAAGGTAGAGAATGTGAAAATACTTTCTCATGAGAGTCCATTGAAGTAATTGGGACCCTTTCTACTGGACCTCAGTTGTTTTTGCATCAAACAAGGCAGCCTGTACAGGAGCATCTTCTTTAATACGTCTACATCCCAATCTGGGAAATCTATCTCTGTTATACATACAGTCAGTAAAGAAATAATGTTTGTTTTTCAATTACAAACATATCATGTTAGCAGATCTTTCTTCCCAGGCCACAGTTTTTTTTATATTTAAAGGTTTCAGATGTGATGTCTCTCATTTGTAAGCTTACCTTCATAGTTTGCTGTCTAATTTAGTGAAATTCACAGGAAAAGTTCAATTTCTGAGCAATACTTTACATTTAAAGAAGGTGCTAATAGAACAACCTGTAAACTACCTCTGAACCACGGTATTTTTTTCACCTTACTGCATCATTTATGGTTGTCAACTATTTCAGAATTCATTGCCATCAGTTACTGCATGTGCTTTTTCAGATTATTCTGTACATATGGGTGAATTGACAGGCAGAAGTATTTAGCATCTCTTCCTACACCGAGTACCAATTAATGCAACCAGTTATCTGATCAAATCTACTGGGAAAAAGCTATACCCAATCAAAAGCTACTTTTGGAAATTAGTCCTTTTGACTTATTTTGCATATTATGATTAAAAACTTCTTACCAGCTGAATTTTTCTAGAAGAAAAATATTTCTTTGCCAGGAGGCGTCTGTACCTCAGCTTATGGCAACAATAAATATTACAATAGGGTAATATGCATGTTTCTATAGGAAAATGGGATTATATTAAAGGAGCAAAGGCCAGTGCTGGCTTTGGAATGGACATGAACAGTTCGCAGTTCCCAAAGACCCCAGCCTCCTCTGGAATGAAGCAGGGTGACACTTCGACTTGGTTCAGTTTGCCGTTGGCACGGAGGGCCCTCCCCACCTCATTTCTCACTAGTATACTGATTCATGCAGTTATTTCTCTCCACATCTTCCCAATGGTATTCCTGACAGGAAAGAAACTGCCCATGGGTATGGGCATTTAAATCAGTTCTATATTCATACAGTTTCCCTTCCCTATTAGAAAGAAGTAATTTATTTATTTTCATTTAGACCTCTCTCCTTCTGACAAGTAATAAACCCAGATCCAAACAGTAGGGTAAGCCACAGCGATATTTTGTATCCTGCAGAACTCTTTACAATGCTCACACAGGGTTAATTTATATATGTTAATGAGCATTCAAATTTGTTCCCATAATTTATCAGAATGAAGTGGCCACGCTCATTAGGCATGCTCATCAGTGCATAACAACCACTTAATGTAACACAAAATACTCCCAGGAAACTTAGGTGACCATAAAAACATCATTGACTTTAGTCCCAGAAAATTTCAGGATCACTGCCTTGCCTTCCAGCTGTTCCCAATGCTCTATAAATCACAAATCGCCCTGAGAGAGGAAGAGTAAGTAATATTTACTGCAGCATACATTAGTAATTAGCACACACATTAAGAAAGATGGAGGAAAGTTGCAAGAAGGGAACAAATCACTCACTGTCATTCATAGACCCAAATGAGCCAAGATAAATCTTTTTGCCTTTTGGCATGGCACTGTAACCCCTGCTCCCAGTACTAACAGCAGAGTGGTAGCAACCCCGGATATCAACCCTAGCAGAGCTGGCAACCACTGAAGAAGAAATGAATATCACCGGATCTGCAAATATTCTAGTCAACCCATGTTTTATTTACCCATAAGCATACTTTTGAAAGAAAGAAGGTCAAACGCTCTGGAGAGCTCTCCATGGGCCCACATACTGGGCTGCCAGAGAGCCGCTCTCCTTTAGGAATGGATTGCAATCCAAGAGTAAGGAGGAGAGCAACCTCTCCTGCTGCTTACCCAGCTTGCTCGACTCCGAGGGTGCTAAAGCCTCTCTGAGGCTGGCATGCCAGAAATTACCAATTCAGAGCGTTTTCCTGAAACTGCACATTTACTCATACAAGGGGGAAAAATCTGAATGCCTACATGAAATAGAACCACCTGGCTCTCCTTCCAAATAATATTTTAAATGATAGCCTGTGATAAATAACCCCAGTGTAAGCAGTGTGTTATTTTGATGGTGAACAACAAGGGTCGTTTTCAAGAGCTTACTGCTGCTGGGAGAAAAGAAAAAAAAAAAAAGTAAAAATAAATTTTACAGTAACAGTGAGTTATAATTCCTTTTCAGTCTGTAAATATAGACATCTAGTGCTGATTCTTAATCAAAATATTCACCAAAAAGGCAAGTAGCATATCAATTATCACACCTTCAGTACTAGGAACAAAATTATAAGGCAATATTAAGATATATGTTCAAATGCAGAAAGCTGAAATAACACAATGTTAAGGATCCCCCAGTGAATATAAAGCAGTCCTCACACCAATACAGAGCAACTTAACATGGCTCTCACTTCAGTGCCATAAAGGACCTGTACAGAGCAGCTGTCAAGTGACTGATTTAATCCCTCTGGCAACAGGTTTTACAGGCATGCTTTTGGAGTTCTTGGACATTATTGCTATGGCCCAGAGTAAGTAAGGCAAAAGAACAAAGAGAAATCAGCATGTTATTTTCTGTGTACTGCGTTGGCTGAGCTTAACCTATGCCTTCACTGTGGTGATCTCCAGTGATTGCAGCAAAGCTGCTCCAGAACATGTTGGGAACTACAACACAGGAACTATATGAAACTTTTACAAAGAAATCCTGCACTATGCAAAAGCAGCTTTTGTTTCAGTTAAGAAAGAAAATTAAGCATTGTGTGAATGAACCACACGGTTCTTATTAGGGTCTGATCTACTCCAGTTCTTAAAATCAGGAGCTGTTCACAGGAACAGCTCTGTTTGTTGTGTCCAGCAGGACATGGGTGGGAGTGAGGATGTCCTGACTTCAGCCTTGCATATGTCAGCACTTGTGGTTGCAAGAACTTGGCTACAAAGCTACCAAATCATTTGATCACTCTGGAATTTAATCAGTTACTGTTATGGAGTTGGGATGCAGAGGTATCAGTGCTACTTTTGTAAAGGGAACTCAAGTAGAGATGTAGCGAGGAGGTGAACATGCTACCAAATGGTAACAAATATGCCCCAGACATTTCAGAGCTTCTCTCCTGGTTCTGGGCAGTGGCTTGAGAGAAGGGAGCAGCATCTGGGGGCAACAGGGGCAGCAGGAGGAAGGGCAGGATGCTGGTAGAGAGGATGACCCTGACATCAAATATTTCACTTTAGTTGAAAAAAAAAAACAAAACACAAAGGGATTGGGTGCAGAGAAAGTAATTCTAACTCCCTTTTCTAGGGATCTATCTGAAATGTTTTGGAATGGAATCAAATAAAGCTACTCTCAGCCTCTTCTATTCAAACCATGGATTGGAAAAAAAGAAAAGAAAAAAAGAAGGTCCCATGAGCAGTGAGGAAATGCAGCCTGGTTTCTTGCAGATCCATGATGTATAGCTGATTGACTTTAGTGTCTAAACTTAAGCTCTGATTTTAGTTTTCCCTGAGAGGATTGCCTATTTCCTACTGAAACAGAAAAAAAAAAAATCAAAACCATAAACACTGCAGGTTTTGGTTTTTTTGTTAGATGAGGGTGTTCACGAGCTCTTTCTCCCCTTACAGGCCACTGATTATTACCAGTCATGTCCCTTTAGGAAGCTACAGACAAAGTTGCCCGGCAAGTTCAATAGTAGAAGGGGGAAGAAAAAACAAAAACCCCAGCACATGAACATAGGCCATAGGATTGCCCAAGCCACCAGTCCTCTTCTAAGCACTTCACTCACCACTTGACGATACCAGAACGAAAGCTGTCACCAGCAGGCCTATATGATCCTAAGGACTGCACGTGTAGGAGAAAGTAGGCACTGTCAGTCTCCATACTGACGAGTCAAAGGAGCATCTAGTCCCTTAGTAAGACCTGCTGAGCAGAGGTAACCATCCCTAAGTCAGCTAGCTAGGCTTACAGTTTTAACATGTAAAATCAGACAAAAAAAACCCTACTTATATAGACCTGTCTAGCCAGAGTAGACCTTTCCTCCATTTTTGCAGTTGCAGCTCCTGAGCATGTTAGACACTTCAAGAGATTTGATTTATTTTCTTAATCAAATGTCATAAATAAGTGGAGATCATCTGCTTGTGAGTGCCCGCTTTTAACACTTGCCAACCTGCAATTGTGTTCAAAACTAGTATAACAATAGAATGTATGCCACAATAGAAACATTATTTTTCTATTTATCTATGAGGAAAAAAAATCTGTTCCTGGTATAGCATTATCAGCAAATGTGATACTTAAATGACCTTCATAGATTTGATGAAGCCTGAGTCTAACATTCTATAATTAATATTACACTTCAGAGCTGTCCTGATTTCAGCTGGGATGGAGCTAATTTTCTTCTCAGCAGTTGCTGTGTTTTGGATTTCGTACTGGACTTGGTATGTCAAAAACGTTGATAATACACCGATGTTATTGGCTGTTCCTAAAGAAACTAACTTTCCAGCTTCCCAGGTTTCACTAATGGGCACAGCAGGAAGTTGGGAGAGGTATAGCCAGTACAGTTGACCCAAACTGGCCATAGAGAGTATTCCATGCCATAAACTTCATGCTCAGTATATGAGTGAGGGTTGGCCGGGGGGCAGCCCCCTCTCTCTTGCTCCTTTGCTTGCTGCTCGGTTTTGTTTCTGTGATCACTGCTCAGGATGAGCTGTATCACTCTTCGTCAGGTGGTAAGAAATTGAGCATCGTTTGTTTTGTACATTTTAGTATCCATATATTTTATTATTACTATAATCTTCCTTTCCTATTCTAGTAAACTGTCTTCATCTCAACCCACATATTTTCTTTTCTTCCCAATTCTCTCCCCCATCCCGCTGGGGAGGGGGAGGGTGAGGAAGAAACTGTTTGGTACAACATTTGTAATTGGAGTTAAACCACAACAAGAGCATATGATTTCATTTGAGAATTAAATACGAGCCTAAACAATAGATGTGCTAAACAAAAAATTCATTGAAACAAATCATATAACTCAACACTTATTTCAGGAATCCAAAATGGACATATCTTTGATCAAATTGAATGATTTTCAGTTTAAGGGCAATGGAAATGGCACTTGGGATTCCTACATATGGAATTTAGTCCATAATTTCCAATTGTTACCTATCATGTAAGACACTATACTGCATAGAGCTCAGCTCCTACTGAAGGACACTGAAGAACTTTAATTCTTATTGGATCAATAGGTTTTGAGGTTTACTGGAGCCTGAAGGATCACTCTTTGGGGCATAACATATCCTCTTGCTATTGAAGAACAATGGAAACGCAGTCACCAAAGTTACCGAGATCGCCTTTAGTTATAGCAACATAAGAAATCGGGATCTGTGGCATTGCCTTGCTAGATGACACCGTTACCCATCAAGCCCATGCTTACCAGATATATTTTCAGGTGGCTCAAAACACTCAAGAGAAAGCCCTGCTGCTACAGGAAATATCGTTTTAAGCCTCATTGCATCTGTGTCTGCTCATTAATTTCTTTTCTACTTGGTGTATAGTTCAATGGTTTTGTTATTGATGCAACTGTCTAACTGCTCGGAGAATCTTGCTAAACTCTTGGTCTCAGTGGTTATCGTATGGCAGTAAGGTCTACGTGTCCGTAATTCACTGCTAAACGGAAGAGTACCCCTGTGTGTTTCAAGGGTTTTTTTATGTCAGTTGCATCAAATATCTCCTTAAACATAGCACCTGATTGCCTTCCTTTGTACCAAGATTTCACATATCTTTCAAACTCTTCTTCATCTCCTCTCTGAAACAAAGTGTTCCTGTTTATTCAGTTGTTATTCCTATGGAAAACTTCCATTGCTTCTAATTATTTCTATAAGGAGTCCATAAACGGGTAAAATGTTATAAAAGACAGTGAAATAAGGGAAACTATTTTATATGTATATCAGAAATATGCATGTGCATGTTTCTGTGTGCATATATGCACATGCAGAATATCTGATGTATTGGCACTTTAGAGGTATAATATCACAACACTGCACAGAAAATCTGAATTATAGGACTATCTTATTAAACATTGGTGCTTCTACAAATTCAACTCTGTAGATAGGTGAATATTTTATGTCAGTACATATATGTGCATAGATGTACCTACACACTCCCAGCCATGCACCCACACATTATGTCTGAGATACCTTATACATGTGTAATAAAGTATGCTACATATACAATGTAGTATTATTTTTATTATTACTTATCTTCTCATTTAGACATCCAGGCATGCTTTGACCATCACTGCAGATAAAGAACATTGGTGAATTTTTTTAAGGTCCTTCCCACCACTGTTTTTCTTCTTTTTAAAAATAGCAATATTGTCCATGATACTATTTTGTTGACATATGGCATCTATCATCCCACTGCTAGTTTACCTAGCTTTGTTAAGTCCCTTTGTTAGATGTTTTTCACACACTGTTATACTTCAGGTGAGCTCTTCTGTCATATGAAATGTATTTGACAGCATTCATAGTGCAGCTCTGCAGTCATTTCCTGGCTGACCTTTCGCCGGCATGGCACTTGGGTATTTACTTGTATTCCTGCTTTTTTATGGCTTGCCATTCTATAATCACACTTCTCTCACCTCATGATTACTTAATTTCATTAACAGCCCCCACTACGGGAATTTTGGCAAAAGTAGTTTTTAAAAGTCCAAATAAATTATTTCAAATTATTTTACTTTTGACATTACTATGCTAGCATTTACAATAAATTGTCAGTAGATTGAAAACACCACTTTCTTTTACAGCATCTATGTTGATTTGTGAGTATTATGTATCTTCATTTTCCTGTTGGTTTCTGATGACTTCCTTTCATTATCGTTTCATCCTGTTACTCAATGCTGATGCTAGACAAACTTGTTTATAATTTCCAGTTACCACAGAGCCTTTGTTAGAGATAGGACTGAAATTTGCTACCCTGAGGTCTGCTGTTAAAATAACATGGTGTATTTTGTTAACAACACAATCATTTCTTATGTTTCCACAGAAGCCTTGGTGGAGTAGCAGCCAAGTTTTCTTCTAAATACACTAGTGCTTAGTATAGCAGCTTGTTCTAACATCTCTTCTTTTGACACCTCCATCTCACAAGGTTTCAGCTTTATTAGCTGGAAAACAGCTAGTTCCAAGGTTTTCTGTAGTCAAAATGCACACAAGAAAATAATTCCATTTAAAGACCTCACCTACCTCCTTTACATTTTTAAAGGCACATGAATGAGGGAAAGGCAGCATGAGAAAGTATGATCCTAACCAAATGCTCATAGGCATGTCTGGGAGAAAGGAGTGGGAGGACCCTAGGTTCAAATCCCTGATCTGTGCCCTTGATACAAGGACCAAAAGGCCATGAAGTACACAAGTGTCTTTGGATTCTGACAACACCACACAATAAAATTAACACATGTTAATTATCTTCATTAAAGAATTTTGTACGTAGACAAGCCCTTACTCATTTTCTCTATTTCTACATATTTAAATGCTAATTACTTTCTTTGAAAACTAAGAATATCCTCAGAGTAAATTCTAGGCTCTCATCAAGATGCTTTCCAGAGAGATGTAGGCTTGAGAGTCCTCAGACTTAAAAAGAAGCTTGGGGAGTGGGGAAGATAGAGAGGAAAAAAAGAGGGACCAAACATGGGTTTTCCTGCTCTGGGTAAGCACTTACATTCTTTCAGGCATGTTTTTGTATAACTAAATGCGTTGGACGGGCACTGAAAATTGCTTCCGAGTCTGGCAACAGAATCAGGTGCCCAGGGTATTTCTGTTAAGACTGAGGCAGTCTTAGTATGTAAATAAGTACTTCTGGAACAGCCCTTGAAACAATACATAGACTCTAACAGTTTTCTACTAATACTAGGTAGCAGATAAACCAGAGGTTTTCAGGACTACAGCTGTGAATTTAGATGCCCAAGTTTCACTGAAAGCCCCTCTTCAACTGAAACGTCTCTATCTGCAATTGTCCTGCACAGCACTGGAAGATAGGGTACCTAAAGAGGCAAACAGAGACAAGGAAGAATTGGTGCCACCAGTACTTCTGAGTGACTAATTTTTGTTCTTGGACATTTCCACAAAAGAAAAACCCTTGCTTGGTTTTTTTTAAGAGGTGTCCTAGCTTCTCTGGAAATTAACTCTAGGAGAGGACTCACAGGTATGAAGGCATCTCTAGTTAGCTCAAAATAACACTGACAGTGGAGGGAAGGAGAGCTAAAGCTCTGTGTCTCTCTATTTCTAGTTGCTATCTAGACAGCTCTTGTTTTGGCGTTTACAGGTTCTACTCTTTGGTGTTAGTTGTCCTCACACATTGTAGGAAGAGCAGACATACCTTCTAAAGGAAACTCCTACTGGGTAGAAGAACACCTTGTAAATCCTAAATCCTCCATGTGAGTGCAGACTGAACTATTTATTACTATTTAGGCATATATACTACATTCAACTATGTATCTTTAGTGCTTTCCCCTCGCTTCTGCAAAGTCCTGGAAAGATCCCACATGAAATCAGCCAATGATTTTCTTAAGGCAATAACATCCTTGCTAACTTGCAAGTCGATTTTCTACTTTTTTTTCCTCTTCCTTCACCTTACAGCATTAGTACAATTGCTAACATGGAAGAGTGCGTGCCTAATAAAGTAATTTTGTAAACTTCCAGTGCAGCTGCTAACTAGAGAGCTGCTTCAAGTCCATAGGTGAGCACTCCGGTGAGTGGTTGCAGCTCATGAAGAATATAAGCACAGGGATGAAAAGTCAGCCTGAAGCACTGAGGAAGATTTCCCTAATTGGAGGAGGAGGAGAGACAGCCCTGCAAGAAGGACCATCAGTGAGCCTTTCTAGAGGTGCTGAGTCAAGGAAGGAAACTCCTTGGCCTAGGACTAGACTAGAAGTGAGTAAATGAAAGTTCATTCTAGCTGGACTGCAACACTTGTTGAAAGATTAAAAATAGCAAGGATCCCTTAAATACTGCAACCTTTTATTTAGTCAGCTCTTCTTCTGTGGTCCTGAGGGAAGCTGGACTCAAAAAGACTAGCAAATATAAACTCAATCTTGCCTTTCTATTGAACTCTCAGCTCCTGTTGACAGCTATTTTGGTCTGTAGGGAATGATGATTTGGTCAGTTGTTCTTTTATGCCCTCTTTCTTGGAAACTTTAAACAAAAATGAGCAAAGACTCATTAAGAAAGTAAATTAATCGAAGTAAGGCAGAGGAAAAGCTCCATCAAATTGTGCTAGACTAAGAACAGCCATGTTTGCATGAATATTCACAGCAAATTCTTCTGCTACCTCAGCCTGACAGCCTCTATTTAAGAGCAAAGTTATAAGCCACTAGATAAACTAATCAAAGGACTTGTTCTATAGCTTTGTCATATATTGTTCATGAAGTTGGACATTTACTCTATTCCCTTGAGTTATTTCGTACTGACATGGAGTTCTAGCCTAGCATTTCATTAGGTTCATAAGCAATACAGGCTGAAATAAATGAATAAAGGCAGAAAGGTATTGAATGTTTTGCAGGCAACTTTCCAATTTGAATGCTTTTCATTTCTGTTGAGAATTCAAATGTTGCTTGTGTTTTACCAATCCAAAATATCAATCTGCACACATTTTTATCCATTTCATGGAGCAGTGACTCTAGAAAGTTGCCTGTATACATAAGATGACATAAGGTAATAAAGGGAAAGTGTCATAGTCACTCTTAATTTCACAGAGCAACTACAGCAGCAGGAAATGCAGTTACCAGCAAATAAAACAGTGGCCTGAAGGTGAACATATGGTATTTGTCATACTGCTCAGCTGCGAAACTTGCCAATATGGCCATAGGAAGGGAAAAAAAAAACAAAAGAAACTATTTCATTTTGGTGGAATGTATTACTGGTTTGATGTAAGTAAACCCTATTATCAAAGGCTCGAATTTAAATTAAAAGACAAGTATAGAAAAATCTGAAACATTTAAAATGAAAAAATTATCTCCCTGAATTGCAGGAGACCATGTATTCTCTCACTGCAATCAATTGAAATAATTGAAATTCAAAATGTTTAATTATACCCTAGTGCAGCAAATAATAATCTTTATCTCATTGTACTCATATGAAAGATGGTGTGGGTGAGCATATGGATCTTAAAGATGATTAAATTAGTGACTAATTTACTGCAAAAAGAGAAGAGAACAGAAATAAATAAAAGTTGGAAAAGAAAAATGTCTCTTCTTTTACAGATAGCATATGACTAAAAATAGAGCATACACAAAATTTAGTATTTTATATAAACATAGTAAGGCTCATATTTAAGACATAATATTCCCTCACATCTTAGCAGAAGTGATACCTGATTAAATGAGGATGGTGGATCTTGGCTGAGGTCTATCGGTAGCAGGCTGGTGGTTGTGCTTGGAAGTAACTATTGTCACTTACTGTGAGACTTTGGGTGGGTCAGCTGCTCTCTCTGATCTTGAAGGGACAATACCCTAGATATAATAATGCGCCTTTCTTGTAAGGAAAGATTTTGCCTTTCCAGAGCACATAGAAGCTACTGTGACCAAGACACCAAAGAAGATGTGCCAGAAATTAGGGTCCAAAAGTGTTACTTAGGTGGGTAAATAAAATATCAAGTTTTTCAACGTGCTCAGCTGGCAATAATTCTCCTTCAAGAGACAACTGATGAGAGTGCAGCACTTTCAGAAAGAGGTTATTTACTTTTAAGCATGCGTGTTAGAAAGTTTGCCTCTTTGCAATGAGATTGCAAAGATGAAACTGTCTTGTTTCCTTAAACCAAAGTCAGAGTGAAAATAAAGCTGACTGAAATGATGGTTAGCTGATTAATCTGTATAATTTGCTGCCATAAGACCTTATTGAGGCTAAGGGCCGAGTACAATGTGCTGTATGTGCAAAGTTGCCTTGGTTTAAAAACACTTAGTGATTATCATAGTATGATGGGATAATTCAGGCTAGGAGGGACCTCAGGAGGCTTCCAGTCCACTCTCCTGCCTGAAACAGGGCCGACTCTGGGGGAAGACCAGGCTGTTCAAGGCTTCTACCAATTGGGGCTTGAAGTGCACCAAGGAAGGAGATAGCATGGCTGCTCAGGGAGAGAGTTTCTCTCTGTACGCAGCATGAATCTCTCTCATGCCAACTTCTACCTATTGCCTCTTGCCTTCCTGCCCTGCAATACTGTGAGGAGCCTGGCTCCAGCTTCTCCCTGACCTCCATGTATGTACTGGAAGGTGGCTGTTGGGTGCCTCCAGACACCTTCAGTTCTCAAAGTGGATTCCATGGTCATAAAAGCCAAATTGGTCACTGGCAACAGCTGTACAGTCAAGCCCCTTCCTCTCAGTGGGAGGACTCAGGAGAAAAGCACCAGGACCTCCCGTGGCCATGGCAGAGGTGCCTGTGTGTGGCAATGGTCCAAGGGCCTGCCCAAGGCCCCAGCAGCAGGCAGGGCTGAGAGACTAAGCCTGTGTCCTAGTAGAAGGGGAGGTCTCCCTCTTCCATCCCCCACCGCTTCCTCCTGGTGCTGCCATGGGTCTAGGATGCCTTCCTGGGCACAGCTTTCTGTCCCTGCCTGCCACAGGGCACTCACCCTCCTTGCAGGCCCATGGGTGGAAGGACAGCCCCCTGCCACTGCCAGGAGCCAGCAGCCTCCAGCCATCCCCACCATGGGAGCCCCTGAGTGCCCCACAGCCTCTGCCAGGGCTCTCTCCACTGGGGGCTCAGGGAGGGGCCCCTCAACCTCTCCTTCACCTCTCCCTGGGACCAGACCACCTGTTCTCCACCTCCTGCAGCCCATACCCAGCAGCAGACACAGCCATTACCATGTCTGTCCTGGGGATGCGTCGGAGGCGACGGGCAGCTGGGCAGATGTGGCTGGGCCATGGCCAGAGGTGTCCCCTCACCCCTGGCCATGGTCCTCCTCCCCAGCGGCCTTGCAGCACGACTCTCTCAGCCGACTCCACCCTCGCAGCAAAGCTTTAAACTGGTTTGGCTAAACCCCACTAATTTTAGGTATGAACTCTAGTAAACTGGTTTAAATTCAGCTTGCGGTGACTCAGCTGGCATTCATAAACACTACCGTAACAAAAAACTAATTTTAAATCTGTCGTCTTGTGTACGGTTGCATCAGTTTAACTGGAGCGGTTTGCAGGCAGATTTAAGCTAAGCTGGCACTGCTTGCTTGCAGAAGAGCCTGGGTCTGGAAAAGCTGACGTGCTGATACGAGTAAGATTGTCAGTTGTAATTATAAAATACTTCAGCTCGGGTACCTTCCTGCTGCAGGGTATAAAGTAATCACCTGCTGCCACACGGAAGAAACCTTTCTTCCTTCAGGTGCTCTCGGTGGAGCGAGCAAACGCCTTCCTCCAAAACATCTACTGTCACCTGGGGCCTCAGAAAGGCTTGTGAGATGGACAGACCACTACCCACTTCCATAAAATAATTAAAATTCTCGAGTAAAACATGGTGATGTTATCATTAAATTGGGACTGAATCCAAGGTAATAGGTAGCGTGGAACAAGCAGTCCCCTTCCGCCGGATCAGATGCCTTTCTTGGCATTAATTGGGAGTGCGTCAGCAGGGGAGGTAACTCTGTTAGCTAAATGAATAACGTTACTGAAGTTTCGCAGATTGTCTGTGCCAAATCTGTGCTTAATCGGCCTGACTTGGAAAGGCTAAAAAGGATTATTTTATTAATCTCTAAGGTCAGGTTTTTAGCAAGGATTTTGAATTATTAAAGAAACTGGCTGATAATTGGGGCAGGAGGTAGAGTCACACTCAGCTTTGAAATCCCAGCATCAGCAAAACTTTCTTGAGACCTATTACTGGATTCAAAGGGGCTGAGACATGCATTTAGACATGAGAACTGCATTTTTTGTTGAATCATTTAAAATACAGCCGTAAAATCCATCTGGATCCAGGATGTTTTAGGGTTCGCTGAACTAAATTGTCCATGCTACTTTCATTGCTTAAGAGACATGAGTACGCCACTGTAACCAGAGATTTAATGTTTCCTGATTTCCATTAAAAGAAAATCATCAAACATGAAACTACCAATTCAAACAGTTGTACTGAGCTATAGAACATGACTTGAAGAGTTTGGCCTGAGAACACCTCAGGGATGCAGGCAGAGAAGCAAGAGCAGATGAGGTCTCCTGTTGAGACTACCTCTCAGTGGTGTGAGCGACCTCCTTTCTGCATTGTCACAAGTTTCCTTCTCCCCATGAGGATGAGCCATCTATCTTGTACTTGGTTTTTCTGGGCAGGAGGCAAGCTGCAAGACTTCTTGACCTTTTTTCACTAGCTGATAGCCTTGCCTCTTAGAGTCCCTTTTGTAGGCTGCATGATTAACAAGTTACTCTAGGCAGTCTCCATCCTGAACAACAAAAGAACTATGAGTTTTCATTCCCTTTCTGCTTCTCTAAGGAGTGGAAGTTGACTCCTCCATCCAGCTCTGAACAGATGGGAAGATGTGGATCATACACCATAGATGCAACAGAGTCATGAAAGGGAGCAACATCCCCTAAAGATCTGATCTAGCACTCAGACTGGTAGGGGTAAACATTCTATGGTTTAAAGAAGATTTTAGTGCCACATTATTGTTGTGAACTCACTTTTTCTGCATGGAGACATAGGTTGGTCTAGCTCAGCTTGTTAATGGGGAAAGAGATTCACTGAAGCTCTGCTCGTGCAAGCAATGCAGCTATGGCTAACAGGACTTCTCTCCACATAATAACCCAGGCATTTAACTAAAACCTTGTAACATCAATCATTTGTTGTCACTAAAATCCAGGATCCCTTGAGGGGATGAAAGTGATAACATCTGAAGTGTTGTAAAATTTCTTTCCTTCCCTCGTCTCCACACCCCACATACCTGAAATTGCATCTAATTGTATGGAAGGGAAAAAAATTCATATTCCTGTAGTGCTTGCTGACCTAAGGTCAGTGTTATCTTATTGGAAGTGAAAGCATGCATGTAGACCTCATTTTCTTTTAATAAGAGTGAAACACTTGCTATGTACTTTCTTCTACTAAGAATTATATTTTACAGAAGGGATATATATCCCCTATTAAGCTCTTTTTCCTTTTTTTTTTCCATTGCCTTTACTTTCTCAGTATCATCCTTTGAAAACCACTTTAATAGTTCTCCAAATGAGAATGGTCTTTCTTTTCCATCGCTTTGAGCTCTTTCCTGTGTGTAAACTGAGATGTTTGGAAAGGCAATATGCTTTCAGATTATTAGAAAATAGTTTTGTTATTGTTTTTGCAAAGACCAGCAGCCACAAGATGATATTAAATGTATTTCTGAATACATTTAATATTCAATTACAAGGCAGAAGAGATCGCTCAAAACAAATCTCAGGACGCGCAGACTCCTTTGGGAAATGCCATCTCCAAACTGAAGACTTTTTAGCTATGAGGGCAATAAGCCATTGGAATATGATCCCAAAGGACATGAGCAGCATTCTAGTGTCTGGAGACTTTAAATCTAAATTGGAAACAAAACTCTTGCCACTCACTTCTGCGGGGATAGGATTTCACTCTGAATGTTCTCTGAACACGATATCTCACTAAGGTGCTTGAACTCATTATGGTTTTCATAATGTTTCATGATGTTTTAGGGATTGTTATGTGCAGGTTGGCATAGATGTTCCTAATGGATGCAGTAGAGGATTTAAAACCTCTGAAAGATTCTATGTGTATTTCAGTCTAATCTTCTAAGACATCTATATTTTTTATCTGGGGAGCACAGCGTGCTTTACAGCTATTGATGAACTGAGTTTTAGCGGTCCTGTGAGATCAGTAAACATGTGCTTGCTACAGATGCAGAAACTGAGGCACACAGTGTTGAAGTAGCTTTCCAAGAGCCACAGAAAGGAATAAAAATATCCTCCTTCTGTGATCCCTCTGCAACACTTCCAGCCTGACCTGACACCTGACTCTCAGAAGTGCTACCTGCCTTTCAGGCCACTGGTGAGATATACCCCTGTGAACTACACACAAGGAAGATTAAGCTATGGCAGGACGCAGGGAAGGGGATAGCGTGCTTCAGCTGACATGCAATCTTCTGCCTACTGTTCTCAAGGTTACCAAGACATTATTAGACAAATGGTGGAAAAAAAGGACAAAATCACATTAGAAGAAACAGTTCCTTTGAAAAGTAGAGGCTAAGTGAGAATAGGCTGGAAAGGACACTATTTGACAATAGTCTTTGAACAAGATTTCCCACTTCTAGCAAGGCAACAATACAGTAATGTAATTATGTGAGAAAGACTGACTGATGTAATTTTCCATCCCATGGAGTTGAGAGAAGAAGATAGCAGACACTTTTGACAAGAAACCTGTAGAAATTATTTTGTTCATTTATGTCTGATGATTTCTGGTCACTAATATTTTAAAACAGCAATAACAAAAGAATATTTAGCTTTATGCGGGTAAAATTGGTCATAATTGCTTTTCATTTTTGTTCATCAGTACTTAAATTTCCAGTGAAAATTAATTTCCTACCAATACACTTGACCTGAAGTTCAATGATCCTAAATAGATTTTGCTCAGCAGCTGACCTGTATAATCTCCTTGCTAAGGAATACAGGTTGGAATGATATCCTGAGCTGTTGGTTTTTATGATGTCCCTCACCATGGCTCTGAAAGGTTTTAAAAATTCATTTACAATTCAGAAATGAGTCACAGTAGTCCTTCATTATATATGGAGAAAATAAGTCTAATGACTTCCACTGGGATGATACTGCATTTCAGTAAAAGGACTGTAAAATCTATTTCTGCTTATGGCACTTCTGTTTTTAACTCCTTCTTCTAACTCTCTTACCTTGAAGAACATAAAAAATTCCTGAGAAGCACTTTTTGTATCCATAACAGCTAAAGGAAACCGATTTTTCCAAAATACTTTCTGGGAAAATAAATTTTCAAGCATAGGGGGAAAAAACTCACCTAAAATACCCCCCAAAAAAAAAAAATCCAGTTCGTCTATGAAAACAAAAGAGCATCAAAGAAACATTTCTGCTAAATTCATGCAACAAACACCCATAAAACTTAAGCTAGTTGTTTGCAGGTGTATGTGGGCATGATAATATTAAACTGATCACCAGATATGCTTACACATTCAGCATTACTGTACAAGACTCACTGATGTTACCTACTACTTATATAGCAATAGTTACTTTAACCTGTTATTTTATAAGTGATGGTACTTATTGCCAGATACGTACTAGTTAAACAAAAATGTATCAAAAGGTACCCATGGTAACTGTTGGTAGCTATTAATTCTATTATCTATATTTGATTTGGCATCCTGGTTCTTTTACTTGCATGGTTTCATAAATGCTAAAATGTATTTTCAGTGGTTCCATCATTTTCTTTGTTACTTTACCTACGTACTTGTGTCCTTCTAACAGATAAATGGCTGCTTTGAAAAAAGGAGACAAAAAAAGGAAGAAGAGTATTTTTCTTGAGTAATTTCTTGTTCAGATTAACTGCTTTTATTTCAGCATGTATTCAGTTATTATTCAGTATGTATTTAGTTGCACAACAAATCTGACTTCGCCTCTCAGACTTCCTCCACTACTCTTTCTGTGCCATGGTTCTCTGTCCTGGTCTTGGGTGTGTAAATGGTAAGCACTTCAGGGAGGGAAGTCTTTTATGACTATCAAAGTGATTCCTGGTCTTTTGATGGCCTGTACAGTACAAGGGCTTATTTGGTAAAAAAAACCCTGAAAATCTGGCATAATGCTCTCATAAATTAGCCAGTCCCTGTAGTAAAGGAGATTGGTCATTCGCAGTAGCTTTGACATGCAAAGCACTATTGAAACTTGTCCATGTACATATTTCAGTGATAAACTTCTGCATGTGTTTCCATTATTCTCCATGTGACAGGAATAAAGGACATTCCAACTCATTTTTAGGTGAGGAGGAACAATGCATTATCTGGAAAGAGTTTTTAATTAATGAAATAATTGCATAGGTGGCTACCTGCACAAAAGACTAAGAAAGAGGCAGAGGAGACAAGTCTGTTATTTCAAATTTTGGCATTGGAAGAAAAGTGCTGTATTTGAAAGAATGGATGAACAGATTGCTCACAAATTTGGGGCATGTTTCCAGGGGCTGGATTCATACGTGTGCTTAAAACAACAGGGAATAAGGCCGTTATCTCTATATGAAGCCATTTGTCCTGTGTGTAGGGCAGAGAAACGAAGACTCAGGCCAAATGCATGTAACCCACTACTGATTTCCAAAGAAAAAAGTCTGATATTCAAGCAATCACAATCAGAGGGAACAGCTTAAGCTACTTAATAACAGTGGTTGTAGAATACATGTATTTTTTTCTACATTTAGCAAGAGGAGGAATAAATTAAATCAACTCAAGAAGGAATTAGACAGTATTTTGTATGAATAATTCAAGCAACCTCTACCTAAGCCTTGTTAGGTGTTAAGGTGGCTTTAAGTTTCTGAACGCCTAAAAGTAGGCAGGCAAAGCAGAACAGCTAGTGAGAGAGGTGAAGCCTTGTTTGAACTGTGTACTTCTAGAGGTGTCATATAAGGCTTCCAGAAACAAGGGAGGATGATGAAGTATGAGGGTGCTGGCACAGGTGGAAATGGAATAATAAATGTGCCTGTTCCCCTGAAGAAGATGATGGGAGGATGGGACTGTTGTTACTGACTGTGTATTCTCGATGCTGCTGCTGTAGCTTCTAAAGCAAGGGGAAATCTATGAAACGATCTATGTTCATTTCACTGAAAGGCTCTGTCTAATTCTGAACCTCTGACAGCTATCTCGGATGGCCCTGTGATTTATTCCGGGACAAACTAAGAGACTTCACTTGGCAAATACTTCTGGTTTCTATCCAACTTAGCTTCTGCTTATCCTTCAGTATTTATTACTGGTATGTGGATCAAGCTCTACCTTGTCAAATAAGAAACTTCATCTACCCGCTACCACAACAGCTACATTTACCTTGTACACTGGTACAGACAAGAGTGGGGACAGAACAGTTTCAGCTGAAGGATTTGGTTATTTAACAAACTCACAGAACAGGCAAATTACCAGAATGCTGTAACAGCTTGCCCTTTCAGGAAGCCTTTCTGTCACAGTCAGCCCTCACAACTGCACATTTCTTTCACTTTTAAAGGATCTTGCTAACATTTGGTTCCTTTCCTCCTCCCCCCTCTCTCCAAAAACAAAGCAAACCAAACTAGGAAAAAGCCTTTAAGCCTTGAAAAGGATGCAAAACTAAGGTTGCTTGAAGATTGCTATGTATATTGCCACTAATGCCATACAGAAGGTTCAAAGATACTACAGAGAGAACTGCTGGCCCTAAACTATACCACTTTAAAATATATCCTACCTTGATTGTTACCTGTAGTGCAGCAAAAAGCTGCAATCTGTCTAATTCAGGTAGGTCTCATCATTTCCCTGTCTACCAGTCCGGCAAATTCAACATCTACTCTCTCACTTCCTAGTTCAGGACTCTGACCTCAATATTCTGAGCTGGCAGTCTGTTGGTACCCAAAGGCACTCATTGTTTCAAAATCTAGTGAGGTGTTATATTGAATAATATGGACTGATCCATGAGGGCCTCTCTCCTACCACGGCTTTCAGCACACTCTCACCATAGCTAGTTAATATTTATTTTTTCTTAAAAAAAAAAAGAAAGAAAGTCGAGTTGGCCAGAGTTTCCCCGCCAGCCCCTCTCCTTCCCCTCTGCTATCTCAGGTGTCCCTCATGGGTCAAAATTGGGAAAGAGAAGGACTGCATGCTGCTTGTTCTACAGAGAGAGACTTCTCATGAAGACACGCAGTTTGCCACTAGTGAGAGACAACTGAATAAGCTAGAGTGGGGAAGAGAAAGGCTGTGTTAGGGTGATTTAGTGGGAAAAAAAGAAAAGTGCCCTATGCATCGCTCTGCAAGCTCCCAGCTGCCCTTCTCCAGCTTTGGCCCGTGATCCCTCCTACAGAGCAAAGCACAACCCCCTCCTGACATCACTCCTCTCTCCCCTTCCTTTCCCAAAGTGAATGGCTTTGCCACCATGCAAAAGGACAGGGAAGGGATTTTGCTTCTGTTCTCCAGGCATTGAAATTCATTTTGACTCTGCTGTGGCCGTGCTTTGAGCTGGCTCAGAGTTAAGTCATGGCATGCATTGCATTAACTTCAGGGGTGGAGGAGCAATCAGCAAAGGGAAAAAAGGCTCACCACTCATTCTTAATGACATTTTACACAATCAACCAAGATTATGTCAGCCTAGCAATCAGAGCAAGGAAAATTAGAGCTGGGGCTCCTTAGCTCCTTTTTCACTAGTTTGTGGCTTGGGCTTCCTTGTTACAGGCAGGTCTGATAATAATCCTCCAAATAAGTAGCTGTACATTGTCTCTTACCAGAATGTGCTTTCTATTGTTAGATCCTAGTTTCCATTTGCACTGTCTCACTTCTGTCTTTCTAGGCAGTTAAACCCCAGCATAAGTGTGAAGGATGCCTTCAAGGGGCCCCATGGCACAGTGTTGCCCTATGTCTTGGATACAGGGAGCTTTGCCTATATTTGCCATATTTTGGCAACTACCAGCTTGTCTCAGGGCACCATGTGCAAAAGCCTGGAAGCCAAGGACAATTGTAAATATAATTAATAATGAAGAGTGTGAGGAGCCTGGGAGAAAGAAGGGTACAGGTACCAAGATGAGAGGAGAGGAGGTTGGTACTAGGTAAGGAGCTGGGACAGGAGAATGGGAGAAAGCAAGGGACAAGGTTGGCACCACAGTGGTGAGGGGGGAACCAGTGTGACAGCCAACTGGGAACAAAGGTGTGACTGCACCGGGACCAGGGTGTTGGGGATGGGATGGGATGCATCCTAGCTGGATGAGGAGACTGAGACCAGACCAAAGAGCCAGGAGATACAGGCGATGGTTGGGGATGAGGAAAAAGAAATAGGAGCAACACAAAGGTAGGAGAAGGATTTTTCTCCACACTGAAAACATTTCCAAACTATACATATATAGTTTTTCACAAAAAAAAAAAAAATTCAGTGCCCTATGAAGTTTTCTGTCTTTTGACCAGATTCCCAGATCCTAAACTGGAGTTCAGGGCTTGAGCATGCAATTTCCTTTACCAGGTGCTATTTTCCATCACTCCAGACCTAGCAAGTAGGCAACACCTTTGTCTGCAGGGTAGGGCAATGGCTCACAAAATCCTACCTCCCACTGCCTGCCTGCCACTCTTCTATGCCAGAAGAAGTAGGTATCTCCTTTGCTTCGTCCTCAGACTGCCTGTGTACTTATCCTGGGTTGTATGAAAGAAATGCCACGACAGTTAACAGACACAGATCTTTAAGATTCATTGGTAGAGAGTGCTCAAAGTACTTGATGTTAAGGTGCGTGCAAGTATTAGGCACAGTTTTCTTCAGGGAAAGAGTGCCTTCTGAATACAGGATAAATACCAGAGTGGGAAAAAGAAATTACAAATAAAACAGAGGATGTTTAAAAGGCTGTAATAGGCGGGAAATGGATCAGTAGAACATGTGGGTTTTTTTGACCAGTGTTCTTTTTATTGATAGGGATCCAAGCCAGATTCCCTTTCAATGCCAAATACATCTATTGAAGTTCGAGCAACAGACTTAATTGCAGCAGGAAATTGCTGTTTTAAAAAGCATATCTGTAAAGAATGGGAGAATGCATATGGCACATATGTGCCTAGACAGTTTTGCTAAATAAACCATGAATTTTGACAAGTGTGTATCTGTAAGTTTGCCATGGAAATAGGATTGTATAACATCACAGCTGAAACAAAAGTTCAGCCTCTGAAAACTGTGGAGGCGTACTGCTAAAATGTTTGCTTCGAATGTTAGCTGACTAGTTTCATAACTCCCATGCATCTAGTTAATGCTCTTTTAGACAATACATGGAAAGGGTGGATGCCAGGACTGTACAATAAAAGTATTAAAATTGTTATAACTAATAGTCAGAGCCCAATTTCAGTGTTTCAGAAAATGACGGAAATTTCTTGCATTAGAAAATTTAAGTGATGAGACTTCCCAGCTTGTTTATACAGGATTCTATCAAGCAGAGGTGTGGAAACATATTTAGTTCTCTGTTTAATGAGAAAATTAAGTGTATTAACTGGTTAACTGGGGGAACTGGCTATTTTGGCAAACCAATAAGGAATGGACTGTAAAGGCTTTCTCTTTCAGGTTGTTAATACAGAGCCATTCCCCTGATGCCAAGAGCAGGAACTACAGTGAAGAGGAGCTGTTACTGTTAGTGACCCTGTGATTCAGCTCAGGAGTCTCATCCAGAACCCAGAGAGTACGTTCTCACTCTGTAAACCATGGGCATGTTTGGGAAAGTGTCAGCTGTCCTATCAACCAAAACCAAGAACTAGGTAGCTGAAAAAGCACACCCTCACAAGACTCCTAGGAGTGGTAATTGTGGCACAGGTTTGGGATGCTAATTGCTTCATTGGGGAAACAAACTGCCATCAACCATAAGGTAAGCATGGACATGTCTATCCAAAAGATAAGCAGCAGGGCCAGGGTTCAGAGCAGATTTTGTTGCATCCAGCACTCAAAGTCACCCTGCACTGGCTTTGCAGATCAATCATTCCCATCTTGGCCTATGTTTAGTGGATGCAAAATCTAAAGTAACAAAACCAAGTTTTCCAAATTTGACCTGAATTTCAAAATTATTGGGGTTATTCTTAGTCTACACTGAAGGTCTGTTTTGTAATTCACACAAAGCATGACCACAGAGTCTTTTCCAGGTGCCTTTGGCTACCCCTTGTTGTAGAGGGCTTTCTTACCCCGTTCTGGGTCAGCGCATGGCAAAAGCAAAGGCATCCTGTCCCTGGCCTATGCACCAGGAATGACCACTTCATCATAGCCCAGTTTTGCTCTGGCTCAAAAGGACAGCTGGCTGGGGTAGAGGGAAGGTTGATGGGGTACATATGCACACACGCGTTCATGCAGGTATGGACATGCACACACATGTGTATGTGCACATATGTTGGCAGACAGGTTCTTTAAAATGCAGCCCTGGAGGAAACACATTGCTGAAGGAGCCAAAGTGTCCATTTCTCCTGTTCAGTAGCCACAAACTGTCCCAGGCATTGTACAAGGCCTCCCCTACCAAGTGCTTCTCAGGTTGGCAGGATTTCCCCAGGGAAAATGGTCCAGCTATTGCTGTGGCATCTTTCATTGTTCGTAAGAAAATCGTTTATTAGGACTATATTAATGCTAGTGTCCCCGGTAATAAAAAGCAGGAAACATATAAGGCACAGGTCTACATCTTAATTCAATCTCTCTAGACAGTGACCCTTCCAAAATTGTATGGTGGAATTGCTTGGTTTATACAGAGCTGACAACCTGATTCTGCTTTTGTCTTGTGCCCAACAGGTTTTGTCTGGCATATGCATATGTCACAAGTCCAAACTAACACACTACACATGACTGAAATCGAGTGCAGGAATAGTCAAGGTATGCACAGAAGCATTTTTGCACAGAGACACAAATCACTGTCATGTTTTTACAGGTGTCCTCTCCCTCCATCACACAAAACTGTGGACCACTTGCAGTGAAGGGCATGCCATAGAGGGCTTTAACAGGGAATGAATGTACCTTCTTCTTTTTGCTCCCATGGATTGGTTGGAGCTAAAGCTAAATTGGAGTCTCATTAGCACAAAGCTTTGAAAAAACCCTTGAAGTTTGGCTTTGACTACACCCCTTACATGGCTCTACTCTACAACAGGGTAGTGTTACTTGCAAGACTGGGGTAGCAGAGCAAATATGAAGTATGTCAGTAGGAAAACTGAGATTCACCAAATGGCAAAGATCCTCTTACAATAGTTTGTCTCCTCCCACGACCAAGACACTTGATCTATTAAATCACGGAAATCGCAAACCCTGCAGTTTCAGTGCACTGGGAGGATTGTATTAAACTCAGTCAGCAATTACCAGTAATATGGGAAAAAAAAATCCTTATTCTGAAAGTAAGCCTTAAAAGGTCATAATGTAATTGCTGTCACTGATGGTCTCCGCAGTGGCTGTTAGTCTGATTGCAAAGCACCAGAGAAGAAATGCAGATGCCTAAGTTGAATGCAAACCCCTAAACTGCTATTTCTGTCACAGTGTTATTGGCAAAATTACAGACACAGCACACATCAGCTTTCTCCACACTTGCTAGCCTTAATAAATTTACCTTTATTCTTCACCAAATTTCCTCTTTATTGTTGTTCTGTGAATGCTCATTACGAGCAAGCACAGAAATGCCAACTGAGACAGGGAAAGTGGGAAGCCTGCCAAGGAGTTAGTGGGAGATTCAGACAAGTTTTCCAGGCCTTTTGCATTACTCACAGAAAATGTAATACACGAGTTGAAGCTGCGCTGCCGGGTTAGGTCTGGAGCTGGACATGGTGGCACCTTCCGCTGCAGTGAGATGTGGAATAGAGATGTCTGGAGCCCGATTTGGATGCTAGGGATTTGGACCCTGACAGGTGTTACAAGCTGCAGGCTTCCACCAATACTGGTAGTTCCCAGCTCCCTCACACTCACAAGCTCAACAGTGGAGGCATTTCTTGATGCCAGTTCTTCATCCCAAGGGCACTCCCCGCTCAGCCACACCTGCAATTCCCTTCCCAAGGGGGCCCTGAATCCCCTGCGCTGCTGCACATCCCTAAGGCAACTGGCAGAACGCTTTTCAGCTGTCCCTTGGCTGCTGCCAGAATCCCGCTCACATACCACAGCCCGGTTAAGCACAGCGGTCAGCAGAGTTGATCTCAATCCATTTTTAAGGTAATGCAGGTAAACTTCATTAAATTCTCTTGCAGATGCTCTCATACAGAATTAAAAAGGTCTTAGAGTGATTTAGTGCTTGGATTGCAAGTTTTGAGATAGCCTGTTATTGCATGCCAGCTCCTACATAAGCACTGGTGTGTGCTCTCTGCCCTAGCACCACTCTAGCTTGAATGACTTCACGTTTGCTACACATAAAGAATCACTGACAATTACTGCAGATCCCTCATACATCATAATTTGCAATCTAATAGCTTGCTGACTCTACTACACCATTTAGTTTATATCACTTTGAAAATAATTTCTGCTTAATTGAGTTAAGGTCAACCCTTATTGAGAGTGCTGGCACAGTGACTAAATGCAGTTCAGCTCATTTATTCTTAACTCATATTTTAACATTCCTGGGTGTTAGTGTATAAGAAGCTGATTTTTTAATACAGGAAACAAATAATTAGGAACATCCTGAGCAGTACAGCTGTTTAGCTTCACTGTACGTTGTGATGCTACACCTCTGACTATGCCCAATCCTACTGAAACTAAAATGGTCTCCTCTTCCTGGCAAATCAGTTTCTTATTGTAAAATCATTCGGTAAGTTACTTCTAATAGTGGCTTTACAAATGTCTCATGTGCTTCTTGAATGGCTCTAATTTGCCTAATAAAAGGTCAATTTTTATTTAATCAAAAGCTTCTCAGTGGATTCTGAATTAACAGTTGGCTTGCTGACAGGTAAAATTAATTAGAATTCTTTTTTTTCTCCTTCTAAAAGAGTAAAAAAATCTCTTGCTCAAACACAGTTGTGATAGAAGGTACCAGGAGGCATCTCAGGTGTTTACTTTCTGAAAAACTAATTATGTCAAACTTAGTAAAAAATAATAAGTCATGAATAGTGGGGCTTGTGTACAGCTATCTTTGCTATTAAACTGATTTAAAACAATATAAGTTTGCAGCCTTAAAGCTGCTCCTCCTCTTCTGTTTCATCTTAGTCCTAAAGACCATAGCAGCCCACCTGGCTGCAGGAAAGGCTGGCAGGTCCTCTTTCTGCCATCTTCCCACAGCACCCTGCCTACCTTGTACAAACCCACAAGCACTCTCTTCTTCATTAAAAAAAAAAAGAAGATATGACTGCATGGGACTAAAGTGGCCGTAAGTATGCTGTCATGCCAGAACCCAGATGCCACAAGTTTCTGAGTAACAGTCACTCCTGCAGCTTCCAAACCAGGCTCAATATCTCTGCGGCACAAGCTCGGGCTTGTAGCAAAATGCAGCCTTTCAGACAAAACCTCAGCTGGTTAATGTAACCACCAATGCTCTAAGGAAAGATGAGACAATTCCTGTATTGACCCAAATCTAAAGCAAGCCTGAATCTAAGGTGACCTTCAGCTTTAGAAGAGCAGAAGTTGCAGAGCGACATACTGCACGTCAAAACATCAAACACTCCATGCTGCCTCTCAGCCTTCTTCCCTCCAGTCCCAGGCACAGCTGAGCCAAAATTTCTCTCTTTCCTCAGTCAGCCCTTGCCTGAGTCCCAGACACCCTTCCTGCCACATAGAAACAGCCCCATAACCCCTTGGAGGGGCACAACCACCTCACCACAAGCTCCCCCTCTCTCCCACTCTGCTTTCCTGGCCTCCTGTTGCCCATCAGCCCTGGGCACCTGCCTCCTGACTCAAGGGCTCTAGACAATTATGCGAGTAACACTGCTTCAAGCCAGCTGTAATGCAGCTGATTACTGCTGATAGGTGAGGGATCACTACTGGAGGGGTTCATGAACGCACATTCTACCTCCCTGAATAAAATGGTACTCGTCCTGCAGCCGCGATCACAAGTCCCATCATGTGACAGAACATCCCAAGGTGAAGCCCTTTTTGCTTTAGGCATTTTATAGCATCTGCACCGAAGTGAGATGGGAAATTGTCAAATGAGCTCTAGAAGATTCTTATTGCCAAGTGCAAGTCTGTCTATTGTTTAAAATACAGCTAGAGTCATTACAGTTCTGCAGTGTTTAATCAAGGAGGGGTTTATTGTTGTTTTTTCTCCCTCAAATTAACTTATAATAGCTATTAGTGCACCTGGCTCAATTCTGGAGAAAGTCCTAGCCAGCTCCAAACCTCTGGCCAGAACCTGAAAGGTGCAGAGTAACACTGAGTTTATGTGGAATTTAATAGGAACTGAAGGTATGTAGCACTTCATTTCGTAGGGCTTGGCCTGGATACATCATACTCATTCCCTCCAAAGAGCAAGTACCAATGTAAAATGCTGAAACAGAAAATAATCTGTTTTAGAGATATCGGTGCATATCTACTATGGTTTCCTAACAAGGCTTATCAAGCATTGCTATCCATATGTCTACCTGTCATTCCTAATAGCTTGTGCAGCTGCTGGTCGATTTCAAGGAGATTTGACAGAGTAGCAGGAGAATCAAGGGTGTTTGGCTCGAACGTGATTCATGGAAAGAGGAAGCGAGGCGGAGAAACGACAGCCACCCAAGCTGAACCAGTGTCCACATGGTAGCTCAACCTCAAGACACAAATATTCAGGGAATCAAAGCATAAGACTAGCTCCACTGCTCACTGAACCACTTCTTTGCCACCCTGAAATCCATCAATAACACCTGCAGGAAGCTTCATTGCAAGTGGAGCAGGAGCCTCAGTGAGCCAAAGGTTTCACAGACAGCTAACAAATCACATATACCTTCTAATAGAAAGGTCGATCAGCTCCTGTGTTTCTGTTCGTATATTAAATGAATAATACTTACCTTAGAACCGAAAGAGAAAAAACAAGCCAAGTCACTGCCAGAGTTCATCCTACCAGCAGTGACCTCAATGAGTGTTAGATGAGTTAATTTAAACATACTAATTTTCAGCTTAAAAACAAACAGAAAAGCAAAGTGAATGAAGTAGAACATTAAAGTCACTTCAGCATCTTAAGATGCTTTATCCTGAAAGGTGTAGGCACTGCAGAACAAGAGTCAAAAGCAACTCTATTTGATGGCTTTTCAGTATGTGATATAAATGTTCATGAAAAGAGTTATGAAAAGAGTTAGTGAAGCCTACTGAATCCTCTGTACCTTCACCTCCCACGCCTGGTCTTTACTGGACTTCAAAACACAGTGGAGTTGACCTCCTCTGGTAGGATATCCATGGGATTACAAAAGAAAACTGCGTTTGTACCAATAGCTTGTTACATATCTCATTAGGGCTTACGATTTTCAACCTTTAGTAGCCATCTGAATGGACCTTGTACATTGTGTTATGGAGGGAGAGTGGAAGCATTCCATATGTGCAAGTATAAATGCATATTTCAAGATTTGTTTTAGCTGAGACTAAACTGATAACAATAAGAAAGATGGGCTATTAGGATAAGAAATGCACACTGTTCAATGTTATAAAGATTTGTATCCACACTTCCCTTATTTGTTGTCTGTCTTTATATGGTGCCCTTTACAGGTTTTTATTTTGCTCTATATAATGGCAGAAGAAGCGTAATTATTCTTGTGAGAAGCTGATGTTGTTCGTGCTATTTCGTTCCTTTTCCCATTGCTTCCTACGGTAAATGAAAGAACAGTCTGTACAGTAGCTTTTTTTTCTTTTTTTCTCAAATGCAACTTCTTTTTCTTTGTGTGAAATGATCACCAGCAAAGCCTTATCCCTCAGACTAGGGGAACAGTGGCTACCGTGGCAGCTGTCCCACATGCCCACAGGGAAGCCTGGGCCCTGGCACTGGTGGGTCCTGCAGGGCAACTCTCAAGCCTCCTGTTCCCAGAAGCCTTGCCAGAGGAGCTGATCAATGCGGTAGTTTATCCCAGATCTATGTTGGGATGTATGCTGATAGATCTCTCTGCCCTGCAGGGGTGCATGATAGGGAAGGACGTTGTGACCAGTGCCCTTGCAACGTCTCGGGTACCTGCTTATAGTAAGCCCATAAAAAACTGCTGGTGTCATTTACAACTCTTGGGCTGGTCTCTGCTACTCCTAGGGGACAAAAACGCAGTTCACCTCCCCCAAACCAGGAAAGCATAGGATGCCTTACAAGCAAATAGGCAGGGGCACATGTCCAAGTGCATCTGCCACGCCTGAATGCATCATCCTAACTCAGAGGAATACCTTGGATGAGAGAAAAGGATGCAATTCTTCACATTCCCTTGATTCCCAGTGAAAAAAGAAACAGTAACATTGTTGTGCAGCTAATACAGTCACAGCTGAAAGACCCAGACTACGGCCAACTGTGCAGCAGCACATCAACCAACATATAGCCCTCCAAAAGCAAGCAGAGAAGTCGTCCGCCTTCCCTCTTCCCACGCCAGATCCAAAACCTCCTCCCCTTAAAATCCTTTTGAATCTACAAAGAAGAAAGGAATAAAGAGCAGGTGGAGCCAACACAGCTTTATCCCATACCCCAGCTCCCAGCAGGGATGAGGGAAGCCTGGTCAGGTTTTCACCTGCCAGTTGCTGCATCAGAAACACATCATTTCCACTTAAGAGGTCTGACTGTTTTTATATCCATATTATTGATTGCAAAGGACATCTGAATATCTTTGTGTATTCCTAAGCAGTTTTAAAGATTTTTCTGGAGTCTGGTTTGTGTACAATGATCAAAAAAGGCACCTCTAATTAGTATTGAAATTCAGCCAGGACTGCTAATCTTATAAAAGATTAAAACAGAAGCAAAACTTTACTTTATCACTACACTAGCCTAAAATGCTATCAACATCTTTTTCTTCATACCAACCCTTCTCTCACCCCTCCAGACCCATTCTCCTTGCTGCAGTTTCTGCAGCTGCATTTTTCCGCTCTTCAGCACCAACACACAGTATCTTGGTAGAAACAAGTCCTCTCTACTCTCTTATACTGGAGGGGGCTTTTGACTTTTTAAGAGAAAAAAGAAACAGACTTTTCTACATCCATTTAAAAAAGTTAAATGTGTACTAGCATAAGAGTTAGCCTGGAGTCATCTTCTCTATCTGCCCTTTCATGACTGTTTTTGACTTGATTTTTCTTCCTCTTTCAACTGCTCCTGAAAACTTTGCAGCCCCCTGCAACACTGCACATGCACAAGGTGTCCTCTGCTGAGGTCACCCTCTGAGGGTGCACACCCCGGCATGCTGAGGGACACACGGATCTCAGTCTGTCCCCACATAATGGGGGCGAAATTCCCAACACCGTGGCTCACCTGCTTTGTGAATCTATTGCCAACTCCGAAAGCGGCTACCAAATTAAGCGTTATTACTCACGGGCAAAACTGCTCCTCTTCCCCTTCGTCCGTGACTCCACTGATGTCCCAGGGAATGCAAAGGGTTTGTTTTTTCCCACCGCCCAAGTCCCTCTCCATGATGGAGATGGGAATAAATCACTGCCCCTGCCCTTTGTGGGAGCAAGGAGCGCATGAAGAAGCTCTGCACCTGCTGCCCCTCAGCTGGAAAAGGCTGGTGCAAGCTGGGCTTCCTCTGTCAGAGCAACTCGGGGGAAGGAAAATTGCACAGAGGAGAGAGGGGGGGAGAGTGACGGCATCACCTTTCATCATTTTGAGAGTTGGAAACAAGATACGGTTAAGAGGTCATGTGCCCCAGTGATTTACAAACGCAATGGCTGCATAGGAAGCCGCATGAGGTTTTCTTCGGAACAGAAGCAGCGGGTTTTATTGATATTTTGTCCAACATCCAGGCTTAGAGATTGCCCATCACATATAAGGGAGAGCGTTAGAGCACTTAAAAATATATTAAAACAGTTTTAAAACCCACAAAGCTGGGGGATGGTGTTTCCTCCAACCAGTTAGCAGAAGCGTAAGATTTAGCACTTTCAGTAGCAGACTGAAAACCTCTCCAAGGCAGTAAGCAGAGCCTTGGATCCTAAGCCTAGCACTCATATTCGATAAGGAAAAATAGCCTCTTTTTCTGAACCAGGCCAATTTACTACAGGGATAAGGAAGATGATACCGTGAGTATGGCTCTGTGTGTATCCACATTCCCCTCTCAAGTGAAAAATGAGGAAAACAGCAGCAGTCTTCCACTCTGTATTGAATCAAGCCAGGATGCTGGCAGGGGAGTCTTACACAACAGAGTGAATACAGAGCATCCCTTTCCTTGTGTGTCTCTGACTGGAAGGGGCGAACCGTATAATGCTTGTAGAAACAAGGAGAGGGGCTTTGCTTACAGGAGAATACTGTGAACTCACATTCCAAGCATTTAAAGTCCACCTAAAGGGAACTTTAAGTGTAGCATGATCAGAGAGGAAGAGAAAGCTTACAGGTACTTAGCCAGCCAGAAAAGGAAAGAAAGAGAGATACTGAGCACAGGGGAGTAGGTTGAATGTCTCTGAAAGTCTTATCTCCAATTGTGGAATACAGAGAATGATTTAAAGGGATATTGTAAATTCAAATTCAATGTTTTAAATAATTTATAGCTAGAATTTAAATCCCTTGAACAGTCTATCCCTACACTGGTTTGGCTTCTTTCGTCTGCTTAATGTATTTCACACCTCTCCTCTAGCACAAACTGAATTTAAAGAGACTAGAGATTTTTTTTTTTTGAGAAAACAAGTTCAGATTTGGTAGTAAATGCAGGAAACATTTTGCACACACAAAAAAAAAAAAGGACTCTTTGTTAGAGGAAGCTCTTTTAAAAATCTCAAGTGGGCTCAGTACCTCCTGGTGCTGAAGACCACTCCATTTCTTGAGGGACTCACAGCTCTCAGTTGCACTCTGGTCCAAAGGGGGAAAATGCGTAGGATCCTTGCACACCAGACCAGTCATGCAGGCAAAATACTGCTAGACAACTGTGCAGCGCTGCTCAAGAAAGTAATCCATCAAAAGTAATCCATGTATGCTATGCCTAGGGAGGCAGGGCAACATGGCCTCCTAGGTAGAAAAGGCAGAGCAAGAGGGGCATTGCAGATAGGAAGAAGGCAGAGATCCCAGGAAAGGAAGGTCATCCATCTCTTGGTCACAGTCTTGGGGTGTCTGGAGCCTGAGGATGGGAGTTCATCAGCACCCTGCTTGTTGCTTCTGCAAGGGGACCAGATCTTGCACGTATTTTGTAAGCAAATTGTGCTGAAAATCACGGTCAACCTTCTCAGGAGAAACCAGCTCACTGCAGTGCCTTCAAGGATAAATACCCAGGAGCGAGGGTCTTCCCGCTGCACTCAGACTATGGCAGAAATTACAATGGTAGCCTGGCTGGGCATTGCCTACTTCTGCCTGTCCACCTCCTCCTGGCCGTCTCTTGGTGTATATAAAAACTGTAAGCCTGGAAATGGGACTTTCTATTTTGGTTTGACAACCATTTGTTACTGTGAGTCCATGACAGGTAGTCAAGGCTCTGAGGTACAACTGCAGCGTGAAGAGCAGTGAAGAGAGTGAGCAGGGGGAGAGTGACTTGGGGCACCGGAGGTGTTACAGAGGCTCAGGGACAATAGAGTGCTGTATGACACAGCGGTCCCTGGACTGCTACAAATTACCTTGGAAGTAGTTCTTATTCCAAGCCCCAAAACACAGATTTGAACTCATGATATAAAGTTACCTCTTCCTTCTGTCTAGCCCCTCTTTCCTAAGGTGCCTTGGGAAGGTCCCTAAGGTACTTCTGGCAGTGCGTAAGATCTTGGACAGCATCATTTTAATCTGATGTCATTTCTGTTTCCCTCTCGAGCTGGACTGTGCTTGGTGTTCTCTCTTCCTCCTACATCTAAAATAAGGAGACTGCAGACGTCTCAACAATTCTCATACCGAAATTCCAAATGGTTATGAGTGCATTACAGAAAATGCTTTAAGTGGCTGTGGCTCTTCAATTATTTACAGCAATATTATACCTCCAGATTTGCCTTAACAAAAATAGTATCAAGCAGGAGCAGAAAGAGAATAAAACATTTGAGTCTATTTTTGAGACACCTAAGATACCACGGAGCTCCACACCCACCCTCCAAGATCTGTTCGTCACACTGCTGCAGCAGAGAGTGTGTTGGTAATCCTGCCAGGGACGAGAGAAAATCCTCCCTGGAGCAAATCGTACAATCTGCAAGGTCCTTTGCAATTATTACTGAAAATACCAGCTCCTCTGTTTGTTTCACTTAATGAAGGCTCTGGATGCATTTTACTTCTTGCTTAATTTCTAGTCTGAAAATCCTGGCACGGCTGGCACTGATGTCTTTTGTCCCAGTAGGGCACAGATGACTTTGTAGGTGGTCAGTGGGACACCAGATGGCTTCTCTGAGCCCTGAGTGTGCAGGTCACCCATTCCCAGTTAAGATACTCTTCCAGGCTTATTACTGCTGCTTCATTTTCCATGTCTCCAAAATGGCACTCTATGGAGATTTAGGAGCACTTCAGCACATAAAATGGACACTGCATTAGTGTTTGGAGTCTTTAGCAGACGACTGGTGAATCCCAGAGTCTGGATAATATATCTGCTCTTGCCTGCATGTGTTAGAAGGTGAGGAAATCCAAGAGAAGACTCAATCCAAGAAAACACTCCTTGAGTGTTGCTGGGACAGCCTCCACTCATTCCTAGGGGCTCTGCGGCTTTGAGAAACGTCAAGGTAAAACTGCCACAAGCAAGGAAGGAAACACCAAAATGTTCTCTCTCCTTTGAGACTTCTTTTCTGAAAGTGAATGTCAGTCCGGAAGTATAGTAATTGCCTCTATCACAGAAAGCCAGTTTACACTGACACTTAGAGGAAATACCTTACCTGTACAGGTCCCCTCCTGGGACGGTTCTGGACAGGATATTAGCTGGCTTCATTCATCTCACTATCTGTCCAGAAATGCAAGTGATCTCTTTCAGACGGTTTAGGGGAAGATATTCAGAAATGCAAGGAAGAAAATTTACTTTATTTCATCTTAGACATCTCAAAATACCCCCTTGCTTAGGTATATGACTGTGTTGCAGTGATTTTCATAATTTGCTCATGACCATTAAGGAAAGTTAAACACAGCTCAGGGACATGCATTCATATTCTTAATTTGACTTCCAAGAGCGATTCCATGGAAACTCATGGGACTGCTCAGATAAACAGAGTAACAAAGATATGCAAGCTTCTGTGGCAATGGATTGGCCTGTATCCCAGTGAATTTTACAGACCTGCATCTTCGCTGATCAGTGCTCTTTCTTTGGAAATTTCTTCTGCAGCTGGGTTAGCAAGCAGGAGCACGGTGTATGACAGAGTCACACAGGCAGGCTCTGTACGTTGATGATTCACACCCTGCACAGCCACTCATCAAAGAATTGTATGAAAATGTCATTATCTTAAACCCAGTTGATAGTTAAAAAAAAGAAGGATAGTTAAAGAAAGGAAGAATAGTTAAAGAAAGGAAGGAAAAGGGAAAATACAAACAAGCCGACTCACTTATTGTTGAGAGTCTTCACAGGAATACATCAGAAAAATCCAATTCAGTCTTCCTTTTCCTATTGGAAAAAAACAAAGAAACATTCAGCTCAAAGGCATTTTAAAAATCTCCACCTGCCCTGAGTGTGCTCTGGTACACTCTTCCCTTCCTAAAGCTTGTGAAAATAAAAAGACCTGAAGAATACCTAGTAGCAGACTTTCTATAGCTCAACCACACTCCTGGGGAGCCTCTGCTGATTGCAAACCCATCTATGCAGTCCAGGGAGGAGAATTACTGGGAAAAATTAGATTCCCATCCTTTCTGTAGCCTGATCCTACCCTTTCCCAGCTAGGGGGAGCAGACAGTGTTACCCATTGCTTCCCATGCAGTGGCAGTCAGTCAGATTTGGGCTCCATTTACAGACCTTCACCTTCAGATGGGTGAAAAGATAATTCACTGAGTGCTTAGGGACATCTGCAACACATCCGTTTTACCTGTTATTATATTCAATAAAAGCAGAGAGAAGGCAAAGTGAGGTTTCATTTTCACCACAGCTAGGGCACAAGTGAAGGACCAATGTCGACAGAAGAAATCCAATGGCATATTGGCCTGAGATCACCCATTAATCACAGGCAATACCAGTCTAAGTGCACTGGCTGTGTCAGCTTTCCAACCTCAAAGACACCCTTGAAAGAGACACGGGGTGGGGAGCGATGAGAAAGCGGTGGAGGTAAACATTGCATACAGGGAGATAAACATTGTACATTCAATACTAGGAAACATTCAAACATTAAAGAAAGGAGATAGAAACTACAAGTAATAAGTAAACCTATACGGCATGAAGATTTCCTTTTAATTTTAAGAAAATTAGCATTTGTGCCTGTGCATGCAGTTTTCAGAAGAACAAAGCAGAAATTATGTGAGCTACAATATCCATTATCTTTTTTCTCATCTATATTTCCATTATCTTTTGCAGAAAAACAAAGTTTGTGAATGAAGAAGAGAAACAGTGTGTCATGTATCAGGTCTATGAGAATAACTTTGTTAATTTTCATACTGTGTAACAAGGTAGAACAAAAACATAGAAAAAAACCATCTTTTCTCACAGATAAAGGAGAAAAGGAAATATCTTTGTAATTAGTCAAATTGGTTTTGCCCTTCTCCTTTCTAGAACATAAATCAAATGTGAAATATTTCTAAAGTCATTATTTGCAAGCACTGCAAGGCTTTTGGGGGGATATTCAGGATCTAAAAGGTCACCATGAAGTTAATAAGCTTTTCATTCACAGGTAGCCTTCAAAAAATACATTTTAATTGACATAAGGAAATTGAAGATGTTACGTTGTGTCCAGCTTTTTAAAAGAGGGAAGACACAATAGCTTTTTGCTTTTTTCAAATCAGATGGAAAACAAAAGTATTTTTGAGGTGGCATGTGCTAGTGCTCAGCATCAGTCTGTGATGGTCACTCAGGCACCAACAAAGGTGCAGCCCATAATTTACAAGTTGAACACAGGCCACCTCGGGGGATGAAAGCAGCAGGCTGCCTAACTGCAGGTAGGGATTCTTGGACACACAATGCCTCCTGCAGGTCCTGACAGGCTCCTCTGGATGTCACCTTTCGATGAGGTCCCCACTGACTCTTACGATGTGTTTCTACCCAAAAAGAAGAGTCACCAGTGCCATAGCAAATCCTAATGCCAATTCAGAGGACTCCCTTGCAGCTCCTGCAGGCTCACAGTTCTAACCCTTTTAAACCCAGTCAGTAGCAGAGAAGAGAAAATTGGCCACTGCTTACTGAATTTTCTTTCTTTTAGTGTTTGAATCACGATGCTGGAATTGAATTTCCTCTAAGCTGGGCACTGTACAACAGTAAGAGGTAGTCAATAACCACAAAAGACTGCAATCTAGACAGATGGGAGGTGGAAAGAGAAATAAGATGGTGAGAGACACAGATTGGCCAAAGTCACACAATAGCAAAGAGCAAGTCAGTGCCCTATGGACAGAATTGGATTTTACCTTTTAATCAGAAACATACCTCAATTTTTTGTCATTTATAGCACTTTACTTCCAACAGCAAATGATGCTTCCATGAAAGCAAAACAGTTCTCTCACTTGAAACACTTTCTAGGTTCTTCATTATCTCTGGTAAAAGAAACCTAATACAGAAAAACCAAGAATTAAGGAGTAAATAATTAGTACTGTTGCTTTTATTATTAGCATAGCTGCCCTTCAGCTCCCCACAAATTGTACATACAGCTATAGTGAAGCTGAGCTTTTATTTCTTTCATGGAACGATATGGGTAAAATTATATCAGGTCTCATTACTGCTTTTTAATCCTTCCCAAATTTTGAGGCTTTTTAGCTGGGGCAGAGGAAAGAGAAAACACAGTTGACTTTTATCATTAAAACTGAACAACTGTCATTAGAAGAACAGCAGCATGTCAGGCATAACTTGTCTGAGTCACGTGTGAACTCAGTCTCCGTGCTGCCAGCACACGTGTGTTGGTGAACAGCAGCTGACAGTGCAAATGGTGGCCCAAGGGTATCGGCAGCTCCAGGGACAGCCAGTGCCATGCTGTGTGGGCTGCCCCTCTCACAGGTTACAGGCTGAGGGAAAGGCAGCACCAGGAACTTTGCTTTTCCCTTCCTCTTGAAGCAGATCTATCCTCCAAGTGGGCACTATCTGAATATGTAATATGGTTGTGCTGGTGGAGAGGAGGATTTGCTCAGAAAAATGCCATATTTTCCAGGGCCAAAAACCACACAGACACTGTGATGTGCCTCTGGTTCCCATGTAAAGTGTGTGGAAGGAGAATAAACAGAAATTATAAATGCAGGACCTGCAGCAAGTTAGCATGCATGCCCTCCCACCGGCTCAATGCCCAGCGTGTTGTCATCCCCTGACCCCATCGTACCCTGAGGACAGAGAGGGGGTCTCCCAGGCTGGGCTCAATCCACATCTCTTAGAAGTGCCCAACCCAATTCGGTTCTGCAGGACTGCTAGAAAACCTGATCACGCATATTTTGTAAATGAGTGGTGAAGTAATTATCTCAATAGATTGGCTTCTTTTATACCTCTGAAAAATAGAGAGCCCTCTGAGCTTCCTGGAGAGGAACAAGACAGCAACGGGTGAGATTGCCAGTCCCATTAGCACACTGAATTTTATGTACCTCTTTTTGTACCCCAGTCATAAATGTGACATTTTCCTTAGGACTAGGTGATTGCTTCAGTGTTTAGCAGGCAGCCGCTTTTCACACAATACTGTATTTTGTTCCTGAGACATTAATTCTGTCACATATACAACGCTGAATTCATGTGAGAGAAGAGGAGATTAATTGCTAAACAACAAAATTACTGTTTTCACAGAAGTATCCTTATGGGGGACAGATTTGGCTGCCTTTGCTCATTTGCAGTAATCTCTTCCTCTTCACCATGGATGGGTGAGTCAGGCTGCAGGAAGGTGGGCACAATTTCGCAGGTGGAAAGCAGCTCTCCTTTCTCCTCGAAACCTTCCCCTCCTCCAAGCCAAAGAGAAGCATCTGGAGTTGGAGTCCTAAACAAAGTTTTAAGTTTTAGAAAGCTGGTTTTATCGGGCATCACAGGTTCTTTCAAGCACTTCAGCAGTTCACGATGAAATGAGCTCAAAGAGCAGATGAGCGGCTCAAGTCAGTCTGATCAACAGAAAATGAGAAGGTATAAAAGAGGAGGTAATAAACACATTTCAGCTTCTAATTAATCTATCAAAAGCTCTGCTTTCCTTTTAGTCTAAAATAAAAGAGAATCTAATAAGATTTTTTTTTAAAGAATAGTTGTATGATTGTTGTACTTTTTCTTTTCCTGAGATTGATTTTTAACCTTTCCTTATAAGAACAGATTTTTTTTAAAAAAACCCTTTATGTAAGGAATATTACTAAGCAGCTTTTTCTCTTTTTGTAATATCTGCTTGTGTGAATGGCAGACCAATTAGCACTGAAGTGTTGAAGGAACCTCAAAACACATTGCCTCTGATAACGCTAACAATCAATAGATGGAGGATACAACAGTTTAACCCACAATTTCCCAATCTGTTTCTCTCCTTCTGTCTGCATCTGTCTTTCCTGTGGCACCGTAAGGAATATTAAAAGCATATAAACCTTATCTTACTCTAGATAAATTATAGAAAGAATTAAGTTTTAAAAATCGACCCACCGAGACATGCTAGTTCTCCCATTCCATGTCCTGTCACCTCGGGGCGGAAGGTGGGGACCTCAGAACAGACTGTTTAGACTCCTGTTCCCTCTGCACACCCCATGTTTTCCTTCTGTGAGCAAGAAACATTACAGCACCAGCCTGGATAGGATTGCTAAATGTTTTGACCGTTTGAGAAAAACCCAATAACACAGCTTGTTCTCATATGGTAAGTGTAACAGTTTGCATGAAAATTCAGAGAGACACTGCTGGGGAAAACTGTTTTATTGGACTGTAAGACCTCATTGCATCGTAGAAACGGTGCAATCAATAAGCCCTACCTACAATTGCTTAAAAATAGGAGTCATTTAGAAACAATAACAGCTGACAAAACCAATTTAAACCATCACAGTGCTAAAGGCCTGGTTACTACTTTGCATCCTGTGTCGTACACCTGCAGACATAGTGTGGACTTTTTCTTTGTGGCTCAGCTCTGTCAAAGCCAGTGAAAGTGGGAACGAAGCGTTGTGCAGAGGGCTGCCAACCTGAGCTCTATACATTAAACATAAGGATTCAAAATAACGTACCTCTGTTTTCCACACTTAACAACAGCAACAGTTACCGTCAGCTGCATAAAGAGAATGAATCTGAAATCTGTTGCCAAATCAAACTTGAGCCTTAATGTGAAAGCCAAGATTTTATAAAAAGGGTAGCAGTTATTAAGAAGACAGCTAATCAATCAACTACCAAGACACTCAGCTTCTCCTCGTATCTGGTGCCGTTTGTGAAACATGTTGAGATCCTTGACTGGAATGAGATGCAACAGAAAGGAGAGGAATGATTGTGGGCAATCACATCCCGGTGATGAAGTGCCAAGAAAACATCAATAGTAGTCAAACGGTAATTTTCCTGATTACAGCATGCAATCTAGGCTCCCACTTCCTCGGGGCTGATGCAGAGTTTTAGATCAACTGTTTCAGACAACTGAGTTACAAGCCGTGACTGGGCTGAAAAAAAGGCACATATTGAAGTCTAAGCATATACCTTGGTAACACTGTCTTCAGGGGAATATAAGCACATCCTTAGTTTCATAATGTGTTTAAGTACCCTCCTGATGGGAACGTGTTGTTAACAAGGCTTATTACAGTAATTTGTATTGGAGTCATTTACAGGCCAGAGTCCCAGTGTGTTTGGCATAGTGCAAAAATTGGAGTATCAATTTCTTTGCTCTATGAATTATAGAATCAAAGTACAAGAGAGAGAAAAAACCGATTGGCAGAAGGAGATGGGAAGCAATTCAAGGCCAGGTTGGATGAGGCTCTGAGCAACCTGATCTAGTCAGGGATGTCCCTGCTTCTTGCAGGGGGGTTGGACTAAATGACCCTTGAAGGTCCCTTCCAACTCTAACCATTCTATCGTTCTATGAATAGGAACATATATGGCAATGAAATAGTGGAAAATAACAAGGTAAACTGTGGTCAGTGCAGACGGAGAATGACTTTAATCTCATTTAACTTCAGATTTTACAGTGTAAATTTGTGTATCTATCTGAGTTGGTTGCCCAAGACTCCCTACATCTGATCCGCTGGCTCACCATTTTATGCTAAAGACAAATCACCCTTTAACATACCTTTTCATCTCACATCTGTGTCTGACATCTCTCCTCTCTCACGGGGGAGATCCTCATGGAAACCATGCTAAGGCACATGGAACATAAGGATGTGATTTGTGACAGCCAACACAGCTTCACTAAGGTCAAATCGTGCCTGACAAATTTGGTGGCCTTCTATGATGTGGTTACAGCATTGGTGGACAAGGGATGACCAACTGGCATCATCTACCTAGACTTGTGCAAAGCATTTGACACTGTCGTGCACAACATCCTTGTTTCTAAACTGGAGACACAGGATTTGACAGACAGACAACTCTGTGGATAAGGAATTGGCTGGTCAATGGCTCGATGTCCAAATGGTGAAAAGTGGCGTTCCTCAGGGGTCAGTATTGGGACCAACCCTGTTTAACATCTTTGTCAGTGACATGGACAGTGGGAAGGAGTGTACCCCCAGCAAGTCTGACAACGATACCAAGCTGTGTGGTGCAATTGACACGCTGGAGGGAAGGGATGCCAACCAGAGGGACCTTGGCAGGCTAGAAAGGTGGGTCCATGCAAACCTCATGAAGTTCAACAAGGCCAAGTGAAAGGTCTTGCACATGGGTCAGGGCAATCTCAAGCACAAATACAGGCTGGGTGGAGAATGGATTGGGAGCAGCCCTGAGGAGAAGGACTTGGGGGATACTAGTGGATGAGAAGCTCAACATGAGCCAGCAATGTGGACTCACATCCCAGAAAGCCAACTGCATCCTGGGCTGCATCAAAATAAGCATGGCCAGTAGGCTGAGGGAAGTGATTTTTCCCCTTGTATTTCATCTTAGGAGACCCCACCTGCAGTACTGTGTCCAGCTCTGGGGCCCTCAACATAAGAAGGACATGGACCTGTTGGAGTGGATCAGAGAGGGTACGTAAGTGGGTATATGATCCACATCTGAAAGCAACATTTTATTTTTAACCAGTTAGGTGGCATACCTATCTCCTAAACACACCCTCTCACATGTAGACCTTGACACCAGCTTGGCTGGATAAGAGGACATGGTTCCAGCTTAATTACCAGTATCCTTCAAAAGCGCCCAGCATTATGACCCACACAAGCAGATGAGATGTCTGAGGTTTAACTGACCCTAAAGCAAAGCTGCCAGGAACAGTAGATCTCGGCTGGATACATGAAATAAAGAGCCAGGAGCACCCCCTCCTGTTGTTCATTCTCTGGGCTGTACTCCAAGTAGGTGATTCTAGCTCAGAACCTGCTTTTGCTAGGTACTACAAAAAAAGGAAAATCATAAAGATAGCCCTTAGATTTAAAAACTTACATGATAAAAGACAGCAAATGGAAATGTAGACCAGATGTCACCACTGTGGTAGACTTTCAGTCTCATTATGCTTGTTCCACGGTTTTCTTTGTACTCTTGGTCTACCAAGATGTTTCTGAAGAAGGCATTAGCTTTGCTGTGAAGAATTCATTCCTCCCTAGAGCACATTGCAAATCACGTCACACACTTTTTTAAAAACTTACAATATTCAGTATGCCATACTACAAATAGATTTCTAAAAAGTCAACAATTTTAAATAATTGCCAACTATATCTGTGCAAATTAAATGCTGGTAGAAACAGCTATGTTCTATTGTTCTCTAGATGTGTTTGCTGTTTTGGATAATCTTTTATAGAGCTACAAAAAGGTTTTCATATTCATTAGCTGGCTCTTGTTTGTTGGAAGCTGTTGATTTACTAAATATCTTGCTTATTAGTGTGGAGGTATAGAACAGAAGGCAATGCTTCATGATTGCATTTTAATAAACAATGTTGAATATTTTATTTTTAGTAAGTAGCTGGCAGGAGTTAAGCTACCAGTTTTTGTTTGTGAAATGATTCAGCTGATGGAATCTGATGTTGCCATTAAATTGTCCTTTTCTGTCATCTTCCTACTAACACAGTTCTGTCAACCATTCAGGCCAAGAATCCTACCTCTGATAGCTCAAGAGATCAAATAGTTGAGATCCCAACAGATAGCAGCACCCATTACTGGCTCATTTTGCAACCTTGTGATATTCATATCATCTACTGTTGTAGAAAGTGTGTGAAATTGATTCCATTGTCATTTATCCCCAGCTAGCAGCTCAGCCCCCTAGAGTTACTCACTGACTCCCCCACCGGTAGGATGGGGAGGAGAAGCAGAAAGATAAATGTACAAAAACTCATGGGTTGAGATAAAGACAGTTTAATAGGTAAAACAAAAGCTGTGCACACAAGCAGAGCAAAATAGGGAACTGATTCACTGCTTCCTATCGGCAGGCAGGTGTTCAGCCATCTCCAGGACAGCAGGGCTCCATCACACATAACAGCGATTTGGGAAGGCAAACACCATAACTCTGAATGTTCCCCTTCCTCCTCCTTCTTCGTCCAGTTTTATATGTTAGGCATGTTGTCATATGGTATGAAATATCCCTTTGGTCACTTGGAGTCATCTGTCCCACCTGTGTCCCCTCCCAGCCTGTTGTGCACCCCCAGCCTACTCATTAGTGGGGCGGTGTGAGAGGCAGAAAAGGCCTTGACTCTGTGCAAGCACTGTGTTTTCAGCATAAATTCAAAACTTAACACCATAGAAGTTACTATGAAGATAATTAACTTGCTCCCAGCCAAAACCAGTGCAGATTCACTGGGTGCATGTACTGCACTTGGAAGACACAATAATTGGTTAAGTATCACCTTCTGCTATGGGGTCATGGTTGGAACAACACCCAGCGTTAGGCTTAGTGTACCCACCTATCTCAAGCCCTGACCAGTGTAAGGATTAACATCCTTGGACATCTTTAATGAATCTTGCCTCACTTGGTAGCTTTAAGCATATAAAAAGGAGGTGTTATTTATGAGAAAATTAACCAAAAATTAGTTTGATGAAATAAAGAAATATATTGAAATTATAAGCAGAATATACTCCCCAATAACATTACCAATAGCTGTTTAATGCTATTCTTCATTCATCTGTATACATATCAAATGAACAGTTGTGTTTTTACTTTGTCTCTCTTCTTCCTTCTCACAATAAAGCCTGTGCTTCACATTGGAGATGCAGACTACTTACATATATATATGCTATTCCACCCCTACCTCAATGGCCCTGCTGGATTTCAGCGTGCTCAGGATTTTGCCCCAGGATGTGTTTGTACATCTGTGTATGTGGCAGAAGGCACAGGGAAGGGATTATTTTTCACTCTTGACAGCATAAGGGATTTGAGCGCCGATGTTCGGCACATTGAATCTCCTCACCAAAGTGAAATGAAATCTGCTCTAAAGAAGCAGTGGCATGGCAGCAATTGCCTGAAATGCATGCTTTGAGAATATCACTGAAGTCATGCAATAAAAGGTGTTAAATAAAAAGGAACTCTACTTTCTCTGATTAGTCCAACCCGAGATCAGAGAAACCCAGCTACATTCAATCTGAGACTTTAATCACTACCCTTTCAGTCACCCCTGTCTTTTCCCCACATCAAAAATGAAACAGCACAAAACACAGGCTTACTTGCAGTTTTTGTAATTAGGCTTCTTAAATAGGCAATGGGTTTTAGGGAGAATGAAGGAGAATGAGATGTGAGGAAGGTGAAATGGGATTTGAACATGAGAGGATGTTTTCCATGTGCAGCCAGTCTAATCCAGATCTTCAGTAAATCTCTAATTTGCAGATCACTGGGACAATAGAAGGACCACATTGACTCCACAAAGGCTTTGCGGTTCACAACCTAAATGTCCAAATACATTCAGAATTTTCTGCAGCCTGAATCAGTTCAGTCCAGAAAATGTTACACCGCAGTAAGCACTATCAAACCTTTTCAGCCCACACTTCCTCTTTGTTCCAATACGCTTCATTTGATTTAAAATTTATGCTGTTTTTTTTTTTTTGTCAAGGGAAAAGACTGCTGAGATTTCAGTCCTGTTGTGATTTCGTAATGCCAAGCATTCCTGGATTATGCCAACTCTTGTTCTACTTTGCTAACCATTACCTTTGTGCATGAGGAACAGGAAATTAAAAGAACTGATCGAACAACCTAGTCAACCCACGTGGCACCCTACGCTAACTGAAGACACCCCCAGATATGCCTGCATGGTTTTCCAAGGAGAACACACTGTAAATGATAACTGGGCCAAGAAACTGTCCTAGCAGCTCTAATCCCGTCTCCAGATAAAATCAATTGCCAGATGAACCATAGTAATCCAAAGGTATCCACTCTGCCCAGATTGCTATACACCAGGCAAGCAGCACAACAAAAAATTTGTCTTCCCTGATAGTCTGAACAAGTTCCAAGGATCTTTCTGAAGCATAGAGTATGAAAGCCGTGTGACTAATCTCAATAGCATCTACTGCTGGGGAAGCCGTTGGTCCAGAATAATCTGCGGTAAACCTTGGCACACGGATCGAGTCACTGCAAGATGCCAACCTCCGCGGTGGTTCTGCTCCAGAGCATCTCTCCAAACAAGCGCTTGCAAATTTTGAGGAACACGCTGTTCTTTCCTCCATAACTCTGCACGCTCCCAGGCTATTTGTATGCATTTGAAGCACATATATTGCCTTCTGAAGGCTGTGATTATTAAATGCTGGTGTTTGCCACTATTTTTCTCTCCAGAGGATGGGTGAGAAACAGAAATTAAATCACTATATTAACACAGCATCAGGAGAAGGAAGTTACGGGTTCCCCAAAAGACAGATGATTCATATATTTCATAAAAATTGTACCATAAGTGTTAGCTATCATTCTGAAACAACATTATTGTTGTAGGCATTGTTGCACGTAAGTACTTCATTTATCTAAATTGAAGCTTTACACTTCTGCTCACTCTGCAGGTCTCAGCCCTGCTACGATCGAGCTACTGTAGCAATGTATTATAGCGTCAAACCAACTCACATTTTGTATTTTTAACTAAAGAAGGTCAAAATAACAAATGCAGCCAAGGAAGGAACAACTGCCATCATCTGCAGCTACACTTACGTAGAAGCTTAACTTTTTTGAGAATGGTTACAGAGCTCCTGCAGTAGTGTGGAGTGATATTATGGAAGGCAAGTTGTAATTTTAAGAATCTCTCTTTTCAAACATCCATGCCAATGTCCTTTACACAAGACTGATGTTCATAAAGAAGGTATTCAGCACATCTGACAAATGAGGCAGTTCAGGTCTCTAATTTAGATACTCTCAAACAAAAGCATGAAGAATCTCTTCTTGCTTTTGAAAATTTCGTAAATTAATTAGGAAAGAAATTGTCATGTTCTAAAGCAAAATATTTTACCTGATGAAGTGCCATTTTCCAGTTTTCCATTAAAATCAAAACATGAGACTTTTAATAATTTAATTTTATATTTAATAATTTAACAATCACTTTTAATAATCACTTTTTAATCTAATCACTTTTAATAATCACTTAATAATAATTTAATAATCACTTTTACTCTTTCAATAAATTAAGAGTTATTAAATAATAGCAATAAAAATGAGATAATATTTTATTACTGACAACATGTAAACGCTGGAATAAGATATTTGTCTTTTATAAAGGCAATTATTTATTTCTACTAGATGAAACATCATTAGTTTTTTCCTCTACTACTTTTCTGGCCCTAAATATTCAATGGCTTCCCCATCACAACATATGTTTCCAGTTGGTGTTCAGAGGTTTGAGATTTGCCTTATCCTCTCATTGCAATGAGTACATCCTGTCACTCACCCACCTCCCTTGTGAATAAGGTTGGTTTCTGTCCCAGTCTAATGAGTCTCCGCCCACAGTAAGAGCGGTAGGAATATTGTTGGTATTTGTGGGAACTTCCTTACGTTCTCAAACCTTTTGACCCCTCCATCTACTGGTATAGTACACTTGTTGATAGATGGAAGCTGTAAGTCAACCTACTTCAGCCCCAGGGTAGTGTCTGTATCATTACCAAGAGCAAACAAGGAGTAGGAACATGAGGGTCAATCATCTCACAGTTCTGATACCAGGCAGGCAAGCTAAAGCTACATCCAGTAATAAGGAAACCAAACATATCTTTAGTAAACAACGCTGCATGCCCAAAACTTCTTGGCAACTGTAAAAAGTCACCTATTTGCTCAGTTTTTCTCTGAGTAGGAGGGCATCTACTGGGAAACTAACATGATGCAAGTTGTAAAATTATCATTGTCACAAACACGAGCTGACTCTGCTGCAGCCTTTCACATTTAATATTTCCAGCTGTAATTATAAGCCATTTTCCATTGTTCTTGCTTGGGGAAGCCAGTCACTGAAACCAGCATAACCTGCCTGTCCTCCAGAAATAAGCTTGAAATAAGCTTGTATCTGTTGATTTATTTTTTTTTCTCCTTTCCCATAGGTGTGTGGAGAATCATGCCTCTCTTCCAACCCTGCTGTATTTTGGTAGCGTAAAACTGAGTTTCCTCAACTCCTCCCAAGATCTAAAGGCAAAACTAGGATTCTACAACTGCCACTATTAAGAATTGGCTGGAAATTTTCTACTTTCATGTTACAACTTTTGCAAGTTCCACCAACAGTGGCAACTGCTGGAACATTCGTATTGCCAAAAGTTCTCTCCCCACTGCTGTGTCATCCAACTTTAATTCACATCTGTGCTGGTGATCCAGCTGTAAGACAACTCGTGACCAGGGTAACCGTGACCAGATCTAATGACCACTGGAGCTGCAGAAAAGTGGGAGGTGGTCAGAATATGCACACCAACTGTGGGCTGGCTGAAATGAAATGAGTTTGTGTTTTGTCATTTTGTTGTTTGGGGTTTTTGGGTTGGGTTTGGTTTTGGGGTTTTTTTTGCTTAGTAAGAAAACAGATAATTTTTATCAATCTCTCTAAGTAATTTTAAAAAACCCCAACAAATCCATTCAGAATCCCACAAAATAAAACCTTTATTTCTCAGTTAGTTAAGAATTTAATTGTAGATTGTATTGGAAATGTGAAAAAGAATCACACAGAGACTACAAAGAAAAAATAAAAAATCTACCCTCTTCCTCTAAAATCTGAAATAGTATTTTATTTTAATGGTGAAGGTGAAGTAGCTTTTTAGCTTTTATTTTCCAGTTGTGTGTTCTCTGAGATACAGGAAATGTAGAAATATAAGGTAGAATGACAACAAGATGCAAAAGGCATAGGAAGTTATGTAAATAGGTCTAAAACAAAGAGCTTCACTTGCCTTGAGACATGCCAGAGCGCATACATTAATTCAATTTCACTTACAAATAAAACTGTCTTTCTTGCAGCTATGTTAAACTTGAGCCAATGCTTCATTTCATTTTGCATAAAGGCGAGGATTCCAAGACAATATTCCAGGCATGCAAATGTGGAAGCCTGAAGATCTCAAGACAGGAGTATTGCTTAGGAATCTCTCCAAAGCACACATTCCTGTAGTACTGAGCACTTTTGCACTGGGAGGAAGGGCGCTCCTAAACCCTACTCCAAGAAAGGGCAAAGTGGGCACTAAATAGCTGTGTGCTCGCTCTCTGAGTTGTAATTTTTATTTGTTCTGAGACTTTCCACTGAACATGCCCATCAATTCCCATTTTTCAAATCCATTTTTTCTTGCCTTGAATATCTCATGCTGATAAAGCACTCTCAAGTATGACTTTCTGAGTTTATCTTTTTGTTCTGTGTTTACTATTATTGGAAAGTAGAACTCTGTAATTGCCATTACAGCAAAATTTTTCCTATAGCATTCTTTGGAATAAAAAAATGATCGGAAAGTTGTTACTTCAGCAATGATGACCCCTTCTAGCTGTACATTCAGCAGTGTTTCAAAAAGCAAACACTTAAAATCAAGCCTGCCAGTGCTAGTCTGCTGGTTCTTCTGGCTAGTCTTTTGTCACTCAATCTAATAAGGCAATATTTATGATATTTGCATGGAACTTCAGAGTCCCAGCTGGAGTGCCACTGAAGAAAGCCCAGACAGTGATTCCTGCCACATTTAAACTACCAATAAAGTTGGGCCACTTATCCTTCACAATCTTTGAACTTGTCTTACATCAAACCAATCAACCAACCCCCCAAAAAGCCCCAGCATACAAAACTACATTTATATCATCATTTTAGGAACATTTTTGTGGCGGCATTCTAGATAGTCTACCTTACTCAGGCGAGTTATTCAATGTATTTGTGATACTGAGCAAGCATTATAAGCCTCAAATATAGCACCTGATACTGAAAAAAAAAAAGCTGGAAAAAACTTGAGCTTAGTAACAAATACCTTTTAAATTCCAAAGGTAAAATTACTTCTCTTTCACTTATCTGATACTTCTTGGAGATCTCGTCTTTAGAGTTCAGAACCAGAAATATCAAACTACCGTAGCTCAGGATGTTTGAGCGGGCTGGAGATCATCTAGTGTATAAAACAAAGAGATTGTCTGAAATTTCTAGACCAAAGATAAATGCTTTTGTGAACCTGAGATTTCAGACACTGACACAGCATGAAACCTCTTGAAAATTTTCTCTCAATTCCAACCACCAATAAGAATGAGATAATATTTTATTACTGACAACATTTAAATGCTGGAATAAAAGATTTGTCTTTTATTAAGACAATTATTTATTTCTACTAGATTAAACATCATTAGTTTTTTCCTCTACTACTTTGCCCTATAGAAAGGGCAAAGCCATTTGATGGTGTTTCCACAGTGGGATGAATTACTGTTCCTCAGCTCAGCTGACTCCACACTTGCTCTTAGTTCTCAGCAGGCATGAGGTAAGAAATGGTAGGTTGTGTTTCAGTGAATGAGGCTTAGCAAGAGAAAGTGGAAGACCAATAATTTATGGAACAGAAAATGGTGGTAATTAACAAGCATTATAATTATCACCATTTAGCTATTTTGACAGGACATCTGGGATTGCGCTTAATCCAAAAGAGAAAAGCTAAAAGTACGCTGTAAAGCCTTCATGCTGCTGGAACTCAGCAATGAAGCTGAAGGAGGACAGACCACATTCTCATCTTAAATTTTCTTCTCCAAATTATTAACTTTCCCATTCTGCTAACTCTACACTCTGAAACAAGAGGAGCATATGCTTCTATGTCAGGGTGCTTACAACTGTCACTCTAAAAACATAGACAGCTTTTATACTGAGATAAATTAAAATAGGCAGTGACTTCATAAAAACCATAAAGCCCTATAACAACACAATCTAGTAGTTATGGTAAGATGATAGTGTTGGCATGAATGCATCATTTAAAAACAACGCAGTGTATCTCTGAAGAACATACATTAAGTCAAATTTCCTATCTGTTCACTGCTCATTACCGCCAACTGCTATTTTATAAGAAGCAGCCAATATATTGAGAAAACATTTTAGAAAGCATGAGATGATACATTTCAAGTTCCACTAAAATAATTGGAACCTTCTAGGGTTTGCTTAATTATGCAATACAGTTAACCTCTAAGGTACTGATTTATAACTTAGGTTAAATATGAGAAAAGCATGGCAATCATTTGAAATAAATAAGATTTTTTTTTTACAGTAAGCATTTAAATTATTTTTTTTTTCATATTGGAAAACTCCTGTATGTTATGAAATCATGTTGCCCTGACAAGTTAAGATGCTTTAATTAAAGTTAAAGCACACAGACTTGCTACAATCACCAGAGAATAACAAAATGTGAAAAATGAACCTGCGATAAAGAGATCTTCCTCGAGTCATTTTATCAAATCGGTGAATTTGAAGTCTATTAACAACTGTAGGCCCAAAAAGCGTGTGAAATCATTCAGGCTGACAGATCCAGAGGTCCTTTATCACTAAAGGGGAAATTATAATTTCAACAACAGATCAGCCATTATACTGAAAAACTGCACTGCCTACAGCTAGCTGGTCAAACTCCTTCTATAATATAGTCTAGAATTAAGCTATAGAATTATAGTTATTACAGAATTAGGTACATTTCAAAATGTACCACAAAACATTTATGAGAGGATTGCAGAAACAAGTTTCAGCATGCAGCAGATTGTGCTACGCAGAAGCAAGCCACACTGAGCACGTACACAAAGTCTGTGTTTACAACCTACTAGAACACTGTGATTAACTGGAAGTCTTGCAGCAGACATTCTCAGAAAACATATAAAAGGTCGACGTTCACAACCTCTGCCTCAAAAACACAGGGTGCTGGCTGATGAGAAAGTTTGTTGGGCCACATCCATCCTACCAGCCCCACTCCTTTGCAGACTACAGCCGTTTCGTCCCCGTCATCAGGAGGGAGGTGAGCACAGGCACGCATCCCACATGCAACACGGCACAGTCTGCACAGCACCTGGGAGACATGGATCAAGGCAGGGGGGTTTGAGGATGAAAAAATAGAAAATTAAAATATTTGCACTAGAAAAGGTGACACCTCTGGAATGGGGGAACTTTCACCCCACCCTACAGATGTCCCATCGTTGTGAAGAGAACAAGAGCAAAATGCACGTGTCAAGAGGTCTGTTATCATCACCTCTCTTTTGTTACTGTATTACTTGAGTAACTTGCTGATTTTTAACATCCCTTCTTCACTATTGTCTGCTCTGTAAGTCAGAGACCCAAGGGTTAGATGTGTTAAGGGAATCAGGTTTTGCAGCAGTGAGCATTGCAGTATCTGCCTTCTTGGTGCCTGGCTGCCGAGTGCCACCTCTGCCAGATGGCAAGGCATTGCCAGAGCCCAGGCACTGAGAGACCGAGTTTGCAATGGGCAGAGCTGGAGGCAATGTAGAAATGGCGCTTAGGTTTAGTGGTGGACTTCGCAGTTTTAGATTAATGGTTGGACTCCATGACCTTAAAGGTCTGTTCCAACATAAATGATTATATGATTAGCACGGGGTTGGAATTTCTAGCCTGGAGTTCTCTCCTGCATTGCAGCTGTGCATTGCACTGGGTCCTGTGTAACACAAAGGAATGTCATTACCTTTGTGATAGGGGGGTGGGAGGCTTCCATTTCAATAAAATTATTCTGTACAGACCTCTTCACTCGCTATCCCAACCCCCTACCACAGCTTTTATGGTCAGGATGTTCTTCTCCCTTCCCATTGCAGTTGTATTCCTGGGCAAAATTTATTAAAGATTCAGTAGACAAGAGAGAAGCAGCTTAATTCCTTAACTGCTGACTGGAACACCTAATCAGAAATGTAGAGGCTTGGTTTCTAACTGCTGCTCCAACAGCTGTTTGTAAGTGTGCACAGAAACAAAATATTAAGTACTCAGTGAATAAAGTAAGAAAATATGTGTATCTAAAGCATTAGTTGAGGCAGTGCTAAATTACTTGTTCCCATTTAGAGGACCTCAATCCTTTCTGATTTTAGGCCAATAACGAAGATGACAGGAATGGTGAACTTGAACCACAGGCTTTCCAGACTGAGCCACCACGCTCGCCTTCCCCTCCACAGGCTGCTCTCACTGCCCTGCAGGTAACACTGATTTATATACACAGACATATTCATTCTTGCAATAATATTACTTTGATTTTTTGTCAGTTAACAAAAAAAAAAAGCCCTTCCTAATTAACTCTCCAACTTCACATGGCAGCTATGGTGGCTCACCATAGCCTTAGACTCCCAGCAACATGCACACCCTTACCCAATAAGGTCTTAGTAGGACAACAGTAATCCTAGATCATGAGCAGCTTCATTTTGCAGCCTGCTTCCTCTGTATTCCTTCTAAAATATTTTCCAAGTTTCTGACATGTCCATCTGCCTTTGCAGATACATTGTTTTATTGTTTAATTTTTCAGGGATCCATTAAAATTGAAGCACATAAAACTTCGCCAAGATGTCTAAAAAATAAATAAATAAAATCCACATTATTCAGTCAGTGCAGGAAATAAAGATTTATCAAAAAACGAGTTAAAAAAAATAACATTTGAATCACTGCCTTAGTTTTTCCACCACTTTTTTTGTATTTGTTCAGTGTCTACAGAGACTCCAGAGTTTTGCTGAATCTTCATCTCTTCCTGTCCTTGCAGTGGAGTTACATCTATCTTTTTCCAATAATCAAAGAAAGGCTGCTTTTAGAAAAAGTTTTTTTTCCTGTTATAAGTCCTGATTCCCTTGTTCAGGCAACATCCTTTGCTAGCCAAAAATCACTTCAGTCATCTGTTTCTCAGCTACCTGCTCATTTGGCACAATATTATTTGCTTGTCCTTTGCCCAAGGATAACAAACTCAGAGAGTTTTGTAGCCCTGTGCTAAATACAACAGCTTTTCCAACCTGCTGTAGGTGTGACAAATCAAAACAAGGAGGTTATGTTATAGAATAGAAGCAAACAACACACACAGGTGGATAAACATATATTTAGCCACTTATGGACCTGCCACATCACTGATGGATGTGAAGTCAACAACTTTCACAGGCACACTGATTTTGTTAAGGCTTTTACTAAAGGAAGAGTCTCCTGCCACTGGCAGAATAAAACACTAGCCAAACTTTACTTATTTTAAAACACAGGAACTGACAAAACCAGGAACAACAAACTCAAAGTTTTGCTTTCTTTCAACAGATTGAAAACAAAATCCTGAAGGCTCTCTGCACTGAAACCACATGGTTATGGATGGCTCTCCCTCAGGCAGGGAGCACACGAGGCCAAAGACTGCTGCTAAAAAACAATTTAAACTATTTGCCCCCAGTTATATGATGTGAGTTGTGGTTGTACAAGCTTGTTCATGTCTCCTGCTGAAATCTGTGTCCATGGGCTTCTGTGAATACATTTGCATTTTCAGCTTTCTCTTAATCTGCAAAAGAACCTTACATGTATCAAAGCTGCGTCTTGTCCTTGAATGCTCCTTTTTTTCTCTGAACTCTCTAGCTTATTTGGCAGTTTATCTTGTCTCTGCTTTCTTTGCAGCCTCTTGATACCATCTGTGAATTTGATTGATGTGTAGGTTTTCTTCTGTTATTATTTTAGGTCATTTATAGAGAAGTGAGTGTTAGGCTCAACACTAATTCCCAGTGAGCTCCACTTTGCTATTTTACCACTCATAATTACTTTGGTTTCTGATTGTTCAGCCACTTTTGTATTAAAACCACAACTACCCCTGTGTTTTTGTAAAGAAATTGTTTAAATAGCATTCCCTTCGTGGAATGTTTCAAATTCTTGCAGAAAGCTTTTTCCTTTATCTGCTGAAAGTAGAAATGAATCAAAGAAAGGAACCAAGCTTGTTGGGCTTCTCTTCAACCCACGTGGTCTAGTTATACTCATATATGACTGCTTACACAACAATTACTTTTGTACTTACTGTACTGTAAAGGCAGTATACCTACTGTACACTTCTATACATAACATGCTTCTACACATACTGTATGGAAGCTGGGATATATAGGACTTGTCCACAGCATAACAAGATTTTTCTTTTGACTCGCTGTAATGACAGTTGCTTACTCTTGCATTTTTAAAGATACACACGCATGGGATTTTTACTGTCGGAGCAGGAACTGAAATTCCTATTCCTTATCTCTTCTTCTTCCTCCAGGTAAGATGGAAAGAGAACTAGCTCAATATTTATATGCTTCCTTATAAATGCTTTCTTGATATAAAAGTTCAAAAAATCAGGGGTAACTCGTTATTCTTCTAGAAGAAAAACATGTTCCTTAATGTTTACAGCCAAATATTAAACATTAATTAATTATATACCATATAAAGAAGTCTAATGCTGGTCACGTACATCTTTCTCCTCTAGAATAACACACTCTTAAAATAGCACAGTTTCCATCACGAAGCAGAAAGCAGAGAAAATGCTTGATAGCAAGATCAACTGGACCCTTCCTTGCCATTCATATCATCCTGTGCCTTATCCGGTGTTATCACGAGGTGATAGCGCTGAAATCACTCTGCTCCAACCAACCGATGACCACTAACCCCAGTATTCAGGGCAGGACAGTATGCACACCGCTCTGTCCTTACAGGGAGCTGTACTTACAATTTTCAAGCTATTTATCAGAGACAGAGGTGCTGACTTCACTTTCCTCTAGCACTTTTCAGCTAAAGCACAATAAATGTTACAAGATGACTGGAAAAATACCTAACACAATCCTGCATTCAAGGAAATTGTGTTGTCAAACTAGGGGAGAGAAAAGTTTTTTTAAAAAATATTTTGACTGATTTGCCTCTTATGCTTTCATGTCTGCCACTCATAGCTCCACAAGACTTGTCAAATTCATTTTCCTAAGAGGAAGATGTGAATTTTCTTCCTGTTTTTCTGCAAGATGAAATCAAGGAAAAGGGAGGTGTCAGCAGCAGTCTTCTGTAATCTTCCCATACACTAAATACTTCTCCCTCTAGCACTTGGATACTACAATTAAGTAGTCCTCATTTAGAGTTTGAGTCTTTAATCATGGTTTTCGTAATAAAATCCGCTCTGATGGACTTCATGTTAGTTCTCCTCGAGTGAACCCCAAACTGATTACTTGACAGGGAGCGTTATCTCATTAATTATTTAGAGAAATAACTACCAAATTACACACAGAGATTGAGCAGCATATGGCGATTCAGTTTTAATCCTCTGCTCCAGAGTCTAAATCCCAGGTGGGGGACTACAATCTTCTTCTGAATATTAATCTAATTGCACCTGTACTATCCCAGAAAATGAACTTCTTGTCCTTATGGATAATTCATCATTTCATCCACAATGACAGAGAAGCCTACAGCCATCCAATTTTAGAAAATATGTGTTACAGGTCCACAAAATCCACTTGTTCACTATATTTCTGAGAAGTTCCTTAGCATTTCTGGATGTTCTCGGCTCCATAACACTCACTCCCATCATCAACCTTGCAATGTCACCCCCAGCACTTTTCTGCCAGGGCACTCACTGAGTGCTCTACTCCCGATGAGTAGGTCTCCCTCATACCTCCTTCAGTGCAAGAAGCCCAATTTCCTACCATTTCCTTTCATCTACTCCCAGTACACACACGCTCTAGATGGACATAAGGGAGACAGAATTGGGGTTTTGAGATTTGTTAGCTTTAATGACTACTCACAAGTCTATTTGGAAGGGTAACTGAGCACATCAACAGCTAAGTTCACTCCAGACACTCTGTAGCTTCATCTGATCTCAAAAGTAAGTCTTGCTGCATCTTTTTTTTTTTTTAAACATAGCCATAGGCTAAAGTGGCTTCAACACTGTTTAGAGAGAGAGAGAGAGAGGGGAAAAAATAAGAGGACTACAAAGAAAATCTAAATCCTGCTTCAAAATGCATTGTTATGTTTTTCAGCCCAAATGTCCATGCAAATGACACAAGTAGTCTCAGAGTAGAATTTGTGTGGCCTCAAACTTAATGACAGAAATAAAATCTTTAGAAAAATGTATATTCAGAAATAACTCTTTTCATTATGCCCTTGCAGCCACCTTCATCAGAGCTTCGTGCACGGCCTGAAAACCAACCTACTGCTAATCCTAGGCAAAGCCACACAAAACCCTGTACTGCATCCAGCCTCTTAAACCCACGTGGTGGCTCTCAGCGCAGCTGTCCTCAAACCCTTTCATAGTACCGTATGGACCACACTCTGACTCGTACCCCAGCTGTTCTCCCAAACCCAAACACACCCTCGCAGTAAGTCATCTCCACTAGCCACCACCCTGTAGGCACTTCCCTCCAGGCCAGGCAGAGAAGGGCAAGGGCACCCTCACAGCCAGGCCGTCTGTGTGCTGCTACCCAACCCCAAGGTGTCACTGACTCCTTAAATCTCCATACATGGCTTCAGTCCACCAAGTACAAGAAGCACAGCTGTTTTCTCACTGATGAAACAGGCTAGGTGAGAAGAATGGCAAAACTGAACACAGGTTGCATCCTCTGTTTTTGCGACATGGGCTCCCGAACAGAAAAGCAATGATGGATGTGAGCATTTAAAAATTGTAGTTGGTACGACACTGGAGAAGAACGCAGTCCTAAAACGAGAAGGGTAGTTGACAGGGTAGTTATTTCTCCCTAAGCAGCACTAGCTTTCTCAGTGCTTTAGCAAGAACTGCTGTAGGGTGTGCTGCATGGGATCTCTGCTCCAAGATCTGAGAAAGCACAGGTTTCACAGACTGGCTGCACTTGTCAGCATGACAGCAGCAACCACAGTCTAAATGTTGCAGGTGAGGCAGGCAAAACCATAGTGTTGATCCTACCTACTCTGTACTTTTTGTTTGCCTGCTTTCAACTGCACGTCCTGTACACATTAACCAGTTGTTTGCCAGATCTCTCCATCCACACTTAACAGTTACTCTTCACGTGTTCTATGCATTTATTTTTTTTTTCCAAGCTTCTATCTTTCCTCTTGTATCATGGGTTTCTGAATGCTCTTGTAATAATAACTGTGTAGAGTAATAGCTGACCTCTGCTGGGCTTGAAGCGAGAGTGAGTTATATTACAAGAATCCCTTAAATAAAGGAGAAAAAAACCTTTATGTAAAAACTCTAGAATGCCCCAAATCAGTTTGAATTTGTACAGATAGTCCAGGAAGGTATCATCTCACCTAAGTGTTCGCATACGCATCTGCGTTGATCTCTTGATTCTAGATTCTCTCTCTAAGCAGCAATGACACTGCAGCTCAATAGCCTGTGTTATACACTCACTTCAGGGCAAGACTAGTCACACCCTGGAAGTACTACTTCTGTCCAAGGACTGGACTATAGAAGAAGTTCAGACATGTATATCTCAACTGCCATCACCTATATTAGTTGAGCTGAATCCTACTCTACCTGCTTGAGCAGCATGAAAAAGAACAAGTTCTGGATTTGGGTTTGTTTTTTTTTTTTGTTCTTTACCAGAAGAACTCAAAAGTTCAGATTTGTAGTGGGACTTTAAGCCACTCCTAAAGCTCACAACCTGGGCCCAATATTCCTCAGGTAAATTGCTTCAGTATTTCCTAGCAGGCTGGCGACAAGGCTGTCAAGGCGTGCAAGGCTGTCAAGGCATGCAAAAAAGGAATCCAAGAGCTGCATGGGGAAATCAGAACAAGCAAGTTGAAAAATTACTCTCCAGCTCAATGGGGAAGAAAATTCTTCCAGATCTGTGGCTTTCACTGTCCTTTCTGCACAGTGAGACAGCCTTACAGAGCAGTGTAAAAGGTGGCCTCATGCAACAAGGTCTGTAGATTGCATAGCACAAGCTCTCAGGTTGAGTAGTTATCAAGCCCAGATCTCACACTTCCTAATCAACCTCTAAATCAGTGTATTAAAGGGACTTTCTACTGATTTTTAGTCTGCTCCTCCTTCCATTATAGTAGCTACTCTTGCTGTAACATGGGCTGCACTGCCATTGGCGAGACACATGCATCCTCCAGCAGATCCAAGTGCAAAGACCGATGCTCAATCTGTACCCCTCCCAAATGGCTTTACAAACCCAACATGGGTGCCAAAAGCTCACTTTGGCTTTTTAATATTCAAATTACTTCACTAGAAAAACTTGGGCAACTACAGGCATACAGACTGCCACACTAGATTTGGAAAGAGAACAGATTTGTGGATTGCTCCCTTTGGCTTACACAGATCTGACCTCAGTTCTAGATTCTTCTTTAGACACCTACTGTCTTTGACAGAGCTGGGCCTAAGGCAACAGTGACAATTTGTTGTCCCTCTCATCACAACCAGAAAGAGACAAACAACTCAACAAGTGGGTCTAACAACATAAACAACACATTAGTCTTGCACATAGTGTAGAAACAGTGGAGTTCTCATCTTCCTTCCTGTTTTCTTCCGACGCATGATTTCATCAAGTTCATCATCATGCACGGAGTAATTCTGTCACTCTCATTTTATTAATAGTCATTCTAAACAAGTAAGAAAAAAATTGAATCTACAAATTTAGATTTATGCTTTTGGCAAAGAGAGACTGTTTTGTAGATTAGCAGATATAATCGCCCTCCCCGGAAAACCTTGCTATCTGAGGCTTGTGTTATGTTTGCACAGATGTTCACAAATAAATTCAGTCTCTGATTATTTTCAGATTAATGGCATCCTGCTCTATTAGAGCATTGCCAAATCACCATTTTATTGCCAGTCTTGCAAGGTTTTGTGCTTCTTTTCTAAGAGACACATGATTAGCCAAAAAACTTAGTTTTCCTTTCTAAAGTCTCACGCAAGCCTTGTCGCAGGCTTGACTCATGTTACCCTAGGGGCCCAAAGAACAGGAGTTAATCTTCACATTTTCTTAATCACTCTAGAGACTTTTAAAAGTCTGACTCATGATTTCTAATGCCTACAGTTGGCAATACTGCATATACATTACATGTGTCATACTGGCAGTAAGCAAAATCTTTACGAAGTGTCCAATTAGTTACTACTCACACTGTTTCTAATTATTTTTTTAAAAATGCATAAAGCTCAATGCCAAAGAAGTTACATCACTACAGTAGTCACTCACAGCAACAGAATGTAAATTCCTCATTAATCTGATTAAAAACAATTACTAAAATCTACCTCCTACACAGTCATGCATGTGAAACCTAAACAGAGCTACTTTAGATTTCTTAACTCAGCAGCCTATAAAACAGAAGGCTGTAAGCCATGAAAACTCTTACTAAGTATAAACTATGGAAGCATTTGCTGTACTGCTGTCATTAACATGCAAGTGTAAGAGGCAACTTGTGAAGGTTTATTCCACCCAAGGAGCCTCTCACGGCATGCTTGCCAATGCCCCAGCCCACCAGAGGAACACCACAAGCACCTTCTGCATGGGCTGAAGGCACTCTGCAAAGAGCTGCAGGTTTCCTTTGTCCTTCCGCTGAGACCAACATCTTTGCAGGTCAGCCATATGGTAGCAGATTTGTCTTACGCTGTACTTCTAAGAAACTTCTGCAAAAAAAAGGGCAGAATGTCTTTTTGCTCATAACACAGGACAGTAGTATTTCATTGAATAGTTTGGGTTGGAAGGGACCTTTAAAGGTCATCCAGTTCAAACAGAGCAGAGATATCTCCAACTGGATCAGGTTGCTCAGAGCCCCATCCAACCTGGTCTTGAATGTTTCCAGAGATGGAGTATCCACCACTTCTCCGGGCAACATGTTTCAGTGTTCCACCACCATCACTGTAAAAATTTTTTTTGTGATGTCCACTCTGAATCTGCCTCCTCCTATTTTAAAACCACTACCCCTTGTCCTATCACAACAGGCCTCCATTTCTATGTTTAAATTAAAATTGATGGCAAAATGTGATGTTTTGATTACTCATGGGGACATTTAATCAATTTTACACTTTGGATAAAGGCCCTCATTTACAATACTTGGCATCAGGTAACCAAGAGAAATCAGAGAGCCACATTTAAAACAGCAAATATAGAAACTAATTTCATGCATATTTAAATCATTCGATAACTTGACTAGATATTTGCACCATTCAATTCACCTGACACTTTCATTTTGGCTCTACTTTCAAGCCCATAAATAAATCCCTAGTTATATTTAACACATATTTTATGATTATACCTCAAAATGAATCAGAAACATCCAAACATTTAAGAAAACTATGTGCAACTTGTTTAGCCTGAGTCAGAACCATTCTCCTCCTCTCCACGAATCTCATAAGCGTATTTTTGTAATTTTGTAGACTACTATAAAAATATAAGCAAGGAAAGAAGAATGGGAGTAAAGTAGGAAATTAGTTGGGAGGTATCTTTGTTTCAAGGACTGTAAAGATTAATAACTTAATTATTATGTTGGTAATTATTAATAGCTTATTATTAAAGACTATAAAAGTTTAATAAATTGAACATCTACTCAACATTCACAGATATTAGAGCATAGTACACTGCTGCTGTGATGGAAATGTCTGCTGTTCATTTTACCAGGAACTGAACACATTTACCTCTACTTTTTTCACTATATAAACACACACTGTTTTCTGGCGTCACACTGAAATATCCCCATGAACATATTGTATGATTCAACGCTTTAGTACTTGGGTTGCTCTCCCCAGAAGCAGATCCAGGATCTTGTATTGGTAAGAGAAAAAGTCATTCTCAATCAAAACCTTCCACCATTTCTAGCAACAAAATGGCACAGAAATTACCCCATTCCTTAGCAGACACTTTTAAAGGTTTGTATTAGTGATGGGATTTATCAATTTGCATCTCACAGGTTTGTTCATTCTCTGTATGCTGATGTTATCCACCCCAAATAATGGGAGCAACCCAATTGACATGCAGGAGGAACACGACACACTTTTTTTTTTTTTTTTTCCTTTTTTTTTTAAACAGATTTCTCCTTTTCATCTTTGAGCACGTGTTTATACTTCAACGTGTTTTTCAGCTTGCTATAATCCTCAGCCTTAATGCAAAAAAGTCATCTGCTACATGAATTAGAAGGGGAAAATACATAATGTATGCAATAGGGAGGATGCATACTTTTAAATCTTAGTAAGCATCTACATCTGCCACTCAGTCATTGCTGATAGCATTTTCCTGAGGCAATACATATTCCAAACTTTGTTTTGGGAGATTGAGGGGAGGGGTGTGGTGGGAAGGGTGGTGGTGTTGAAGTAAAAACCACCAAAAATTGAGGCACAAACTGTATTGATACCTCTGTCGTAGAAGCATAGTACCCATATTCACTAACTTCCTACAGAAAAATGATGCAGCTATACAAAAAGCTGAAAATTCCTCCAAATTCATTGTTTCATAAGCAAGTGAAAAAATTAACTACATAAACACATCAAGGTTGTACTGATTATGGTCAAACACATTGTGAATGTTGTTCCAGGGACCTTCATTGCATAGAGATGTATTTACATAGAAAAATAAACAGGTAACTTGATTTGTCAATGCAATTAAATACAATCACCTCATATCACAAAGGAGATTATACTACATAGGACAAAAATGTATTTCTTGATGCATTTGGCCTAAGTATGCTTATATTGCAGCTATTTGGCATTTTCTCTTTCAATTTAGAGAGTAGAGTTTGTGCACTCTGAAGCACAAACTTGCTTTCCAGCTCTGTTAATAGGTCAAGAATTTAAAAGCGATCAAACATGCACCAGGCCAGAAGTTGAGATGTGGCTGGCTGTCCAAGAGCTGTCAGCATCATGCTTTTGTACAGCTAACGGCCACAATAAAGGCTTGACTCGAGACTTGGGTAAGGATAACACATGTTGTTTCCTTACCCCCTGCCCTGAAAAGCTTATTTCCACCCTAATATACATACTTTTGGGAGACATGCTTAAGAGTCCAGAGGGGAAAATGTATAATTTTCAAGAAATGAAAGATTTAATATATACGTATATACTTTAAATCCAATAACAATCCCCCCCCCCGCAGTGAATTTCCCAAATGTCTTGATAACGCTTTTTATGATGCAAACATGAGAAGCAGTAACAGCTTTTTATTTCCAATCAGCTTTTTATTTTCTCTTCGCAGACATTCCTCTCAACATAATCCAGAGCAAGGTCATCCTGCACTACTGTTTGGAAAGTTCCCACTAAACATTTCCAACACAACGGCTGACCACATGTGCTGTTAGCCCACACCAAATGCCAAGTGAAACCCTAACATCTGCATCAGCTTGCTTTCAGAATGGGACGTAGCACTTGCACACATCTGCCTCAGTCACCTCAGCGGAAAAGGACACAACATGAAAGCCTGAGCTTGGAAACAGGAGCCTGAAAAACATAGCAACACAGCAGCAAAATGAAAGGCAGTGCAGCAACTCCAAATAGTGCACATAAAACACCTGTACCATTTTTTTTGAAGCTTGATAAGTACAAAATAAAGCCTAAAATTAGGAATAAAAATTAAGACTATTGAAGTCATACTCTGTTAATATATTCTTCTTTGGCAATTTTTACAACTTACGTAAAGCACTTTACATAAAGTCCATTTCATACTTCTGTGGCACAGTGTCAAATCACTCTAGTACCTTCATGCTGGCAAAGTCAGAGCAGGTACTGAAATCAGTAGCATTTGTGCCGACTGAGCACCTCGGGTACTTACATGGCAGCTCACTCTACACGCCACATCAGTTGCATTACCTGCTTCCAATCCTAGGCTGCGATTATTCTCCTTTGTCTTCTTCCGAAGTATGGTCATCGTCAAAACCCTACACCACACCTCATGTTGGAGCGGAGAGATTTACCAGTTTAAGTACACACTATAATTACACTGGTACAATTTCCTTAAATACACAAAAAAAAACCCCTTAATTTAGAACCAGAGCACATACGAGTTATGCAAAAGCTATGCCAGTGTAAACTACTACTACCCATGAACTCGCTTTTTAGGTTCAGCTCCTCCTCTGCAGGAGACTGTCTCTGAAGTCTGCTGGCAAACTTGCTCATGTGAACATTCCCTAGCCTGCTTCAGTTTTTCACATTTCCTCAACTAATCCAAACCATTTTGACTGAATCGGGTTAGAAAACATTGATATGAGTACCTCTACAAACAGCGACGAATGAATGACAAACAGCTAAGTGCAGAAATCTCTTTCATCAGTTCACATGGATACGAATGCCATAAAAAAATCTTATCAAGTCAAGGACATTTAAAGAGTTACGGATTCACATCAGGAGTATAACTATACTATTAAGCTTCCCCTAGCCGTATGAGCCCTGGAATATTCCATTCAAAGTGAATGGAATACACTGGTAAGTATGTATTTTAAGACGAGTAAGAACTACCCTCTTACACAATCTGATTAAAGTCTTTGAAAGTCTCTTGCACTGCTTCAACTTAAAAATAAAATCAGGTAAAAAAATAGGAAAGCAATAAAATACGAGTGACAGTAGGGAAGGAGGATGTCAAAGATGTACATTATTATAATTGAATATATAAATCTGAACTTTCTAAATTCAAAGATACATTTGTCTGGGGAACTCATGTCAATTAAAAGTGTCAAAAAGCATAAAAGGGTGCTACTCTTGAGAAAAGTTATCTGGTTGTTATGAGAGCAAGATAGTTTACAATATTATATTCAATAGCAGCTTCAAGAGAATTTTACAAAAGAGGTTTGTTTATCACATAGACTACACTAACTGGACCTTCCGCACTTCCCCCCTACCCATGTATTTTAAGAATCATCGTAATGTATCAACAAGGCAATACCAACAGTATTAATAATCCCTGCATGTAGAAATTGTCAGTTCAACAGTTAAACACAGTCACACGATAAGGTTTAAATTCCATTTGTAAGTTGTCTTATGCTCGCAGATACCAACAGTAGAACAAAAACAGATTTGCCATACTATACACACGCCAACATTCCCGCAATAGGAAGGATTAAGGATGGAGTTTCAGGCAGTATTCCAAGCTTCACCTCTTGTTAGGTAGTCATTAGTATTTTGTTGAATTGTCTTTTTAGAAAAACATAGTCTAAGCTTGGCATAAAGCATTTCAGAAAGCAGATTTTGAGGTACTTGCATTGTACTGGATTCTGCTAGAGATTCAAAACTTCTGTAATTTTAGAGAGACTAACGCTTACAATTTTTTAAAATACACTTCTGTTGTACCAAAAAAGAGTAGCACTACTGAATGGTAATCTTTAGAAATAATAATCACCAAATCCATGCCAACCATTCGTTTAACAACCATTAGATTTAACAGACTCTTTATAGAAGTTTTTCTAAGAAGCAGAACCTAAATTGCCAAAACCAAGGTAATCCTTACCGTTTTGTTCAAAAGCTTTTACACACCAGCACACTCTGAAAAGTGAGTGACAAGGAATGTCAATGGCAGATTTTAGATTTCCTTTGGCCTCTTAGACTAAGCTTGCCATTTACATTTCGAAGATGATTCTTCCCAACTGCTAGTTTCTGCAAATCTGTGAGGAATGTGTTGAGTTCTGTATTACAGGTTAAGTGTTCTACTGGAAGTTTTCTGAACTAGGAAGGATCAGAGTGATTCATGCAGTAGCCTATGAGCTTTGAGTCCTATTTTCTCCCAGGGCTTTTAAAATCTGTATCTGTCTTGACATAGCAGAGGATTCTGAAGGCCAGAGTTCTACGTTTCTATGTCATGGATGAGGTTTTGATGACAATCAAGATCAACAATAATTACATTTAAATTAATTTCTACCAAACGTGTTGTCAGATTTCTAGGAACTCAGTTCTTACTGAATTCTTATTTCCAGACCTAAAGTGTTTAAAACTGTCTAAAGAGACATCCTTCAAGTCTGTAGAAGAAAACTCAATGACACAGAAAGGGCTTCTCTCCCTATGCTGTCAATGCTCCCACCTCTCATTAATGCATGCTTAGTAATCTCAAAATTATTAATGAAGCACAAACAAGACCTTTTAGACAGTCAAACCACACATTTACACAGCAGCCACTGTGAACTTTATTAAGAGAAGAAGTGATGGCAGTTTAACTGGCAAACATTTTATTGAGTTCTCCATTTACTTGTAGAAAATCAGTTCTTTCATAATGGCTCTGGAAACCATTTACTGCCAGGTAAATGTTGAATTACTGGCTACGTAGGCTCCCCTTGGACCTCTGGTAGCCTCACGCTGAAAAGAGCTATATACACCTTTGCAGAATGCAAAGTAAGCAACATGTCTTTCATTCAAGCAACAAAGTCATTCTTGAGGCAGATGTCATGCTAGCCAACAGGAAAAATACCTCTGCATTAAGCAATCTTTTCCATCATGACAGTTTCACAAAATGAAGTGCAATTTGTGAGGAAAATAAAATCTGTTAAGATACCAGTTACACATCCTCTTCATGTAACTGTGCAGTCAAGTCTTACTTCGCAGGCTGAAGAGGTTGAGCTAAAATGAAATACAGCAGTATGATCTATCTTCATGAAAATGTCCTGTTGCTAATGCATCTGCTTTTGCTTCCTTTCCTCTTTAGTAGTCCTACGCAGTCCTATGCATTAGAAGTCAGAAAAAGGCTTCTTCATTCATCTGGAGTTATATTCAATCCTCTAAGCAAGCCACAACACAGTTTATACAAATCTCTGAAAAGAAGTTCTACATTCCCAAGTAATCCAACCATCACAGAAGATACTTCCTTATTTCTTCAACTCCAGAAATTGTTTTAATTTCTTTTTGATCTTCATCTTGTAGCCACATGGCAAAATACCATTGTTATGGGCCAGGTGCAGTAGGATTTAATCTTTATTAATAGCTTCAGTAGATTGCTCGAGGATTTTTAGTACTGTAGTAGGCTTCACAGGCAGCTACATAAGCAGATTCTGGGAAGAAATCATCATGGTATTCTGCTAAAAACCTGAGAAGAAAGTAGACCAGAAAAATAATAGAACATGAAACATTTAAGAGAAAAGCTATTTTCAAATTAATTTTTAAGCTCAGCAAAACCAGAGTCTGGAAATTAAGAATTATTAAACTTTGAAATTTGGCATATGAATGGCTTGCCTTATTTTTATAAATTTCACATAGTGAGAAACAGCCTTCCTCTATCATTCAAAGACAGATGCCCAAAGAGCATTAAAAACATTTACTCAAGCTCAATTTAACAAAAAAAAAAAAAAAAAAAAAAAAAAAAAAAGGCAGAACGCAGGCAATCAAATGTACACCTCTGTTCTTAATGTTAACAGTTGTGAAAAGCAAAATAACCAAGAGCTAGCTGGTACAAGTTACTTTTTGCAGAGAAGAGGGAGGAAACAGGCAAAAGAACACAAGGTCAGCTTCTGTCCCAATCCCTAGTATGCCTCTATACAAAGAGCAGTGGCCCTTCTAAAGCTGGTTTCTATTTAAACTACATCACAGTGTAGAAAGCTGGCACAGAAATATTATGAGTCTCATAAGACTTTTAGCTACTGGATATTTCACTAATGCTTTGCTTTTGGAAAAGCTGAAATAAGACAAAGACCAAATTCACTGGTACCTCCAAGTTATGAGCCAAGATTTAAAAACAAAGGGAGTACTTAAGAACCAATGTTCAGCTATAGATCAGAAAGCATATTGCTATTTAGCTATTCAGAAATTGTTTCATTACTTTTAACTTACAGATCTGATAAATTCAGTCACCTGTTGCACTACTGCCTTTTTCATTTCTATAATTTTTATAGAGTTCACATGTGTACACCTTCACAGTGAAACAGCTAATGACTAATTGAGTTTTGAGATGCACAGTCCACACAAGCATCCTGATGTAAGACTGCGGGCTTTTTTCTCATCATGCATATCCACAAAAAGAATACTCATGCTTTACGCTCCTCCTCAGAACATAGAGGCAACAGGGCACAATGCAGCTATTATGCTCTCTACCACAGGTTCCCAGAAGAGCAACACTTCAGAAAGGACTAGAGGGGATGGAGACAAGGGAAACGTGGGCAACCTAGCTCAAAGAACTCCTCTGCTCTGACCTTTGGGTGCAGCACTCCGTAAGCAAGCGTATCTCAACTGACTCCAAGCAATAGCCTCACAAATATACTACCATCTGGCTGACAGTTACACAGGCAGATCTACCAAAAAGAGGCACAGAACTATTGTTATCCACATTAAAAAGCCACTTGACATATCTATATCAGGAACATTTCTCAGAGTCAGTGAATTAGTATGAGCTTTAAGAGCTCATCTAGTAGCGAAAACATCCTTGTCTTGGCAGCACCAACACAATCTATTACCTGAACAGTCTCTGCATGAAAAAACCCACTCTTCTAAATGTCACCTACCATGACATAAGTAAACTCAAGAATGGCCTGAAAAGTGTGAAAATTACGAAGAAAGGAAAACCTTAATAATTTTAAGGACAACCTCAGCCATAAAGTTGTAAGAATACAGAGCAAAAAGGAAAAGTTTCCAGGAAGGTGACATCTTACACACTTTTGGTACAGCTCTGAGTTCTAGAAGGCAAGGAGATGCTTTGATGAGATCAGTGGCCTGGGCTAGATGCTGTTTGAAAGGCAACTGTAATCATCTATCTAAGAATTTGCTTAAAGAGCATGACAGGTCCTAACTATGAGTCACCTCATCAAAAGAAGTATCTTTTGCAGATTAAGAAGCTATCTCCTCTCCAAGACTACTACTCGAATGCAGGATTTGAAAGCTAAAAGGCTTAGTTTCACACAAAAGCATATGCCACCACCTGTCCCACCCCCTCCAACCGATTAGGCATGTCTCCATCTGGAAGGTTGCTCAGAGCAAAAGCTCACCAACACAAAGTTCATCATAATTCCAATGCAATCAACAGAACAAGTGAAGAGGAAAGTTTCAGATGTTTATTCTGATATCCAGCGTCTCAATAACCATGCCAACGAAACCAACGGGTTTGTTTTGTTGACTGGACTCTTGTAATTCATCCACACACAGAAACAGAGATCATCCTCCCTGGCCTTTTTGAAGGGCAACTGCAGAGAACTTTGAAGATGCCAAGCTGCCAACATATCATTTCAAGTAATCAGGCTGAGTAAGTGAAAACTAAAAGCAGTGACCTCTAGTAGACCTTTTGGGAAAACAGTCTACAGGAGCTCAATACAGGAGTCCTTGGTCGGTCTTGAGGATGAAGACCCACTTTTGTCAAGGCCAGCACAGATCTCAGAATCAATTCCTAGAGCTGCCTTCTAAAAAAGTTACCATAACATTTAAAATATTTTGGGCAACCTCTGACTTTAGATACATGATCCAAACCTCTGCTATTCTGATTAGGAATATGGTCCTCATTCAAATATACAGACTCCTGATGATTTGGTGAGCAGAAGGAAGAGAAGCAATCCCACATGGTGCAGTTTCAGAGAGTATCAGCAATCAAACCTTACTCAAGAACAACAAGTACACATGAGCAGATTCTGCAGACAAGACAACAAAAGCCTACTGAAAATAAGAACCCATACAGTATCAGGTACTCATTGACTAAGAAGCTTTCAACATAAAGATCACAAAAAAAATTCGAGAGGACCCAAAATGACAGTTACTTTTCTACCCATTCAACGAATACAGCGAAGCCCAAATAAAATGGTAATAAGGCCTTAAAGTAATGCATATACATTCAGTGCACAAGTAGAATTCCTTCATTTCAAAGTGTTTCAAAACTTTAAAATGTTCCTTTACCTTTTTGTGTCTCTAAACCCACACCGGTCCATTGACACCCTGAACCCTGATTTTCTCACATTTATGCTCCAATTCCATAAAGTTTTCTAGTACGTCATAATTGCTATGCTGCACGGGTCCTTTTTGTCAAGTAACTTGTTAATCCCCAAACTGAGAGGCAAATAGAAAAGCCCCAATCAATACAAGAAAAAGTAGCAAAATTGCATTCTTTGTGATCTTTCAAAAAGTGATTTTTTTTAATCAGTTGCCATCTTGCAATGTCACAATGAGCAGGAACTCCATTACCAGCAACTTCACCTAAAGATGTTTTCTATTCCATTCACCATATGTAATGCTTCATTTTTTCCATTCTCAGAAAGTCACTAATAACCTCTCATTAATTGCACATTAGCACAGACTAGTGGTCATAATTCATCATTGCAATTACATATATTAAAATTACCACACTCAAAAAAATGTGCTATCAAAACCAAAGATTATTTCTTAAGGTTACCTCAAACAACTTGTCACATTTCTAGATACGCTTTTTATTAGCACAGATCTAATTTGGTCACATTCTGATTTGGCTTTCTTCTCATAAAATACTCAGCAGTATTAAAATACTTTTCTACCCATGGAGCAGAGTGACACAGTAAATACAAGCAGGTTGTAAAATAGCAGGAAAAAAAAGTGAGATTTGAAATGAAACAGACAACTTAAAGAATATACTGCATTTGAAATATCAGCGTGTTTTTAACAAAAGCAAAGTCTTCAACCATTACGAAGGTAGTTTTCCATAATCTGAAGTACTACGTATTGGCCTCATCTGGAATGGCATATTAAAAACTTTAGAAGCATTATTTTAGAAATATTTCACCACTTACTCGTTCTTCTGTATTTCATGAAAGTCAATATACCTATGGCTTTCTGAAGTGCTGTAGCACTTTGTTTTGCTTTTTTTTTTTTTTTCCTAAAATGCAAATGACATTGACTGAAGTTACATCAGTGAAGATGGGTCTTGCTGTTCTAAAACCAGACATGTTGCAGTCTCGTCATTTTTAAGTATCTCCTACTGGTTAATAGTCCTGAGAAGTGACCTCTCTGATCCTAAAACAGTTTTCCAAATCAAGGCTGTGTTCAAATCAATGGAAATAGCAAAACAAAAAAACTGACACCTTCTTGCCTGTAATTTCTTATCACTTAAGGACCACCTGGAGGCATGCCTGGAACCTCACAATAAGGAAAAGTTGTAAAATGCAGCACATGAAGCATTTTATTAAAAATACGGCTGAACTGAAGAAACTGGTTTAAAGGCAATACCTACTCAAAAACTATTAACAGGCAGGAAGATTTAAACGAGGTCCTTTGCTAGTAAGATTACTGGTCAGTAGGCACCAGTTACTGTCTTGACTTCCACTGATTGCTCCTGAAGACTAAGCTCAAACTGTTAAGTGAAATTCAGCTAAACCACCTGGTGATTTTACCACTAACATCCATTTCAGACTGTTATTCTTCTGCAAGTATTATGAATTATTTCAGAGCTAGATAATTTGAAGTGAATACTAAGAGCTTTGTAATTAATTTGAGAAACTATTTTTCTTCTGCAAATTTTGTAATTGAGAAATCAGCTTTCATGTTTTCCATGAAGAAACTGCAATTATGCACACTTGTAGAAAGCTCCACTAAGCACAAAGGGTACAGCTTCTACTGAATATGAAACTCAAAAAGATGGATTTCATACATCTCAAAAATATATGTTGTCTAGAAAAATGAGATCAATCTTGTCTAGCAGCAACCCGAGAGCATGACTAGAAAATATTACCCACGTAACATCTCAAAGTGAATTTAATGCATCTATCAAGTATTGAGTAAACCCCAAAACCAAGCTTCTAGACAAAGTTTTGTATTAAATAAGTCTCCATTTCTCAGCCCTCATGAAATTAATAGTACAAACGTTAAATAAAATGGTAAATTTTAGCCATAAAATCATAAAAATTTAAATCAGTATCTATGCCAGAATTAAATCAGTTGTGTACCACATGAAAGTTTTACTTAAAAATACATGAACTAACTTACGCTTGGGGACAGGCTGTTCAGTAGGGCCTGTTGTGATAGGACAAGGGGTAATGGGTTTAAATTAGAAGGAGGGAGGTTTAGATTAGATATTAGAAAAAAATTTTTTACAGTGAGAGTTGTAGAGCACTGGAACAGGTTGACCAGAGAGGTGGTGGATGCCTCATCCCTGGTAACGTTCAAGGCCAGGCTGGATGAGGCTCTGAGCAACCTGATCTAGTCAGGGAGGTCCCTGCTTCTTGCAGGGGGGTTGGACTAGATGACCTTTGAAGGTCCCTTCCAACCCTAACCATTCTATGATTCTATGATACTCTACCTAGAATTCAAAGAAGATTCAGAAAGAGTTTTATTAATGCGGACAGCTTCAAGCCCTTGTCTGCTATTAGAAAAATAAAGAAAAGGAGAGTACTTAAGCGTGTCACTCTAGCAATTCACTAAAAGAAATCAGGCAGTCTTAAGTAAACCTGCTACTATCATCTAATGCATACAGACTGCATAGGGACAGTTCTTACCTTTCAAAGGCTAAGCCAGAACAGAACTGATAGAAAGTATTTTTAGTAAACAACCATTAATCCTTTCATTTCCAAACAGTAAGACAGAATGTGAAAATTTAAGAACTAGTACAAGATGACACCTCAGCCTCAAGTTTTCTTGAGTGATGAGAAATAGATAATGCAGAGGTATTTCTGTGATAAAAATCAGTCCGAACAAGTTTCTAGAAAGTGTAATTGTTTAACCACTTTCAATGACAGAAATAATTAAAGAAACACCCAAATGAAAGACATCCTAAAGCCCCATGAATACATGTTGAAAAAAAAAAAAAAAAAATTTGCATTAGTTTCTATGTTACCTATTTGAATACACAGTAGCACAATTCGTAGGGGAACTAGTCTAGGAAGAATATTTATGACAAAGTTGCCTAAGATTGAAGCTTCCTACAGCAGTAACTAACTTGGAAGCTTTTTCAGGAAGGCTGTTAATTTGACCAGTTCTGACAAATAGAAATCGTTATTTCAACACAGAAAAGAAACCTTGAGAACAGCATCAGCAAAACATATGACACTGGCTTAGAAAGAAGTTCGAAGAAAAAAAACACACAGCCCTCAAATATTTTGTTCTACTAGATACGCAATATCCGCACCATGCTTGCCCTGAGGGGCTCATTTTGGTTGAGTTGTAGTTTGGTCCTGAGGACTGAACACCCTCTGGATTACTAAGTACTGGATTATACATCAGTGTTTTCCAAAAGGAATCCGGCTTCTGTACTCGGAGCATTCTGCAGCACAACACAAAGCGTAGCAATGGGAACTACCAAGAGATTTACTTGAAAAGCACAGTTCTACCTGACCTAAAAATGCTTCTGTGGAAACATCATCTGTTTGTTTTTTTTTTTAATTTCTATTTATAGATGGCTACACCATTCAACAAGATGGTCAGATGGAAAAAATATGGATACTACCACTAGAAATTTCAGTTTAATCACTTTCCTACTTGTGTGGGGGGTTGGGGAACATGTTTCCTCCTTCCCTGTATTCCACTCCACTACAGCTCTTCCCTGGAATGAGTATGAAGAAAACTTCATTTGAGATGCTGAATAGTAGAGACCTGCTCTGAGCAACAGAGAAGAATCTGAACAAAATTTGAGACACATTTTATTTTCAATTAAAAAATTAAAGTAAAAGCTTTCATCTTCCTGATCTCTAACAGGACGTTTTATATGCTAGTTCCACATCATGTTACTTTTCAGTATGTGGCTACTTAAATACACTTTGACCAAAATTAAGTTAGGAGCTCCATATTTGTTCCAGATGTTTACCAGTTACAACACTGTCTCCTGTAAGTCTTCCTTGACAAATTTATTTTCCACTGTATCAATGCTGCACAATACAATGCCACACTATGTATCTAACTACCACTACAATGTCATGCAGAGATATTAACCAGAGTACCTGACAAATAAAGCTGATCATGGTGCAGGTATGACCATACCAACTCCACCCATGGAGCTAGCACGGTCAGAAAGAGTTTAGGTTCCTCTACAAGTCACTGCACTGCATAACAGAGACATATTTTCTGTTTCTCAATTAGGACAGACTTTTCTCTAAAAAAACTAAAACCCTACCATAATTAAATACATACTTTAAGTCGTAAGTTTCTCCCCCTGCTAATATTGATGCAACATCAAAACTCTCAGATTATGCTCTCAAAAATAACAATGTAGAGTTTGTATTTCTTCATAAAACACACTTCTTAACCAAGTCAAGATTTTTCATTCTATACACATTAGCAAATAAACTTTATATTTCAGTTTTCTAGCACTGTGTGTATCAAATGTTTAAGTAGGGAGCCCAGGTTCCCTTCAATTTGAATTACAGAATCAAAAATATTGCATTAATATTTATTCAGATTGTTATTATTAAAATCAGATTAATTTTATCATATTATTGTAGTTATAGAAAATTAACATCTTTAAAAAAATCTTCGTCATTCCAGGACACTTAAAACCTATGTAACAATGCAAACACTGCTGTACATTGCGTCACATTACCTCAGAAACATTTCGAAGTGTTTTACTAAAGCCTTTAGGTTTTTGTCAGGAAAGCACATCTTCCCCAGTATTTCTGGTAGCTTCACTGTAAATAAGAAAAATAATCTTTACACTTGTTTTTTAAATCAACTTCTAATTACTTTCATTCATTACACAGAAAAGAAGAATGTAAAAATTTCTCCTCCCTGCAGCCTCCACTTTTCTTTGCAAGTTAATTCAGTGATCTTTCAAAATCTTACTAAGAAGAAACATGCTGAGAAAGCAAATGCTGCTTGTTTTAATGATGTTTGATAGCGTACTGCATGTAATGCTTGTTTACTTTTGTTAAATGAAGGCTTACAGGACCAGTAAGAGATAAGCAAGTTTATGAACAGCTTAAGAGTTTTAAACAGATTAAAGTGTACGCCTCTCCAAGAATAAATTTAAATGTTATAAAACAACTAGAAAATTATGTGGCTACAGTCATCAAAAAAACAAAAGAAATAAAGCAATTTCGATTCAGCAGAGTTTTGCATCAGTTTACCAAAGAGCCGTAACAAGTGTTGAGATCCATAGATATATGAGGGAGGTGGTGGTTGATCACTTGGTGGGTAATTCTCTGGCATCAATTTCCAAGACAAAACCTAAACACACGACATGAAAATGTTCGTTATAAAATCTCTACAGCACCATAAATAATTTAGTCTGTGCAGAACTTCAAAATCAAAGATGAAACAAGTAATACAAACAAGACCTTTTCTTACACGGCCCTACTCTGACGTCAATGAAACCTTTAATCACTGAATCTAGGATAGTAACATAAAAATGTGTTACCTCATTCAATTCGTTGTTTCTTCTGCCTTCAAAGCCTGTAAAAACGGCACTCCCCTCTTTGCTAGGAGTCAAAGTTATAGGTGAAGATGATCCACTATGGACAGGGGTTTCTTCAAAAGGGCAGGAAAAACAAAACAAAAATCAGGAGTTAATTTTATTATCTGTTTTATGGAACTATAAGCCATTAAATGTAACTAAGGCCTACTGCTAAAATGTTTTAAAGTCTTAAAGACTGGAATTCAATAAATGCTACTCTACAGTAGGCCCATAGAAAAGGACCTGAGTTCTGTCGAGAAATACAGCACCAAAGTACTGAGAATATTGCTTTGTATTTCTCCCTTCGGTATAAGCTTCAGAGATAAATAATTGATATAAAAAGTAATTAATTCCTACTTCAATCATTCAGTTCACAGTCTAGATGACATTAAAAAAAAAAAAAGGAACGAAGAAGAATTAAAATCTTGTTCAGAGCAATAATTTAAAGATAAAAACCTACTTTTTTCCAGGTGCAGGAAGAGCTTTGGCATAGAAGCTGGGGTCTCAAGATGCCGTCGTTTAGGTTGTGGGGAAGCACTGCTTTCTGATAATCTGTCACAGTTAGAGCTATGGCGTGTAGAACGTCTCAGTGACTGCAGAATTTCAGGTTCAGCTTTTCGTCTTTTTGGTGTGGCTGGCTCCCCTGTTGTGGGCTGGCTGTCAGTTGACTGAGGTGTTGGTGGATTCAACAGAGGAGGACTTGGGGAAAGCTCCTCCTGATTCCTAGGAAATAAAGGTAGCTTTACAAAAGTGAAGAGAGATCAAGGCTCTTCCCCCAAAAGACATCCTTCCAGTTTGTTAAACAAGATCCTTCCAGATCTTGTTAAAAACTTACACAAATTAGGTAGTCTCCTCCCAGTAACTATCAAAGTAATGAGGCCTTCTTTTAAGTGTAATTTCTGGAAGCATATTTATCTTCAAATTTAAAAGTTAATTAATACAAATTTACATTTCAATATAATGTTCTCCCCACAAATTTGCAGCGTAACTCTACATCACTCAGTACAAACTCCTTTTGAACTTAACCAGACAGAAATCCAGAACAAGAGTTCTAAACTTAGGCAAGCAATTCACAGAAAAGTTCAACATTTTATCAAGACAATTTTTAAGTCAAAGTCTGTGAGAAATCATCCTATTCTAAACAAATAATTACATTCTACTGCATTTTCCTCAAGAAATAAGCAGTATTAGATTCTGTATACTCAACTTGCCTGCTAGTATTTGTTGAGTTTTCTTTGATAGGAAGAAAGAATTTTGACGAAGTCACCTTCTTAAATTGAGCTTGTTCGTAAGGATAGAGCAAAATTAAAGGAAGTGTGAAGTCAAAAGTTATTCTCAGCCCATCCACCATCTCTTTACATAGCTCAACACTAGACAGAAAAAAAACCAAAAAAACGGGATTATGAATTTCAAAGTTGCATGTCAAAATTTTTCAGTGTAGTTGTAGGAAATTCCCCTTTAATACAGATCATTAATGTCTTGACTGATATGCTGACTTCATCACTAAGTAATGATGAGTGATTAAAAGCATACTTAAAAGACAGCAATTGCTGTTGGTAACTTCAAATAGAAATTTTCAGGCTGCTTAATAAGGTCAAAAAATTATACAATTGTTCTGTTATATTACTGTTTACTGGATCAATAAAATATACTACATAGTAAATAAAGTCAGTTAGTTTTTCATGTGAGCATTATTTTGTTTTTTCAAGTTTATAAGGTTCAAAAAAGAAACATCTGCCAGAAAAACTAAGTACTCAATAGACTGAATCTCTGTCTAAAAGGCATATGCAGAATTTGACCTATAGCCACTAAGACACAGTTAATGCTGTGCTTAAGAGATTTCCAGTGAACCAACAAAACAAGATACATTTGCACTGGAGATCAGTTTCCAACGGCCTACTCCTGGCAAGCATGGCACTACACTTAGGCTACTAGGAATTTCAGTTTTGGGCTTGTGTGAAAGACTCATGGTGCTAGATGGTGAGTAGATGTGCTGTTACAAGCAGAACCAAGAACACTGAATTCAGCCTACCTCCATCACCACTCACCTCTATGAAGGTATTCAACTCTCACGTCTCAAGTGCGTATACGCGTATGGTAACAGTAATTTGTTTCTGCCACAATGACTGATGTTAGAAATTCCGTCCCTCCTATTACCATTCCATGCCACCTGCTAAAACTACTGCCTTTTATTTTTTTTTTAAACACTATCTATATAAATTGGGTCAGGGGATCACTATGTGCAGAAATTCTACCACATCTGAAAATTACCTTCTGTGTTAAAGTAGTAAGATTAACACAATAAAGTTGTCAGCTGGATCTCTCTTAATGGATCACCGAAATTATACACGTTTTCCTTATTAAAGCACCTTCTTTACTGAGGCAGTCACTTAAACATACACTTTAAAAACCATAATGTGCATACAACCTTCTGTTCATATTTCTGATGTCTCATCTAACTCCTTGTTTGTGAGGTTATATTACAAAGACAGAAAGTATCATTTATCTGACAAATAATGAATGACATCAATAGAAAACAAGACACTCACACAAACCAAAATACTGCAAGGAACAGCATAATTATGCACCATTGAAACAGAACGTGGTAACAAAAGTTAAAATTTCTCTTTGATAAAATACAAAATCTCATACCAATGTAGACTTAGATAAAGAAGCAGTCTCATCTCACATCAAGAATCTTTAACATAAGGGGGGGGGGGAAACACACAAAAAAAGACACCCCACACTGCAAACATGCAGGGTTAACTGTGCTACAAACACACTGCATTTGTAGTATGGTAGAAGAATACACAGCTCAGCTGAGAAAACAGCAACTAAGACACAATCAATTTTAGTAAACTGGATTGATGTTACCATAGATATTGTTTCCCTACATATTGACTCTAGGATTTAAGATGATATGTAAATAAAAAAAAAAATAAAAAAATAAAAAAAAAGTCACCTGCACTTGGAGTTCTCTGTAAGTGTTTTGTATAAAATTTCTATCATTTATAAAATTTGAACCTGTTCAGTTTTATTTAAACAGGGAATTCTCATATCAGATACTCTCTCAGTGCTGAAAAAATTCTTCACATAGACAACAGCAAGACATTCTTGCAAAATCGGTCATAATATTCATAAGAACTTACATGATAAAAGGGGATATTGATGCTCTTGTACCATGACTTGTCAGATTACAGAGACTCTCTCCCTGATAAACAAATTGTCGGTGTTACTTGACTATTGGTATCTGTCAAATATTTTAAGCCCCATAAAAAGACATACACCACAGTGTAAGTTCACAGAAGTGAACAGCCTTGAAACAGAACACAAAATGCAAGGTCATTCATGTGACAACAGAGCTGGACTAAAGATTACTCACTTCTTCTCTGGTGGCACATAATGAAGATTCATATTAGCATGTGGAGTCATCTGATGGTGTCGAGATCTTTCATTGGCTGAAAAAGCAGCATTAATAGCAAAATGCTTTACATATGACTCCAGGATGGTTATTATATTTGTCTGACAAGGAAGCTTCACTAGCTGAAAAAGAAACAACAAATTAATGTCTTCAAAAAACAATTAGTAAGCACACCAAGCTAAAACAAGAGCTTGTAATGTACTGCCCAGTTTAGGCAGTCTCTACTGCATTACGTTATTTCAAGAGTTATTAATTTGAACCCTTGATTTGCATTTTTCATCAATCCTTTATAAACATCTGGAGAAACAACAATATGGTCAGGTTAACATGCTTACTACATTCCCAGATTTAAAAAACAATCTGCACTCTAGAACATAATTGGGTACTGAAATGTTGCATTCTTAAATATAATGACAACTCACTGTTTAAGGTATAGAAAAGTCTGCTCCCTATATTCTTTTAATTCTTCCTTACACTGCATAAGTTCATCTTTGCAATAAAGTTAAAAAAAAAAAAAAAAATTGTTCTTATACACGAGAACTACTTTTGATGCCCTTCCCACTCCCCGTGCACATTAATTTCACAGCTTTTATTTCATACCCGTTTTCTTCTATTAATATAGTAACAGTCTTCCTCAAGCTTCTTTTTCAGGACATCAGGAATTTCTATGCTTATTGCTCTTTCTTCCATGTCCCTTTTTGTGTGAGTGTCTTGTTCTTCTTTCTACAACAGACAAGTGCAAGAAACAATATATTGGTTGTGGTTATGGATATTAGAGAAAAAGAACTTCAGTAGTCAGCATACAATATAACAATCAAGCTTTTTCATGCAAAAATAAAATATATTAAGTATAGTAACTGTTCAAGTGGATAGTAGCCTTCCTGCAAGCAATTTAAAAATACTGCTTTGAAGTAATCTGTGAACTCATTTTTTAAAACTTTTTTTTTTTAATTTAGCATTTGCTTAAGTATTTAACACAAAAGAATGAACACATTTGTTTGGTTTTGCTACTTCAGATCACCCACACTGTAGTAGATTCGACTACAGAGACCTTCAAAACAACTGTTTATACTGTACTCTCTTTTCAATAACATAGAGAAAATAAGTATTTTTTTTTCTTGAAGTCAGTCTTCTACATTTCAATTTAAGACTAGAGTTGGCAAGTCCATTTCTCAGAAAAATACAAAAAACAGAAAGATTCTGCTGCTATTAGGATTTGTCCAATCTGCACAGAGCAGTAAGATTTTATAGCACCCACAAATCTGGATAATCTAGTTTGCTATGTTTTCTCCACTTAAACCTTGTGTCTAGAAAGAGAGAAAAAGAAACAAATGTGTATTTTTAGATTAATATCAAAGAATTCTACACAAATATGACATATTCTGTAATTTTCCAAAACTCAACCACAGTAAGCACCAGGAGTAAGAAAATTACGCTTTTAATTCCAGCTAAACAGTCAGCTGCAGCCTATATTTAATCTACTTCAATTTTTCCAGAATTGCAAATACAGATGTTTAAATTTTATTAAGGAGCTCATGAATATACCATTTCTGTCCTCTCTTCTATGTCACTTTCTTCACTTTTTATTTCTTCATCTGTTCCTTCACCACTGCCATCAGAAGAAGAACTACTTATAGCTGTGTAAAAGAAATTTCACATATTTGACTTACATGATTACATTGCAGAAGTTAAGACCAAACAACTTCAGGCCTTAATGTGAGAAAAAAAAAAAAAAAACACCAAAAAAACCAAGGTAAACAAACCCACCAGACCACCCCCCAAAAAAAACCCCACACTAACTGAATTAAACACATAAATATTATTTACAGCACACTATAAACTTCTCAAATATGTAAGACAAGAAGTTTACAGGAAGTATTCTTGCATCCTCTCTAATTGAAAAACATTCACTTGTAAAAGCTCCCTACAGTTCTGAACACTCACAGGTCTTTTCAATTTTTATTGGAGTTTAGTTGTGAATAGAGAATTAATGTATTAATCATTCAATCAGAAGGCCTGGATCTGTGCAGTGACAGTTGCCAGAATATCAGTTAAGTGCTAGCCAGCATTCCTGCTGGTTTTCAAGCTACAGAGAAAAGCGCTATGAAATTAAAGAGCTGGCTTGAGAGTAAAATCAGCCAGTCGGCTGACAAGAAACAGACCTTTGTGCCAGGTAGACTAGGGAAAAAGAAAACCTTATTGCCCCCTAAAATATGTAGAAACACTAGCAGGGAAAGTGTCTTAATTCCTAACATCACACAAAGACAACCGAGGGTTCCTTGCATCTAGAAATACCACACTAAAGAACGCAGCATTAAGCTCTGAAACCACTGATTAGAATAGTTGAGTGAAAGTGACGCAAGGAAAAGCCTCTGGAACACAAGATGAAAGGAAATATCTTAAGTTAATAAGCACTTAGCATGAAACATAGTGCTTATTCTTCATATGACCATCTCTGCATATTTCAAATAGGACTGTGATACTATCATGTCATCCTAACAGCCAGTTACAGCATGCACTGTACCCCTAGCTCAAAAAATTAAAGGCATCATGTCAGCTATCAAAAAATGAAGACAAGCTCACAGTTTTCGCTACTTTCATCATTTTCTTCAGCAGGAAGGCTTTTCAATACAGAGTCAACACCAGGTAACCTGCAGCGTCTCTTCTTTCTTCCCTTTCTTCTCCTACAGAACATAAAATGGTTCACTGAAATTTGGCTCATATTATTTATTTTGTTTATCCTAGCTAATTACATTACATGTAAATACACAGGAAATGTATGTTTGAGTTATTTTCATTAATTAATGTTGAAATAATTTGGACAAGTTTATTTGAGAGTGGGTAGCTTAATGTCTGTATATTACCTCATATTTGTGTTCACAAGCAGATCCTCAAGCCATGGCCAACCAATATTAGATCATTGCCTTTGGCTGAAAAATACTTCAGGTTTTCCTAAGTTATTGTTCAAGTACATTTATTTGGGAAGACGTAGATCCAATATACAAGCATTTTGCAGCAACAGTTAAGAATAACAGTTATTAAGTGTTAGTCATTTAGTGTTGTTTAATAACAATATGTAGGTATCTACCTTTGTATGATAAGCATAACTCTCCAGAACACACTGACTGTACTGAGTAGATACCTACCATCCAACTGCACAAGCTTAGAGGCCAAGCTCACTTGTAGATACCTGATGTATCTGTTTGAATCTGAAAATGAATCTCTCATTCACTTTGAAACCAAAAGGATTTCTTACATGCGAGCCACAGCCTTCCGTGCCAATTTACGCTGTAATCTGCGGTTTTCGTCTGTATCACGAAGAACATGATCTTCAGCTGCCCATCTATCCCAGCTAAGGATAGGTCAAAAGAAAATTATTAATGCTATGAATATATACCACTCACGATTACTAATGAATATACATTAAATCTAAAAAGCACTCCTTTAATTCTGTCATTCAGAAGCAACATCTGTATCACAAGGTTTGCATCCTTTTGTATATTCACATGGCTTCAACCTCCTTGTTGCCACCTGAAATCTCTCAGACCTTAACTTAACACGCGATAGTGTTTGCAGCACCGATACATGCTACAGATCACAGCCAAAGACTGCACTCATGTACTAGTCCTGATAACGAAACAATTCTAGTTTTAGATTTAACAACATACAAACTCCTTTCATTAATGGAAACCGAGCAGCCACAAGTATACGCCAAAGACAGATATCCCATAAAGTTTAAAATCACAGCTATCAAACTGATCCACTGAAATTTATGGATATAAACCAATATGTCAACATGAGCAAGTATATTAAAGGCATTCACAAAACCAAAAATACTCACGCAAACATCAAAGTCCTTTGATATTCTGTGCAAAATGTTTTTCTTTGCAGAATAAAATAGAAGAAATTGAAAAACTGAAACTGTGCATACAGGTTCTTACCTTCTGTTCCAACCATTAAAATGGATCAGATATTCTGGAGTCTTTCTGCCTTTCTCATCTTTTCCAACAATAATATCAACAATCTGAAACAAATATTGAATAGCATGTAATAAAAAGCTTGAGAGAAACTGAGCTTTCCAGTATTTAGGGAATTTATGCACAAAGGAAAAAAAAAAAAAAAAAAAAAAAAAAAAAAAAATCCATAAGTTGAAGCTACACTCAGAAAATAATGCAAAGAACTGTCACAGAAGAAGAAAAAAGTTAAGAGATCTTTCTGCAACTTCTGTCAGTCACCTGCTCAGCATACTATTTCTGTTTATGTCAAACTTGGGATTTTCAGTTATTGTCGGTATCTTATACAAACGTCCAGTAATCATTAAGTCAAATTGCATCTTTTAAGGTAAGTAAAGCTATGATTTGTTCTTTTGTGCATTTATGGTCTCCACCCCTCATGAGTATCTGATTTTAAAATGGCTCTCAAAGAAAAATATGCATCCCTTGCAGATCCAGTTCCCTAATTTCTGATTTCTCCAAGCTGGTCTTCAAATATTATTCAAACAGCCACGCACCCAATATTTTATCATGTCTTCCTGTTCCACTAACATACAACTCTTTATTTAGTTTAGGACTGAAAACAAAAATAAACAGTGCTGCCAACACCAGTAACAAACTGCTAAAGTGACTATAAGCTCTTTGCTCTTTCCTTTGTATATAAAGATACTGGGAATACAAACAAGAGTAAAAGGGCAAAACAGTTCTTAATCTTAAGTTTACTTCAGAAAAAAAAACAAAAAACAAACACAGACATTCCAAAATACGTGGATATTAAAGATTAGCATCAATAAACAAAGCAAAATGTCAACTACAGGTTCTCTGTTACAGCTAGAGTAGGAAGCCATTGAAAGAACAGGAAACAATGTCATTTACAGAATTTGGTTTCTCTCAAGAACCACTGGCTAGAAAAAATGACTTCACTACTGAAAGCTAAAAATATCAGTTTTGCATAACCAATACACTGGACATAGAACGTCCAAATGAAAAAAAAAAAAAAAAAAAAAAAAAAAAAAAAAAAAAAAAAAAAAAAAAAAAA
>WHYT01017698.1:498161-522364 GCA_009806455.1 Tetrax tetrax | reverse complement strand
CTCCGCCGCTGGTCCCCTGGGGTACCACCCGTCGGAGGGGCAGTGGGAAGGGGAAGGCGGCCGCCCGCCCTGGGTCTGGGTGAGGCGAGAGCCCGCGGCCCTGGCCGGTCACCCGGGTTTGCCGCCCGCGCTGGCGGTTCCTCGCCGCCCTGAGAGCGGTGTGCTGGAGAGTTCCGTTACGGCTTTCCCTAAACTTCACCACACCGTCCCTACTCCTTACCGTTTCTTGTGTTCTCCGCTAAGCAAAGAACTGCCCCGTGCTCCCAAGGTGGCTATTCATACATGCTAACCTCCCTCAAGGTCCCTCTCTATGGTTCTTTCAGCCTTCCTGCAAAAAAAAAAAAACAAACAAAAAAACAAGAAATAAAGAGGGTGTCAGACTAGAAACTCATTACCTAGAATCTGATTAATCTTTCCAATGTTCAATTTTATATTCTTTTGAGTCTCAAATAGGATTCAAACAGTCAAAACAATCAAAATCAATTCTCATTTTTCTTTCCTGCGTACTTTATGCTGGTGGATGCTTGGAAGGGACCGGGGTTCAGTCAGGGGAATACTGCAATTTCCCAAGCAATGTTATTAGATGCTCCCTCAGACCATTGTATTTTTTATGCCAGTTCTGCATTTCTGATTTACAAGAGACCTCGACAGAGCTAGGAGGCCTGGGCTTACTGAGCCTTGTAGAAAGGCCAGTTAATTTGTGATTATTTAGCATTTCTGAAGTTGCTTTTCTGTAAAAGCTGTTCAGGGGGTGGATGACTTAAGCTGTGCAACTGAGCATATACTAGTCCAGCGCTAATGGGAAAAGAAGTTTAAATCCACATTTTTACCAGTCTCTGAGGCTGATAGCAAAGCTGAAAACTGGCAGGAATGCCATGGGAAAGAACAGGGGGCTGCTAGTGTATTACCAGAAGGTTTCTGAAGGGAAAAGGCGATAGGGGATGCCCAGAAAACAAGGTTCTGAAAAGATTACTGCTTTCTGATATAGGATGGACAAGTAATTAATTTCTTTTGATTCAAAACTTAGTATTTTTAGAGTGGAGGTGGCGCAAAAAAAAAAAAAAAAACAACCAAAAAACCTGTTAACATGCTGCTAAGATGGGATGGACTGAGAGAAGACAACTGACGGAAAAGAAAGAGCATGAGAAAATGAAGGATGTGTTCCTGAAATTGTTCCGTGCTTGCTGCTGCTTAGATTAAGAAACAGGTTCCAAAAATGTATGGATGTAATGTCAATTGCAGAAAGTGTTACGGAAGTTCCTTTTTTTTTTTTTTTTAAAGAAAAGGGAAATTGTGCTGGACACTTGCAGAACAAAGCTGCTTCCAAGGGACTACCATGCTTTAAAAAACTGGGGGAGCGGGGGGAGTTCTCCAGAGGAAGGAGAACAACAAACTCATGCTTATGTACCTGCCTCCAACTTGGTGTTAAGAGTACTCACACAAGAAGAGCCTCCCACCATTTCTGCACAATCAGCTTCATGTATTTCCATGCTGTCTTCTAGATTCCCCCTTTCCTCCCCACTGGTCTCCACTTGCAGACTCTGCTTCTCCTTCATCTTATCTCAGACTCTCCTAGTTCACCCCAGCCCACTTTTCATGGCTCCCACTCAAGCTATTTCTCAACCCTTTTGACTCAAATTTCTTCTCGCTTCGGTTTCCTAACACATATATACAGCTCTCTGCTAGAGCATTTGAGGTCCACTTGTTGCCCTGTCTCCCCTCTCCCTACTCCCACACATTTGCCCTTATCTCCCTGAGCCACCTTGCTGTAGACGATCCTGGCCAGCAGATCCCTGGCCTTGCCAGATCTCCCACCAAGGCTCCTGCTCTAGCTGGATTTCTAAAAACCTGTATGTGGGCTGCGCTTAACCAAGATCCACTCAGAGGGAGGCCCGAGAGCAGAAAGGCTGGCACCTTTATGAAAAATTGTCCCTGTGATAGTGTTACCCAGGCAATGCCTAGGTCTACCAGGAGATTAAATGCAGAACATGGATTTTTCAAAGTTCTCCATAGCAAGGACTAACCACTGGCTGTGCAAAAACCAAAACCAAAAGAGCAATAGCCACTTGGAAAATGTTTGTGCGTGTGAACGTGCGTACTGCCTGTGCAATGCCTGCCATGAGTTGTACCTGCCATATACAGCACATGAACAGAAGATTCAGTGTAAAGTATATATAGGATTTAGCAAAGCTTGAAATATAGTTTTTCGCTCATATCCAGCAAGTCTGCTGCAAGAAGCAATAAAAGGCAGCAGGGGTCTGTGAGGTACAGCATCTTTGGGTTCAATGTCCCAAATGCCGAGCAAGACAGTAGAAGGGTAAGGGCTGGGAGCAACCAGCAGCAGGGCTTGCTCAACATTGCTGAACCAGGAGATGAGCTGACCCGCCGCATGTTTTGAAGCAATTCCCAGGACACTACATCATTTCCAGGACAGAAAAGCTCCTCTGGGAGACAGAGCGGCCTGGGAGAGGAGACCCCGGCCTCCTGTCAAGCACTCCCTGCCAAAGCACGCCCCACCAGATCATGAGGGCTAAGGGCTTCTCAAGGAAGTATTTCAAATGCCTGCCTTATTACAAGCTCAAAAAAACACACTGCACACAGCCAAGCGGTCGCGCAGTTTTTATTTAAGCAACGCAACGACCGGTGGCGTTTGTTGGGCGGGGGGGAAAGTCGCGGGCACCCGCCGCACAAGATGGAGGCGGCGCGGGGCTGCAAGGCATGCTGGGAGCTGTAGTCCGGCGGCGGAGGGAGCCCGCGTGGCTCCCTCGACCCGCGGGGAGGAGGTGGCAAGTTCATCGCAAAGACGAGTATTTGGGGCGGTATCCTGCCTCGTCCCTTTCTGCGCAACTAATTGGGGAAGGCCGAGGCTTAGGATGGCCAGGGAAGATGGGTGCCTGCGGCAGCCGGCGATGCTCGGGCCCCTGCAGAGACGCACTGGGAAGCCAGGGCCCTGGGCAGACCGCGGCGCAGCGGTGGGTGGCGGGAGCTGTGGTGTGTGTTTGGGGGGTGACCTGGGAGCCTTTGGCCCCTCTCAACTGGCCAGTGCCTGCCCACAAACTGCTTTGTGCAGAGCTTTCACTACTATAATGTGTGTAGTCTTAATTTTAACCTCATGTCTGCTATTATTTGGCATCTAGTTATGCTGGTAACTTCTTGTTCTACACACCTACAAGCAAAAAAAATCACAGGACTTTAAAATACATCTTAAATATGTAGATCTGTTTGCGGTGTGAAAACCACACAGACTGGTTTTCTATCAGTCGGTATTAAAAGATGAAAATAGTCAAATAAAGTTCGTTCAAGTGGCCACTAAACAGTTACCAAGGTATTGCTGTGCAAGTTGACTATGAAGGATGTAGTGAAGGTCTTGTATGTGTGGAGCACAAACGGCAAAAGTAAATTTCCAGAAACAACAGCAGAGAGACATGCACATGCATTGCTTATACTTAATAGTAAATTATGCAGTAATTATAGATTGGTCTAAATCACATTAAACCATAGGATGTAGCTGTATCTCTAAGAAAACGATAAAGTTGCTTCTCAAACACCAGCAGGTCACCAGCCAGAATACATATAATTGCAAGACATATATTGGCTTAGGGGTTCACTACCTATTTCATCAATGTTTTATTTTTGTCTGGAGAAAAGAGTACTACATAAGACATGAGTAAGCTGAGCGAATATGATTATATCTCAAATGAAGAAGTCTAGAGGCAGCCTCTCCAACAAAGTCCTGGCTGAAAGGATGCCTAAAGCAGTGATCAAAGATGCCATCTTCCACCATGTTTGAGATGTTCGTTTAATAAACAAACAGCTTTGCCTCCAACAAAGGCCAACTCTATCACAGCTTCTCCTAAAGTGAACAAACTGCATTATCGTAAATATTGGCTAACTGCTTGGATCAAAAAGAGGCGAGACATTTAATGGAAGTCTGTTACAGATGGATATTTTTAATTGTTAAACTTGTAATATCCTAAAGATATACCCAGTTAGTTTGACAAAACGTGATATGCATAACCGTGTTAGTTGTTACTGTTTGAATCTTCTCTGATTTTCATTGTTTTTCCTGAGATTGACGTTAGGATGGCAGGTGTGTAGTTACCTGGGTCATCTTAATTGGTCCATTACTTAGCCCACGCAGGTTGAATGTGAAGGCACATCAGTTGAGGGCAGTAGAAGCAAGTGGTGTTTGTATGAACTTCAGCATCCACAGTGTTAGTATGCTGCTTCTAAATGCTGGTGAAACTTCAGTTATACTTAAGTAATCTTTTTTTTTTTATCCCTGCAATGATTTTTTATTTAAAATTCCTTCTTCATTCTTTCATGGTGGAAACCACAAGCAGAAATTTTTAAGTATTCTAAGGGTATTTTTGCTTCATGAGGCTCTCATCACTTTGCCTAGACTGAAATCCTTTAGGATTGTGTAACTTTCTTCCTAAGCCTTTGTTTAACAGCCATCACCTGCACAGGTTCTCTTGTATGTTTTGTTTGTTAGAAAACAAAATTATTTGTTTTGGAGTTGAGTGAGGGAAGAGAATATATTATTTTGGCAGAGTGACATTCTTCCTTTTTGCCCACTCATTTTTCACAAGTAATTATAACCAGCAGTTTTAGTATCAGCATCATGGAAATTTTCCCATTAATGTTACAAGACACTCAGAGAAAGCAGAGGATGTCTACAGTGAGTGGAGGAGGCAGTCAGAATCAAAGCGTAGCTCACAAGAAGTAGACAGTAACCCTCTGAGAATATTTTACTGCATAACAATTTTGCTGGATTGCAATACAGAGAATACAATGTCAATGTGTGTGTCTGCACATTTAATGAAATAATAGCCCAGTTGTCCTCTCCCTGAAGTTAGTAAAAATTAGCTTGAACACCAACATAATGCTATCCTTGATTCTTTGAGGTAATCCTCAAAATGATCAAGTGGTAAATATTTAATAAGGGGAACATTCTTCTGTAGTATCTCTAAACTAAATATAGAGATATATAGAAATACTAAACTATTTATTTAATTTCATTAAGGCAAACCTTGTTCCTTTCAAATCTCCTAAAGTTAATCCCTGGTGTTCAGACTCATTTTTTGGCTTCAAAAACCTTCAGCCTAAAAAGAGAGAAAAAAAGTAAGGATTCTTCCCATGAAACAGCTCAAGAGAGAAATCCTGACATCACGTAAATGAAGCATACTTCCTGCTTCAACATAATTAAATTGTGAGATCTTAAAAATAAAAACAAAGAAAAAAACCCAAACCAATCGTAATTTACTGTAAAGCTACAGACATCTCTGGGATAAAAAGGGCTCTGCTTCCATATGCTACAGATGTGGAGATTATCGTTGCCTATGAAGGACATTCCTCCTGATGTTCTCATTTGGGCATCTGTTTCAAACTGAGAAGTTTCAGCCAAAGCAGTTGTTGCTTCCAGGGACAAAGCTAACATTTGTTCTGCAAGACCTTCTAGGATTCCATCAGTGTCACAAGGGTGCCTTCTGCCATCCCTGCGAAGGTAAAACCAGATCCTTGCAATTCAGCTATGTTTATAACACCAAATAAAACAAGTGAAGGACTGCTCTCTGGCCAAGTGCCAAGACCTGGCCACGTCCACTTGACAAAGCAATCGCTTCCCTTCCATGGACCTAAGACACAACCATTAGTATGTTTATGCTTTTTTTGATAGTTTTTTCTTGGAAGAAAAAGGCTTATTGGCATTATATTTTCATAGTATGAAGCCAAGAACACGTACGCCATGCCCTGGAGAGTGTAAGGGTGATGAAAAAAGATGGGCATGAGAAGGGGAAAGGAGAGAGGCTGATGTGGCCTTTGCCTGGTGCATGCTGCATGCTGGAATGGGCTGCACGCGCATCATCTCCTGGTCTGGACACTGTCTGGGGCAGCGCTGGTTGACAGAGCCAAACCTTTTCCAGGACACATACTTGCAGTTAAGCATAATGGGCAATTAGTCCAGTGCTTAAGCTCATTTTCAGCCTCTGGCTTTTCTAGTACCGTAGACATAGCTTTAGAGTCCTTTGGGCAAAACCCATTTATACTGCAAGTGATTAGTAGAGATGTCTTTAATTTTAGAAGGTCTCAGGCCAGGGTTCCCTGATGCAGCTTGAGAAGTTTCTGCTGCTGGCTGTTTTCTCCCTCACCACCGCCAGCTGTCCTGCCACAGCTGTGTGTGCAACAAGGAGGCTGATCTGAAGATGGGTTGAGACCTTATAGCTGTAGCAAAATGGAACAGAAGCTTGGGCTGAAATACAAACAATATATAGAAACAAATATTCTTTTAAAAAAAATTGAGATTTAAATGGACATCCCAATACATTTGACTTCAGTATTTTTCCCTTGGTTCCTGTCTTGTAAAATGATAATAATACTTCAGGCCAGCAGGGAATGAAAGCTAAATCTTTCACACCCTTGTGGTTTAAATGGACCGTAGAGCAATCATGGAGTGTGAAATGGTGCTGGCATCAAGGCATGAAGCCTGCAGGGGTCCAGGCAGCAGGCTGCACAATCCTTGTGCCTTCAGCTGTATTAGTAGGTTTATCTTCAGATTTTCCCTTTGGTGGCACAAAATTCTTAGGAGACTCTAAGCACACTTATTCTGAGAGAGAAGCTTGACCACGTAGCAGAGTGGGGTCAGTGAAGCTGCAGAGGGAAAAAAAAAAGAATTAAATATTCATAATCACAAGTAATTCAGTGGGTGTTCACTGAGGCTTTACAAATGCCAACCCCATCCGCATAGAATAAATAGAAGGAAAATACACAAAATTTAGCTATTTTCCTACAGGGTCTGTCATTATTTCGTGTTGCTGTGGAGAGCAAAAGATTGCAGGGGAAGAAGTAGAAATAAGGTATTTATACATACCACATATCATGGAAATGAATTATCTGTAGTAGAAAACACACTCTGGGCATTAGGATTGTGCATACTTTTCTTGGGAAAGAAATGGCTCTCTTGGAATGCAAACCTCCTGTATTCCTGGCCTTCGCACTGCGGCATCGTAAATAACACAGTAAGCCGCTGCCCCAGAGTCAGGAGCTTGGAAAGGAAAAAGAAAATACAGCCCGTGTGGCCACCTTGGTGTCCAGAGAAGTGCTGAGTGAGGCAGCGTGTAAGAGGCCATGTGGAATTCAAGTGGGGAGGGAACAGCTGGGGTCACTGCAGAAAGCTAGGTGGGTGAGTGTTTTGTGGCTGAGCAGAAGCAGCCTGTGCCAGACAGAGCAGAGGGCCCCCCATGCCCCCAAATTGAGGGCAGAAGCAGTTGTTTTCTGGATATGTGGAGCATGGCTGGGCTGCGCACCAGGACACATCCCCCCACTGTCAGAGTGGCTTGCCCAGGGGGTTAGGAGCACAGCCTTAGAAGTCAGCCTTTTCCATTCTGCAGTGCCCAGAGCACAGAAGAGTGGGGTTTTTGGTTTCTTCTTTGTAAAGCCACTCTCTGGGTAGTGATGCTTGCAGGGAGTTTGTCCCTTGATGTGGTGTGCAGAAAAGTCCTCGAGTTCCGGCAGCTGCAGAGACTGAGGTGAAATATTTGGCTTTTGGAGAGGACCTCAGGATGCACACACGGCTCTTGTTTACCTCCTTACTATGAGTTCTGCAACCCCAACAATCCTTCTCCTCTCCACCCCCTCCATTTCCTATTTTAACGTTTTTGATTATTTGCCCTCTTTCATTGTAGTACTTTTTGTCATCCACAACCATTTGCTTTTCCTCAGGTCTTTTTCCCATTCACCTCCCATCTTTACGGGGTGGGAAGAGATGAAATTACATTTTGTTTTATGAAGAAATGGGCTGATATCCCTCCCTGGCATGGAAAATTAGTGGGAAAATCTGCATCTACTTTTTCACCTAAGTCTCTTTTTTATTCCTCTTCTGCTTTCCAAGTAAGAAGCTTGAGAGCATCTCCCTAAGGCTTTCTGTTAGTGCTCAGGAAAGACTCCTGACAAAAGAAATTCCATGTAAGCAATTTCCACCCTGCCCATGCCACAGCTTCTAGCCTCGCCTTGTAGCCTTCAGCTCCCCACACCTCCCACTCCCTTGGTTGGAGCGCAAGATTCCCATTAATATTCTTCAGATGTAGGTTTTTTGCATGACTCGGAAAGGGAAGGGTCAAGATTTTTCCTCATGTAGCTGCAAGAGGATAAATTGGCAATTGATTAAAGTAAGTGGTGGCTGATACAAAAATCTGACCCTGTGCTCTTCTTCAAAGAGTCAGAAAAGCTGATGTGAAGCACAGTGAATTGCCCTTCACCTCCTGAACTGTGAAATTACCTTTTGCAAAAAGAGGCGTGTCCTCATGTTGCCAAACATACTGCGTACATTCAGTTGATACGCTCAAACAGTGAAGTCTTTGTTTTGGTATGCCAAAGCTCTCTTTTTCATGGTCATCTTATTCCAAAGTATAAAGAAGGGGAGGTACTTTAAAAAAGAAATACCTGAGATAACAAGATACAATATGATCTTTTATTCTGTAAGGCCACTCAGTAGACACCTTCTGTTCCTCCCTTTGCTTCTCTACCTGTATATTGAGCGAGTCAGACAAAGAAAAGTTTCTGAGGTCAAGGCACAGCGTGTAATTGAAATATAATTTAACATTCCTGAAAGGTTTAACTATCTCTAGCAAAACAGGATCTGGACTGTGCAATTTGTGGAACATGAATGTAAAAAAATTACCGTCGTAACCTTTGGAAGACACAAATAACAGTGCCTACTATAAGGAAGGTATATTTCCATGGAGCATTCTTGACAGTTTTTCATCTGACGTGACAGGAGTACTTCTGAATTATTTCTAATTGAACTGACATGGCAAAATTGAGGAATTTTTTTTCTAGCTTAATCTACTTTTATTCTTTTCATTAATGAAATAATGATGGAGGTAAGGCTGATTTTAAAGTTATAAATTCACATTTTCCCCTGTTTCTAATTTGTCCAGTAGATTGACATTTTTCATGCTTTTAAGTGACTTTTTTTTATCATTCACAAAAGTTTTCTAGGCATCTCCTGAGTTATTTAGACCCTGAACATAAATTTCTGTAGTTAAAACAACTGGGGAGATGTGTATTTTCTTTTCTTGCTTCCTTGGATAACCCCAAAATAACTTCAGCTTGAAACTTGGCATGTAATTACTTTGGAACAGAACATAATTTTTATGAGCGCTCAGAAATAAAATTCTCTCTGAAACGTTGAAGTCCTTCATGCTGTTCCCCGCGTTATGTGTTTTTGTGAAGGAGTCCTTTAGTTTGGAGTGGCGGTCCTGGCTTCGTGGGAAATAACCGTGAATGGCCTTTGCTATCTTCAGAGTGAGGATCTGACTAATGGCTTTTGGAAAAATAAGTGTAGGAAGGGGTGGAGTTCTGGGAGCAGTTGTGTCTTCCCACATTTTCTTCCTCTCTTCCCAAGCTGAGACAAATTATTGTGGACAGACAATAGCCCTGGCTATGATTGTAAAATGAAGGATATTTGGCATGAGGAATGGGTCAGTGGTGGGCTTGTAAGTCGAGGACCAACGATGGTGAGCAGCTGATGGTGTGGGAAAGAATGTGTGGAGTCGGATTGATCTCTGTGCATTATGCCTTTGCAGTGTGAAACCCCACCCTCTCAATCCTTCCTTTGCTTCCAGGTTCTGAATGATTTGGAAACCAGTTCAGAAATACACTGCACATGTTCCCCATCCCTTCTGCCCACTCAGTCCATCCTGATTAAGTTATAAGGAAGGCTACGCAAACCAGTCTGAAAATGGGAGTGGAAAAATAAAGCTTTTGTTTTCCCCACTCTCTCATTGCCAGAGACTTTCTCCCATTTCTTAGGATACCACCAAGCATTCAATTCATAAAGTAGTCTACACTGAGCTTCCTTCAGACTTCTCTTAATATTGTTTCACTGTGTATAAATACTACTGTGAAAAAAAGACTTAAGTGATGTGAAACAACTGTGCAGGCTGGTGGCTGGGTTGGTCCCCCGGGAGGTAGGACCTGGACCTACTCGTGCTCCAGTCAATGTTTAATTATTCACAGAGGATGAAAAGTGTCAAGAGGAAAACCTGTCATTCTAGCCCAGTCTAGCAAGGGGTCACCCCAGCAGTTCTTCAGTTTTCAGGAGAGGTGGATTCAGTCTGAGGCAGAGAAATTACCATAGCCCTGGTCTACCCCACCTAAAGTGACTTCTCTTCAATGAACTGGGAGTAACAACTCTCTTTCTCCAATACTTATGTGATTTTTTTCCCCAGCCAAACCTAGCTAATAACCTAATATTTAAATTAATTTCAATACAACAAAAATTAATTTCCCAGTTAATGGGAATTTTTTTTTGCTTGCTTCTCTTTTCTTCAGTTTTAATTATAAGCTTTATTATTAAAAAGAATATAAATGTTCCCACTGTGTTTTATTAGTAAAATTCAGGGGATTGTTTATGCTAAATTAAAGCAATTACTTCCTCTTGTGTATTACTCAGGCTGCTATCACTGGTACATAGAGAATTAAAAATGTGTTTTCATATTCTTTCAAGCCTTGAGTAATTCCTTTCTCAACATATTTATTTTGTGCTAAATGAGTACATCTTTGTTCTTGTCTCTTCTGCCTTCTGGTGTTAGTCAGTGTGGTCTTGATTAACCAGCCTTTCCCAGGGAAGAATGGTTCGTTTAAAGAATGCAGAGTGCAATTGGTTTGGTTTACCATTTGTGAATACAACTGAAGAGAGGTAACGCACCCTGGAAAGAGAAGGCAGGAAAGCTGCTCAGATGGTGGGCTCATCTATGTTCTTTTGTTGTTTTGCTGGAGGCTGAAAATTCAGCAAAACACGTAATTAGCCCATGTTTTAAATTCCCTATTTTGCTGGAAATTAAGCACAAGCTAAACTCAGTTCCTTTTCAGTGAAGAATTTTAACACATGCTGAAATATTAGTTTGTTACTTCAGTGTCTGGCTAAATGGTGCCTAAATCCTTACGGTTAAGACAATTTCATATTTTCGAAAGAGAAAGCTTCTTAACCATCCTTCCTGTTATTATATCTGTGTGCATAATTTGGAGAAATTTAGGGACAAGCTGGAAAATGGGAAATGCATATGCCCTGGTTAATCTAGATTTACAGGAACACTTTGATATGGGTCCATTTAACAGACTAGTTAGACTAAAGGCAGCAGGGGATCCTCCCTGAACCATGGGAAAGAATAAAAAACTTGGCTACAGGACAAAAAAAAATACAGAGGGGAAAAATTGATTTTTGCCTAATAAGGGGAAAGAGAAAGCACTGAATGATTTTCCTGTAAAGCTTATTGTTATTACCTGTCTTTTAAAAAAAAAATATTTGATCTTGAGAGAAAAAAATAAGCTTCATTTGCTAGACTGGTGTGGATCTAGAGCTGCTTGTAGCTGCAGGCAAGTGAACAGGCCTGTATAAACTGGCATTAAATCAGACCCAAGAAGTTTTGAGGCAGCAGCAGTTTAAATCATGTTTTTATCTGTAGGCATGAGTTTTGCATTTGACTTCAAAATGGTGCAGATACCTAAATGTCCAAATCAGCAAATAGTTTGCCATCATCTGCTTGAAAAATAAGTGAGCTAATAATATACAGTAAAAGTACTTAAGAAATGACTGCCTGGAGTTGTACTACTAACTGATGGATGGTAACAATGAAATGCTTAATCATAGAATCAGAGAATAGTTAGGGTTAGAAGGGACCTTTAAAGGTCATCTAGTCCAATCTGCCTCCAAGGATCACGGACATCTTCCAGTAGATCAGGTTGTTCAGAGCCTCATCCAGCCTGGCCTTGAATGTTTCCAGGGATGGGCATCCACCACCTCTCTGGGCAACTAAGATGCAGTTTCACTGATTAGAGTAAAAGGAGTCACAAGAAATTAAGGGACAAGTTAAGTCACAATGAGTTTACCCCTTCAACAAAGCTATATTTAATAGATGCTTTACTAATTAAGGGAGAAAGGAGAAATACAGTCAGTGTACAGTCAGTAGCTGCATTGGGGAGCACAAGGCTAGGATGAAACTTGTCAAAAATAGTGGGCCCGAGTCTGGGGAAAATGTGAAAATCTTCTTTGTTGATGGTCTTCTTGACAGCTTGGGGGAAACAAGGAAGAAATGAAACATCTTGCAGCCAAATATCAAGTGTATAAGATGTATTATGCTTATTTTCTTTGCATGTGTCAGTTAAGAATGACTAAAGGTGGCTGGCAAACCAGAGACCCTCAGGTTCCCAGAGGAGTAGAGGTCCTAACCCCTGATCCAGGTCTGCTCTTGCAGTGCCCAGCATCTCAGTAACCAGGGGCCCTGGCAGGGGCTGCAGGATTCTCCTTCATCAAACGTCAAACAAGGGCTGCCCTGCAAGTGTGTGACAAAACCTGCAAATCCAGGAGAGCTGGTGTTGCCTGGAATCTTCCTGGTGGGCAGTAGGGACTGAGATGAGTCTTGGGGTCTTCTCAGATTGTGAGTAACATAGGAGGAGAGCTGAGAAAGGCTGAATAATCTATGAAGTAGATCGTTCCCAATAGCCTAGAAGATTGGTTTTCCAGTCCTGACTTTGGAAAGACAGGAGGTTGGGATTGTAGAGATGGTAGCTGGAGTAAGTGGCTCATTCCCATCCCATATTAATACAGTATTTGGCATCCAAAGGATGATGTGTTGCATTTAGATTCCTGTGTAAACTAAATCACTTTACATGACACTGTTGTTTTTATATTTCTATTTAATTTATTTATTGAAGGCAATTGTTTATATCACGCTACTCATGCGATGTCCAAACTTCTTCGGATCATGTATACTAAGCTGTTACCCAGAATAGCCTTGGCTACTGAAAGTGGTGTAGATTTATATCTCGTACGTATCTGAGAATACCAAGGACTAGAAAAAAGTTCCTGAGAAATTTTTAAAGTACCTTTTGAAAAGGACATACAAGAAAACTGGCTTATACCTACAGAGGATCATATAGACAGAGTATAATGTATAAGAAACATATGGTCTATATATACAACGTGAACTTAAAAATGAAGACTGAAAGACATTTTACTGATTGAGTTACAGAAAAACTAACAGATGGGAAAAGACATGGTTATTTAAAGGCTGAGAAGTGAGCACAAGTACTATTAGACTCTGACTATATTTAGGTGAACAAACAAATGCAGTCCTGACCCCACGGTAACATAGCATCTCATTCCAATGCTAAATGCAGTCCAAGGTAAGGGAAATACTTTTTCTGATTGTTTTATGGTCATCTCCCACATCTTAATGATACGTTGAAGTGAAGTCTAAGTGTGGGCAAGGAAAAAAAAAAAAGAATATGCAGCCTATTTACAATTTAAAAGAGGCTATTATTTGTTATAGTTTACTTCCAGAGAGGTGCTGAAGCCCATCCGTCTCCTAACAGACAAGTTGAGGGTGTGTTGGTCTCGGCAGCCCACTGGGGATGCTGTGGCTGACTGTGGGCGCTGAGGCTCTGCCTGGGCTTCCCAGCGAGAGACCACCGCTGAGCCCCCTCCTCGTGCAGGGAAAACAGGACCTGATGGTTAACTGCAGCTTTCACTTGGCCTTTGTGGGACTTCACTGCAGCTCTGTTTTTTTTTTTCTTATACAGTGATTAGTTTTTGCTTATTATTGGAAGGCTCTGTGAACTGTTAAAGTGGATGTGCTAACGTGTATGAACACGCTCTGTCTGCACTCCAGCCTTGCCATAGCGTGGGTGCCGTGAGTTAAGTGATGTTCTGCCCTAATTTGGGTTCGTACAGGTGATTTCAGGGTGAAGGCACAGCACTAAATTGATTACTAGCTTACATTTTATTTGTTTAATATTTACTGCCAACAGCTTACAGTCTCTCTGGAGACAGATGATTACCTTTTCCACTCTATTATGAAAACAAATCTCTTGTCTTCCTCAGGCTTCCTTTTTTTCTGTTTAAGTCAATTTAAATATCTGATTTTTTGTGAGACTTGCTGTGCTTAAAACACTGCCATGTATTTCCTTTTGCAGTGATCTCAAATTAGTTTGAGGAGATAATAAAACTTTCTGTTACACGCTGATAAACTCTTAATTAACAGGGCTGAATACAGGGCTGAATACAGCCAAAAATATAGTTTCTAAGATACTCAGCCTCAGCCCAACACAGTTCTGTGTTGCCTTCAGGTGTCATTTAAGCATGCAATAATATTTCCAGGAACTCCCAGTCTCTTTGCAGGTGATGTTATTATAAATAGGATAGCATTTTTCAAATAGACGCTTTCTAGTGCAGATGATTTGCAAAGGCATCCTTGACTTTTGTGGAGGCATATGCAAACATTCTTCCTGAGATGTGGCTGCTTCTATTAAAGAGCCAAGTGAGGAAATGAACAGTCCTTTGTATTTTAACAGCAAAACCCTCTTCTAAGATGTGCCCTTTTGATATTTTCAGGTGCACCTCTGGTACTGCTGAGGACCTCTGGAACTCTTGGTGGATGAACCTTGAGAAACCCTACTGCAGAGGTTGCACAAACATTTTACAGCACCAGAGCTTGGATCCCACCACACAGAAAACTTCATCATATTTAATATTTCCAGCTGAGGGTGGAAAGATATCCTTCCAGCCTGGAATGATTTCTGGGGCATTAGCTAAACATTGCCAGGTTTATGGCCAAACTGAAACGTGGAAATCATGGGTAATGCCCCTTTTGAGCAACTTCTCAGCTAATTACTTAATTCTGAACACACAAGGAGTTCCCCTGACCACGCGTGTGTTTTCAGAGGAGACTTCAGCTCCGTGACTGTGCTTGTGAGACTGAAACAAGCTTGTTTTATTAGGTGCTTTGGCTGTGGTTTGACAAGGTGATTTAGGGCGTCTCATACCATATCTAACTGGCACGGATTGCAAAGTGCTGGACAGACTCACTCTGCTGGTTCATACTGGTTCAAAAAATGTAGGTAGGAGGTATGTCTTGTCCTAGTGACTTGCATGGTCTGTCTGAATTGTTATTATACAAGGTAATATGTAAGGTATTATATAAAGTATTATAACACCTTATTTTGGCTGAGGTATTGTTTGTCCTCCTGCGGCTGGCATAAAACTGACATACGTGACATGTTTTGCACTCTGATTCAGCATACTGCAGAGGTGTTCACATCTGATATCATCAAATTTATGCTGCCAGGTGATTCAGTAGTGACACAGTTTCTGTGTCCATTAACATGGCTTATGTCACTTTTTACAGGAGAACCTCACGCAAAAATCAGCAAAACTCCCTCGGAATTCTGGGGGCTTTGGATCTAGTTAGTCTCTCATTTGCTTTGCTCCCCCTAGGTTGAAACTTAATTGGTAACTTAATTGGTTTTTAAGGAGTGCTTAATTTCTTAAAGGAATGGCTTTGACTTAATCTCATTCCATAAAATGTTGGGAAAGTGACTTTCCCACAAATAAGGAGTGGTACATTAGCTTCTAAGAAAAAGCATTTTATATTTAACAGCACCACATCTTAACTAATTTTTAAACTCATGTATCTATGGTTATTTTTGGAAATAATTCTTCAGGGTAGTTGTTGGTTTGTTGGTTTGTTCATGTATTAGCCCTGGGGAGAACAGGGAAGCGACATGTGATGTGATGTGATGTGATGTGGTGTGATGTGATGTGATGTGATGTGATGTGATGTGATGTGATGTGATGTGATGTGATGTGATGTGATGTGATGTGATACCTGCCATAAGATCACCCCTGGCTCAAAGATGACCTCAGCCTAAGGCAGATAGCTAAGGCCTCTAACAGTGGCATCTGCGTAAGCTAGAAAAATTAGACATAATTTGAGATTTCAAAGGCTTCAAACTATGGGAGTGGTTTGATCTGGTTTTAGTTTTCACCTGGCTTAATTATGATGCTTTGTTAGCACAATCTGCTGCTGGTTTATTTTCCTAGTGGCAAATCTGAATGCACTCCTAATCTTCTTGACAACGATCCCATTCCCAAAGTCATACCCATGATAAGGTGTGTGACTGTAGGGGGGAAAAAAAAAAGCTGCTCACAAAGCTATGTCTCAGACCTTTCCAGACCTGTAGTTTGATTCCTGAGATAGGTTTCTCTACGTTGTCTTTCAAAAGGTGTGCACCTGCCAGGCCGAGCAGGGCCGGCCTTATCAAGATGGCCATGGAGGCCAGGAGGTTTCACATCACAGGTGAAATCACATTACCCCATCTTTCCAGATCATCATTCACCTGCTTGCACACGTGCTTCTGGCTACAGACTCACAGCATGAGACATGCTGAAGTCGCAAAAAAAAAAAAAAAAAAAAAAGGCTGTAGGTTGCTGTGGGAATAGTTAATGGTGGAAAAACCAGTCAGCAGCTGTCTGCAGCATTTCATATGGGGTTCCTGCAGTCTCCGCTTCTCTAAGACTCGATGCGGCCCCAGCGCTGTGCATCAGTAGATTGTCAGTGAGATTGCAGAAGGGATGAGCTGTTGGTTTGGTTGGGGTTTTTCTGTCCTATATCTGCTCCTCTAATGAAGCCACAGTACATACTGGCAATCCTACATGCTAGAGCATACAGTATCAACTAAGCAGGGACTATGATTGCTCTGTGATGACAGAAGGACCAGTATGTTAATCAAGTTAACTCGAAGATATTTTTTCTCTCCGCACAGGCTGTGCTACAACAGAACTGCTTGGAGTTCAGAGTTTGCTCAAGCCAGTCTTAGGTACTGGTTTTATGATGCTGTGCACACCGAACATGGATTTTTGTGAGAACTGGTAATGTTTGGGAGCAGACTGGAGAGCAGCAGCAACATAGCACATTTCTCCTGGGGAGAGAGGCAGCGACTCTGACATTGACTTTCAGGCATGTGAAACAAAAAGGCCTGCTCTTGGAGGAAGGGGAATTACAGCTTGTCAAACAGAAGTTACAATATGGAGCAAAAGCAGTGAGTTCAAAAGAGAGTTTCTTGAGCACAGGGGCCAGGGAGCCAGAGACCTGAGGGCTGGAAAGTGGAAAAATTAAGCCAGTTTAGGTAGTATTACAAGCGTGTGGGACACGCTGAAAAAAAGAAATTATTGAACAATGGCAGTATCGAGTAACAAAATAATTGGCTGCAAAATTGAGTATTGTTTGCTTCATCTGTCCTCCTTCCTCCCACAAGGTATCACCTTATCTTTGAGATTTCTATGAGGCCTAGAGTATTTCTACCTTTTCTTGGCTGATTAGAGCCGTGGAGCACCTTAAAGATCATTTATTTATTGATTGCAAAAACAATGCCCTATTTTTAACCAGGTCCCAAGCTGCTGAGTTAGGAGTGTCAGTGGGGGAGAAGGAAAACAAAACAGCAGCAGAAGCGGGAAGGAGTCTCCTAGTTTGACGGCTGAGTTCGGAGAGGGGCTCCGGAGCAGAGCGGAGGCGGGTGGCAGGGATGCCGGTGGGGGGCCCGGATGGGGACCTGGGGAAGGACCACAGCAGGGGCCAGCATGAGGACTAGCCCAGAATGAGAGGCACATTCATGGCGCTCAAAGGTGTGGTGAGGAAAGAGCAGGTGGGAGGACACGCAGAGCTGCGGGCGAAGTGAAGGATGCTGTTACAGGGAGTCGGGGTGTAGAGAGGCTCTGGCATAAAACAGGAGGAGGCCGTCGTAGGAAATGGTGCATGGTGAAGGCCCTGGCTGTCAAGCAACAGGAAAAAAGTTCACAGGGGGGTTTCTAATCTGACTTAGAATAAACAGAATTTTTAGAAATTAAAGCAAGGATAAACAACAGAAGAGGAAAGAAACAAGCAGTGTAAGGTCTATGTGTAAAGAATAGAAAGCTCAGAAGAAACTTTAGAAGAGGCATACTTTAGATGTAATAAATAATCCTACATTGTAGACGTGTATTGACAAGGAGCAAATAGCATCCTTGAAAGATACCTTCTCAAATGATGTCTATTCCTTATCAGTAAGAAACAGGGCTAGGTCTAGTAACTGCCTCAACTTTCTTTAAAAATATTCTGGGTAATGTGAAAAAAAAAGGTGTATTTTTCAGAGGAACAAAAAGTCAGCTCACACAAACTGAGACTGCTTTTACTTTTAGTCTTTTGGTTTGTTTAAGGAGCTGAAAAATCAGCCTGACACTCAGCCAGAGCAGTTGCAGGTACTCTGCAAGCTGCAAAAGTTCACCCCTCCTCAGAGTGTGCTAATACGCATCTCTGCAAAGGGCAGAGTAGGAGTACCGACCAGTGCCACATTTCCAGCGCTGCACCGTAACTCACTGACACAACTTGGAAATGTGCCTTATTTGCATTGCTCAGCTAAGGGTTCGTTCAGCACGTCCCAAAGGGAGTGACAAAGCAGCTCCTTACCCATGGGCTGCTGCCAGCCTGATCCTGAGGACTGCTCTGAATTTCGCTGCTTTGCAGTAGGGACCCGTATGCCAACAACAGGCATATTTCAGCGGTCCACTAACCATCACCTCTTGCTTTCAGCAGGCATGTCTCTGTCACTGGCAGGAGGCCAGGCAAGTGCCGTATAGGGCCAGCTTTGCTGACTCACATTAGCCATACATCCTCCCGCGCTGGTGAAATCCTCAGCTGACCTGCGAACAACGCGGAGGGCAGATTGATCCATCCCTAATGCTTTAACTCAGAACTCCTCAGCCTAGTTTTTATGATGTTATACTTAGACTCAACAGTTAGTGATAGGCTGCAGGATAGGTGTATATGGTTAAAATCAAACAGCAGAGCCTTGAGGTTTGCAAGTTTTCAACTTGAAAGCAAAATGAGTATCTAAAAGTAATAGGAAGAAAAAAGATTAGAATTAGCAATATATCAAATTAACCATTTTAATATATTGTCCATTGGTTGGTCAAGACTTATTGCAGTATTCCTGTTTACGCTGAAAACACAAATGTTACCTTGATGTGAGCATGCAGGCAGTTAATGGAAAAAATGGATGGTCTCTATCTGCTCTTTCTCTTGATTTAAGATATCAAACTACTGCACATGCACGCAAAGAAATACACTTGAATTCTGCTTTCTACTTTAGGCAGCTACTAACTCACCATTTCCATTCCAAATGTTTATTTATTTTGTTTATCTCTTCCCATCTTTTTCCCAGGACATGTGGTTGTCCTCAGAACAAATTCTCCCCCTTAAAGCTCCACAGAACTCATTTAGAACTCATTAATTCATTAGAACTCATTTCTCCAGCCAGGACAATCTGTGTAATAATTGCTCTGTTAGGAAAACATACCATCTACTAAAAGTTGGTAATAATCAAAGTACTCATTTGTTATTTGCTCTATAGTCTGCTGGGAGATCTAAAAGTAATAAATTAAAAGACTCAGTGCCTCAGGAGGATAATGAGAACTTTTATTGCCCAGGAAAGAAAAGTTTATATTGAAGCTTAGTCAATACTCATCCTGTGCATGTGAAGATGCATCCTATTTGAAAACATGACAAATATTTTTCTGATGGTGGGAAATTTTCTTGGGATACAAGAATGATGTGCACCAAGAGAGCAATCAAAAGACACTGTGTCTGACTGTGTGTGATCTGTCCTCACTCCACTGAGCTAGGTTGGTCCAACAAGAGATGCTTTGAATTTACGTGACAAGCTCTGTGGTGCACTGGTGAGGTAGCAGCTGCTCCCCACCCCTGCCACCGAAATTTCAGACAGTCAGTGGATGCAGCACATCCACAGCTACTAGTAGTGCAGCACCCAAGGCACCTGACTTCCCAAAAGGAGATTCCCTCTCTGCTTAAGAGCTGGGAAAATTCTGATGGCTCCAAGAGACATTTCTGAATTGCAAATGTGGCTTTGAATAAAACAGACACATGCGGCCACTTGTTCATTTATGCTTAGACCATTAACATTAATTTAAGACTTGAAAATGAAATTAGCTTTATATTTACATATGCAGTTTAAATGTATTTACATTAACTTAGCTTTGTATTTCAGGGGAAGAGGAATAAAGGGAGCCAGGCAAATTACTTTGGCCTCCTGTACAGCAGCTGACAGCATTACATGCAGATCTGATCATTGCCGCAGTTTGGACTGGTGTGACTTGGATCCAATGCTCTCGTGTGCTTAGGCTGCTTTGTGAGTGAAGTCCTGGCTCTGTAGCTCACACTACAGAGGTGGACATCTGCCTTGTCCAAAAGTGACAGATGAGTCACCTCCTTCGTGTTTCTGTCTTGCTGGCGGCACTGGGATTTTTCAGGTATGTATTTTTGTATCCGCAGAACTTACTGTTTTTCTTCTTAAAAGCCTGTATGAGAGAAATTCAGCATTAGAGAGGCACAATACAGCCTCACTACACCAAATGCCTCTCAAGAGGTAGCATGTTGCGATCATGGGATGGTTGGTGTAAGTTATGTCTTAGGAGAAGCCAAGACAGTGTCTGAAGGAAAAATCTCACCATCTGGAATCACTTGTAAGAGAGCCATCATTTCCAAATCCCTAAGCACTAGATACTACAATCCACACACACCCAAAAATACAATTAACATTGACAGGGGAAATGGCTGCAAACAATCCTGAAACAAGAGTTTCTTCCTGTAAAATACAGATGAAATTCCAAGTTCAAAGTGGTAATCAAGCTTTTTAATTGCTCCTTTCAGCTGTGGTTTGGTAAGAAGTAGAAAATAACTGCACAGGCACTGGTTAATTCAGAGAAGTCTACTGTGAAGGGACTTTTTGCAAAATGTTAGGAATAATAAAGCAGAGCCATTTTTACATTGTGCCAGAAAAACTCCAAGTTAACAAAAAAAAAGCCTGGCTCCAAGCCAGACCACCAAAATAGAAACTAAAGATAGTGCTACAAGTAGAGTCTCAGAAATTGGTTCATGTCAATTTGGTTATCCTCTAAGTTAAAAAAAAAAAAATAATAAAATGAGGAATGATTTAAAGTCTTTAATTTAATAATGCCTTGAAAAATCTCACTTGTATTGTAGGCCATCTCTATTAATGTAAAAGCCAAGACTTTTTTTCTTATTAGCGCATGCACCTTTGTGCATTAACAAGTTGCATGGCAAGACAATTATAATGTATTTCCACGGATTTGCATTAAAGAGAAAGAAATTTACATGCAAATTCCTAGATTAATCCATTTTCCTTTCATGGAGTAAAAAGGAGCAAAAATATCTTAAAATAATTAAGATAGGTTTTCAGTACCTTTTCTGTTTTATAGAAATTGCTGTTTTCCAGAAAACAAAACAAAACAAAACAAACAACTTTTCTGAAACTGCAACTTGTTAAAATAACATCTTCAACAATGAAAACTCTCATTTGGAAAAACTTTTATAAATAAATGTGATGATAAATAAATGTACACAGGTGTGATGCTAAACATAAGGGGCCCATCTGTTGAGAAAAATGGGAGTAATTTTTACATAGTTGCAGTAGGAGAAACTTCACTTTAAGCAAAATTAGTTTAGAGATTATTTTTGGCATAATGCTGAATCTAAGGTCAGATGGATAAGCTTTGTTTTAGAAACATGAGAAGCAGAAACTTCTACTGTAAAGAGCAGCATGTTATCTCAGAAGACAGGAGACCTGACAGGAACAAAATAAGTGCGAGGATACAGAAGTTGAGCTTCTCTTAGCTGCTACCTAGCAGAGGTATTCAGAGATGTTGAAAGCATCTGCATCCAGAAGAAATAAGAAGGAATGCTGGGATATTTGAAAATTATGCAGGCTGAATAGCCCATCTTTAAAGGAAATGCTGAGGAATTGCCGAAGGCCCTGGCAAACCATCAGACTACGCAGAACAACAGTAGGTAAAATCCAGCATATATGAAAGGAAAGTAGTATACATGGAAGATAAACCATGAGCAAATCTCAGAGGGCTCTGAACAGTTTCTGCTCAGGGCATTGTAACTGACTGCTCCCTGGGAATTCCTAGTCAAAAAAAAAAAAAAAAAAAGTAATTCCAGGACAAAGACTAGGGTAGAAACTGCAATAGGAAATATCACAGTGAAGAAATATCCGTATGCCACACTCACCAATTTGACCTGTACAATGCGTATTTATCATTTCTGACCCGTCTCTCAGTATTCACTGTCTTTAGCATGACACACAGCAAAGCCTGACACTTTACTATTTCCTTACTGCTTGAAAAAGGCTTCCAAGTAAAGAGTATTTTCCATAGTTTACTGTTAATCATGTTTTCTCCAGCCTCCTGTAGCTCTGTAATCACAATTTCTGATGCTTACACACGGATTTGTAAAACTCAGCTTTTCTAGACATCAACTAGATTCCTGTTTCTGCCATTAGCTCCTGCAGCAAGACGTGCTTAGGCAATCGCAGTGCAGCCCTGGCAGAGCACCACTCAGTTTTCTATATCGTTCCCACCAGCCCTGAGCCACCATTCACCCCACCTCTCTCCCAGCAGCACTAACAACTGTTCCAGCACCGCTTTGAACTCCACTGTCCAAACATCTCGGGGAACTGGGGCAGTGAATTGACCCTCTCCTCCTGCCCAAGCCTCTGCAGCAGGCATGGCAGAGAGGCAGGGAGGAAAAGCAGGGAATCTATAGCCAGCCCCAAACTTCATCCCTTTTCTAAAGTCTTGTGTAAGTACTAGCATAGCAGCGATTCAACCAGATCAGGTTCTCAGAGCCCTGTCCAACCTGGTCTTGAATTTTTCCAGGGATGGGGCATCCACCACCTCTCTGGGCAACCTGTTCCAGTGTTCCACCACACTCATTGTCAAATTTTTTTCCCTTATATCTAGTCTAAATCTATCCCCTTTTAGTTTAAAATCATTACGCCTCATCCTATCGCTACATGCCCTTGTCACAAGTCCCTCTCCAGCTTTCCTGCCAGCCCCCTTTAGGTACTGGAAGGCTGCTATAAAGTCTTCCAGAGCCCTCAGTTCTCCAGAATACGTCCTTTGCTTGTTGTTCATAAAGTAATTAATTAGTAATGCCATGGGAAACCTGTGGTTGAACTTCACAAGCATGAAAAGAGCAATAGAGAAGCTAATTTAATTGCCAGTAGTTCTGAGCAGAGCAAACTAACAGATGAAGCTACCTAGAGCTAACATTGCAAATCTTTCAGGTTCTTGCTTGACCAGGCCCAGAATTTGCAACACTATTTTAAAACACTCACTACATCAAACAGGCTCACATGCTCAAGGCAACACCCCCATCTCAGGAAAGTCACTTCTGCATTTTGAAAGAGAAGTGAAACATTTTACTTTCTTGTGGCTTGCCAGGTTAAGCCATAGAGTCAGGCATCTTACCAGGATGAGTTTTGTCAAGTAATTTTCTCCTCCTACCACAGCCAAATCATCCTTTGCCACACACACATATACACAGGGCATACTGTGATACACTGCTGGGCAACACAAGCCCAGCGGGTTTACCTTTCTGGTCCTCCACCACTGTGAGATACGAACCAAGCTACAACCAACATTTCCTGGACTTAGGAAAGCTTGGTAGCATTCATTGCTCTTCTCTTACACTCATGAGGAAACATCTCTACCAGCCCTCTTCACCTGTTTGTTTGTTCCAGCAATTCCGTCTTGCAGCAGCTTCACAGAACAAGCTGTCAAGACTGAAGCTGCAGGAACACCAGAAAAACGCAAAAAAATAAGAGTTTCTTCATTTCCATGCTCTGTGGAAAGTGCTCATTCAGAGATTGCGGGCTGGAGAGGTCAGGAGAAGCAAAAAGGTACTGCACATCTCAGAGCCCAGCAGTCCAGTTGTTGTGAACCAGTGGGGAACCAGGTGACCCAAGGTCTTGTTCTCAGCATCTCCACTTTCGGAAGCACTCCATATTAACAGGTTCCTCATACAAGAGGCAGGTAAAGGATATGCTTATCCATTCCTCTCCCTTCTGATGGGGGAAGACTGAAATTACTTATACTTCTATGCAGTTCAGGGCCACAAGCAACTTGTGCTGCTCCCAACAGGGCAACAGCATTGTAATATGCTAAAAGTTTGTTTTCAATGTTTTGAGCACTGACAAAAAAAATACCATGTTTTTCAATGTTTGCTAACAAAACCACAAAACATTTTAAGTGATCTTAAGACACTGGCGAATTGTACTGTTCCCTACCTTATTTGTACTGAAAGATTCAATTTTATTCCTTTTCACTTGCAGGCAATCAAAATGTGTAAAATAGAAAATGCATGTTTTAGGAAACGGTGCATACCAAATACCACCCACTCTCCTCTCAGAAAGCATTTGCAACTGTAGCTTATGTGTTGTTATTATTTGTTGCACATTCCAGTTATACAATGAAAGCACTTTCTGTGTCCTTTTTTTTTTTTTTTTTT
>WHYT01017698.1:313730-488289 GCA_009806455.1 Tetrax tetrax | reverse complement strand
GCCTCTGGAGAAACAGGACCCATCCATCTCTGTTCTTGGCCACCACCTCAAGGAAGGTCAAAGACCATGGGTGCCAGAGCTGGATGCTGGCTCCTCGTATGGACTTAGGTCACGTGCCCACTCCTCGGCTGCCTCCACAAACGTTTCTGCAGCACCTTCTTCTCTGGAGGAGCAGCTGTGAATGCTACACTGGAATGCCTATAGATCACTTCCACTGTAATACAGACAAAAGTTCTGTAAAAAAACACAACAGCTCTTCCGTCTTCACAGAAAAACTGCAAGATCTGAATTTTAGATAAAAGTATTTTTCTCCAAAAAATCAAATCACAGGAATTACAAAGTTAGGAATTCTTCTGTAAAGAAAAAAAGTAAGGTAAAAGAGTGGCTGCGCTTTTCTCAATGCTTAATAAATTCTAAAGAAATAGAAAGAGTAGCAAAATTCTCCTACTTTCTAATTCACTCTTATTTTCAGAGATTTGTTCAGAAGTCTGAACAAAATAGACTTTGCTTAATTCTTGAGATGAATACAATCATATTTTGATAAACAATTTTTTTTAAATACGACTGAACTAGATACAATTGTGATGAGCTTTTAAATATTTGTATTTTAAATTCTGTTTTGCATCTCCTTCTAATTCCAGGTTAATGGGACATTAATAACACCAGAGGTTGTTAAAATAACAATAACAACATAATTTCTCTAAAACTTGCCCATGCAGCAGGCCTGCTAGTAAGTCAGGTGATATGTGTTTATACAAAATCTGTAAAAAATTTATGAAGGTTAAGGCTTTCTTGACTTTAATCCAAAATTAATTTAGTTAGAACCACAAAGTCATTAAAGTTGGAGGGAACCTTGAGAGGTCTGTAGTCTGACCTCCTGCTCAAAGCAGGGTGAAAACTAAACCAAGGCAAGGTTGCTCAGGGCCTTGTCCAGGCAGGTCTTGAAAACCACCACCAATAAGGATTCCACAACCTGTTCCAGTGCTTAATGTGGTTTGTATGTTTTTTTTGTTTTTTTTCCCTTAGATGCAGTTCTTTTTCAGTTTGTGACCACTGTTACCTGCTCACTCTGCGCTTCTGGACAGACAGGCTCCACTTTCTTCACAACCCCCTTGCAGGTACTGGAAGGCTGCTATTAAGTTTCCCTTCCCCTGGCAAATGTTCCAGCTCCCAACTCTCTTGGTGACTCTCCAAGGGACTTGCTGAAGCTGATGAAGGTCCTCCTTAATTACGAGGGGTAATGGTTTTAAAATAGGAGAAGGTAGATTCAGACTTGACATAAAGAATAAAATTTTTACGCTGAGGGTGATGGAACACTGGAATAGGTTGCCCAGAGAGGTGGTAGATGCCCCATCCTCATTCAAAGCCAGGTTGGATGAGGCTCTGAGCAATCTAATCCAGTTAGAGATGTTCCTGCAGGGGGGTTGGACTAGATGACCTTTAAAGGTCCCTTCCACCCCAAACTATTCCATGATTCTATGATTAATTGGGGGCACCTGACCTAGACACAGTGTTCCCAATGAGCTCTACAATGACTAGTTCCCTTGGCCTAGTGACTACTCTTCTGTTGATGCAGCCCAGGATGCTGTCAGCCTTCATCCCTGCCAGGGCTCCCTGCTGGCTCACCTTTGGCCTGCTGGCCACCCACGGGCCTTCCCATCCAAGCTGCTCCCCAGCCTGTCAGTACCTAACCCCCAGAAATGCAGAGGGTTAGTCCATACCAAGTGTATTTGTCCTTGCTGACTTCCACAAGGTCCCTGTTTCCCCATTCACCTGGTCTATCTAGGCCCCTCTGAATGGCAGCTCCTTCCTGGAGTGTGTTGACTCTATGCCATGAAATGATATTGTCCACAAAATGGATGAGAGTGCACTCTGTCTCCTCCTCCTTTAGGCTATTGATAGGGATATTAAACAGGACAGGTTTCAAGATAGACTTCTGGAGAACTTCACTTGTAACCAGCTTCCAGGTAGAGTATGGACCATTAGTCACTATGATCCAATCAGTTTTTCTCTTATCTAATTGTCCCAACAAGGAAGCTGTGGGAGACTATGCCGAAAGCCTCCTATCCGCTGCTCTCCCATCATGGATCAAGGCAATCAGGATGGTCAGGCGTGGTTCACCCTTGATAAACTTTCAAGTCACCTTTTCTCCTCTACATGCCCAAAAATGGCTTTTGAAGAGAACTTGCTTTTGCGATTTTCCCAAAGTGAAGTTCACCAGTCTACAGCTCCTTGGATTGTCCTTCCTCTTCTGGAAGATAAGGCGCAACACTTAGCCTTTTTCAGCCATTAGGTACCTCTCCAAATCTCCATGACCTTTAAAAGATAAAAAGTGGCATTGCAGTGATATCAGCCACTGAGCACCTGCCTGGCTCCCCAGACTTGCATGGGTTGGGATTCCTCAAGAGAAGATCCCTGACCCTATCCTTTTCCGCTACCAAGAAGTTCTCTTCTCCTCGAGGTACAAAGGGCTGGCAGACTCTGTTGGTGAAGATCAAGGCAACGGCAGCATTGAATACCTCTCTGCAGGGGTCCTGCACCTTCCTTTTATATTCTTTCACCACTACTATGGTGGAAGCTGCTCTTGCTGCCCTTGATATCCTTTGCTGGTTACACCAAGAGCGGAGCTTTTGCCTTCCCAAGCACCATGCCTGTACGCCCAGGGAATGCTTTTACTCTCGGTGTGCTAAGACTGAAGATATTTCAGAATAAAACCGATGACTGGAAAGTTGTAATTGTTGAATGCATTCATCCCTCACAATATTTCTGAATTTTTATGGCATTATCGATCCGTATCACTAGTGCTCACCTTCAGAAATACAGACTCGAAAAGTTGCAGAGGGATCTTTTGCATTGCAGTAAATCAGCCAACTACTGCACACGGCAAGCGATGGGCAGTGAGACAGAACAAAGAATAAACATCCTCACTGGATTTAAGCTTTCACCATAAAAAAAAAAATGACAGTGCACGCTGTTAGGAAAGCCTTTCCAGCTCCAGCAGCCAGCACATCCACATCCAAGCACTCCCAGCTCCGGGAAGGACTGCTCAGTTCCTTGACTGCTGTTGCGACCTTACAGGCAGCAGTTACACAGACAGCTTGGCTTCAGAAGAGAAGGGCTGATGCCCAATATTGGTTCAACCAGTATTGTCTCACCATTCCTCTCCTGATGTGGCTACACCGCTGGTGTCTTTTGGCTGGAGGCTAGTGCTAAGGCTTGGAGACTATGACTGTCTTTTTCTCCTGTGCTTGTACAGAGCTCACCAGAGTCCTGCAGCCCAGCTGCATGGGTGGTGCTGCCAGGTCTCACAACAATGTGGGTAATGGTGATAATAAACAGCAACTTAAAAAAAAAAATCAGTAAGTGTTTATATTGCTCTTGCCCCCAAAAGATACAGACAGCAGCAAAGACAGGTGGTGAAGTTGCCTACACAAAGCATCTCTGTGCATATGCTGGCTTTGCTCACTGAATCGCAGCTGTGATGATTCTCCACATCTCTGTCAGATGAAACCTATCCTCCAATTTTTTTGTGAGGGCTTTCATGGAGAAACCAGCTTGATAATAGTAATACCTGAGCTGGAGCAGGTGGAAATAAGAACTCTTTGCTCCCACTTCGTTTAGGGTCGCTACTTGTTAGCTGATGTATGCTCGTAGCAGCACACTTACTCCATCGTTTCCGTCTCCTTTCACAGGTGGTGTGTGCGGCATGGAAGGATACGCATCTGCACTGGGAGGTTTGCCCGCTGGCAGCGGGCTGTCCCCAAGAGCATTGACTCCTCAAAGTGGGCAATGGACCGTACTGAGAGTGGCAGGAACTGTTTCCAGTGGATTTGGGAGGCAGGCGTGATTGTCCTCTCTGCCCCTCATGCAATGAGCTCCTCACAGCTCTGAATTTCCCCCTCCACATTTTTCCTGATGCCTTCCCTTAACGTTCCCATGGTACAATTGCAGAGGACAAAAAAAGTGAATACTTGGAGCCACACGGCTGTATAGCTGTGTTGAAGACGTGTGCCTCCCAACCAAATTGCTAGCATAGGCACAGAACCCCAGAAACAAACTCGGATCATTGTTTTATGCCTCCGACCTTCTTTTTAGTCTCAAGAATGAGCCCTCATTGAAGGCATTAATGAAGAGGCAAAATGAAGGTTTGAACAGAAACAGCTGCAACCTTAGCTGTGGAGGAACTAGCAGGCTTTGGAATTAGAAAATAGAACAGTTCATTAAAATAAGGGGGGAAAGTTCCTTTTCAGACAAAAATATGGAGAAAAAACACATCCCATTTGGAAACATTGCATAAAACCAGAACACCTCCCTTTGAAAGTGGATGGGCTAGTGTGCCGTTTCTCTTTATGAGCCTTAAATAATGCCACAAAGGAAAGACCTGTCTACTCCCTCTGTTGATGAAAGTGGAAAACGCTGCCGCGGAGGGCTTCACTTGCACAAGGCTCCGGGACGCCTGGGAGGACAACACGGCCCAGTGCTAGGGTTTGAGGAGAAAAGGCAGCATGAGGGGAAAATAACCCCCATGTTGTGCTCGAGCACTCCCCCCCCCCCCAAAAAAAAAAAAAATAGCTGGTCTTTTTCTAAGAAATTTTAAGAGTTGTTTGCAACACTTTTGGGGAGACGGTGGAGCTGGTGGTTTTTCAGGTCAAAAGAAGGGTGCCTAGAACTCCAAGAGTCAGTAGTCTAACCGTGATTTCATTTGAGGTGGGGGAGATTCAAGGCTTGCACTGGAGCTCTTAGCCAGTCTGTCCCTAGGCGTCTTCTACTCCCTCCATCAATAAAAATACAGGTCTGGAAACCAAACTTGATTTGGGTTTGTGTGTTTTACTTTTGCTCTCGAAAAACGTTAACGGCTGTAGCCTTCACGGACAAAAAGAGCAGCAGGTCTGAACCCACCCATGAAGCTAGCGGCTTGCTGCAGCTTAATAAAAGGGAGACGCTGAGTGAACGACGGCGTGGGGCCTCCAGAAAAAAAACCTGACGAGTGGTCACCGTGGACCCGCTTCCAGTGAGGCGAGGGCTCCTAACGTTCCCAGAGGGGAGAGGGAGGCAGGAGCGAGGACGAGGAGGCGTTTCCTCCTCTCCAGGTGAGGAAGAGGCCAGCTCGCTGCCTGCCAGCCTTTCGAGGGGGTTTTGTGGGGTACTCCTCCTCTGCCCACCTTCTCTTTCTGCGTTTCTTCACGGTTTTGTCACCAGCGGGACAGGGACACGGGGACGGGGACGGGGACGCGGCGCTGGGCCGGGCAGGGTCAGCCCGAGCCTTTCCCCGACTGCGCCTCCGGAGCGACCGCTCCGACAAACAACCGTCCCTCGCCGCTCGATCCCTCCCCAAAACGCAGCTGCACAGTGCGAGCGCGGCCGTAGCGCCCCGTCACACCGCTCCCCCCACCGCTTTCCCCGGTGCCCGCGTAGCCCGACGGGGCTACCGGTCGCCGCAGCCCCGACGTGGGCGTGTGGACGACAGGGGGACCGGCTCTCCTCGCCTCGGGGGGCGGCGGGCGGGCCCTGCCAGCCGGGGACCCGACGGGGTGTTGGTGGGGGGGACGGCGAGCTGCTGCCGGGCGCATCGCGGCCGAGAGGGGAGTGACTCTGGCAGTCTGCGGCGCGCCGAGATAAAAGCTCCGCTGCTGCCTCCTTCCCTCCCCTTTTCTCTCGTAACTTTTTTTTTTTTTTCCGCTTTCCCTCCCAGCAAAGTGACCGCGGCGGCGGCAGCCCCGCAGCAGCAGCAGCAGCCCCAGCGCCGGACGCCGCCATGAGCCCCCCGGTGCCGCCGTCGGGCCGCGCCGCCGGGGGCTGAGCCCGAGCGCAGAGAGCAGAGTGGAAGGGGGGGACGGGACACCCGGAGAGCCGCTCCGCTCCGCGCCCTCCCCCTGCCACGGGGGCCGCAGGCAGCGGCAGCCCAGGACGCCCCCGGGACCGCCGCGATGTCGGCGCAGAGCCTGCTGAGCAGCGTCTTCTCCTGCTCCTCCCCGGCCGCCGCCGCCCCCGCCGCCGCCAAGAGCCTCTCCAAGCGGAGGCTCCGCCAGACGCGCAGCCTCGACCCCGCCATCATCGGCGGCGGCCGGGAGGACGACGGCGAGGGCGCGGGCCGAGCGCCCCGGGGGCGAACCGCCGGCAGCCCCCCGGGGGAGCTCCGGGGTCGCCGGGTCGCCCCGCCGTCCCCCGGAACCTCCTTCTCCACCCCCAGCACCCCGCTAGAGCGGTCGCCGCCGGGCAGCGCCCTCTTCGACGAGGAGAGCCCACGCGGGAAGCGGAGCCCCGGGTGGGAGCTGCCGTTCCTGGCCCGCGCCCCCTCGGCCTCGGCGCTGAGCGGCCCCCCGGGTCCCGCCAACAGCATCTTCTCCTCGCCCCGGCGCTGGCTGCAGCAGAGGAAGGGGCAGCCCTCGTCGCCCGGGCCTCGCCCCGCCGCCTACGTCGTGTGGAAATCCCAGGTAGGCCCGCCCGCTCCCGCGGGGGGACGGGCACCCGCCGCCCGCCCCGCCGAGGCGGCCCCTCGGAGCCCCCGCAACCGTCGGTGGCCGGGACGGGGCGGCCCCGACGGGGGCACCCGCCGCCTGCGCCCCACCCCTTCCTGTCCCCCCGCACCCTGGGTGGTGGATGCGCGGCGCGACCCCTCCGTGTCCGCGGGAGGGCCAGGCAGTGGCCCGCCCCGTCGAGGCCGCCGTGGGAAACGGGCACGGGTGTTGGGGCTGGGCACCAGAATCCGGCGGGATTTGATGTTCCCTCGATGGGCTCCGTGTATAGCTGTCCCGGGTGTGTAAAACCTTCCCCTCCTGGTTTCACACCTCGTAAACTGAAGTCTGCGATGGCAGCTAAGAAGATAGACAAATTATTTTTAAATGTGTGCACCCAGAGAGCTGTGATTTATTTGGCAACGCGCGCGCGTCAAAACCACATGAGGAGCGGTCGTATTCCAAGACAAATGCAGCTTCGCAGAGCAAATATTTACGCGTTTAGCTTGGGATGCCGTGGATGTTGGGCTGCCGATAGTGTACCGTATGGACAAATATATGCTGAGAATGTGGCGTCGTTTCTTGATAGCGACTATTCGACGAGCGGGTTCTGCATGGCCCTTTGTAGCGGGAGAAGATGGAATTGTTTTGTTTGAAGAAATTCTCCATCCAGTTTGTGGTGATGAGGTTTCCCTCTTAACTCTTCAGTAGTGGCTGCTGGGGTTTTGGGTTGGGGTCAGAAGGCAGCCTTGTCCTTTTATTTCCATTTCCATTTGAGGTGTATTTATGATAAGTAGCCAATACTGACTAGATCTATCAACGAAACAGCTCCATTGTTTCAGTGGGATGCAGAAGTCCTTAAAAAAATCATCACTTTACCCGGTGATCTGGGATCTAAAGCCAGACTCCGCACCATCCCAGCATGCGATTACCCAAAGTAGTTTTTAGAGGGCAAAGGCTGCGTCTCACCCCAAACGAGCCCCCGCATCCTCCTGGTAGCTTGAGGTGTAAAAGCTCCATCCCAGCCACTGGTTGGGATCAAGCATCAGGCCTGGGCGGGGGCTTCAGGCGTGTTGCTGACTGATGTTGAAAGAGGCAGCGGAGATTTTTAGCAAGTTTTCAAAAATGGGTCACTTTTAAGTCCTGTGACCAGAAGTTACTCTTAGCAGTATTTCATCTTGATGCTCAAACTTTAAGTTAGTTAAAAAGTCATGGTTTCAAAGAAAATCCGTGGGAGTTGCTGTGTCAGTGACAAAAAGGCTGCAGTGAGACAGTGGGTGATGACCTTTAGATGCTTGTGCTAATTAAGGGTGAGTTGGCTGCTTATTCACTTACCATTTGATAAGGAACATTAAAAAGCGTAAGATTCACTGTGCAGAGTTTGCTGGCTGAGTCTGAGCACAGTCTGTGATCTGCGAATGTCAGCGGGTCTCCCCGTTTTCACTGAATCTGTGCAAAGGTGTCGGACGCTTGGGGCATTTTTTTCAGATCTGTGTGTCATCAAACCATGTAGCCCAGCACATCTTCAGATTGCAAATTCAAAACTACTTTCCTAATTTGTTGTGTATTAAGCATTTTTAAATAGTCAAACCTTTTTTTTTTTGTGGGGTGGGGGAGGGGGTGTATTATATTACTAATAACATGATTGCAGTATAGTGATGTAAGTTATAATTAAATGTGATTCAGTGCAGTTTCATGTGATATCACAGAACTGTTCTCTGACAAATTGTTGTTTACTTGGCATTTGAACCTGGGTAGGTATATTTCGTACATTTAAGAAATGGGTGTTCACACTAACGTAGTGCAGTCTTGTATTTTGGAGGCATCTTTCCTATTGGTGAGGCTTGATTTTTAGGGTAACTGAGACATATATGTGAGTGCAGTAAAAAAAAAAAAAATCACGTGTACCTTAGGGAAAAAATATGGTTTGGGAACATCTGAGCCCAGTGCTGTCAGGACAAGCGAGTACCTGTGTCTCTGTGCCAAGTTCCCGTGTCCGTGGCCAGGCCACCCCTCTCCACAAGCCCTCAGTTGGGCGCAAGTGTAATTGCCATCATCGTCCCAGCAGTCGCAGTGGTGGGGCTGTGATGAAGGAGCAGGGTGTGCTGCACCTGAAGCCAGGCTCCCACAGTGAGTCAACGTCGTTACTGTGAACTTGTGGCGTTGTACGTCGGTTCACACACAGCCTGATGCCTGCTGCTTTCAAATTTTCTGTTTTCAAGGTGTAAGACAAATATTGATTTAGTTGTAACTATCAGCAATGACATGTATAAATAGTTTTAATCTATATTTTAAATGAAACTGCATGTAAATAATTTTGATTGTCTTCCGCCTCCTATTGCAGGCATGAGTCTTAATGTTCATTTAGTTTGGTTTTACCATAAAATAGCATTGTTCATAAAGGATGTAGTTGCTTTCTTCCTGTTTTGTTTTTACTGTAAAGGGACTTGTTCAGTTTTTAGGAAGTGAAGGATTGTGTGTCTCTGGGGATTCACTCTAGCTGTGGCAAAGCACGTGTGCTTGAGGAGGTGAAAAAAAGTCATTTTACTGGGTGAAAAGGGAATAACTATTTATAATACTTGTAACTTTAAAAGGTCCAAATTATCACATTCTCAATAGGAAATCTGTAGTTCTGTTTGTTTCAACTTTAAAAATGAAATACGTCTCACAACCATGATTTTACTCAGCTGCAAAAGGCAACTGAAGAGATGATTGCAGGCTAAAAATGAGTGTGGAAGGTTTTTTAGTATCACTGCACTTTTTGGAAAATACTCCTCTAAAGCCATGGTGCAAGCGACAGGGTTGTGCACTAAAATGGGTATTTTAGGAGATACATGTGAGAGTTATTTTCTTCCCCCTACCTTGATCTTTAAAGCAGTAAAGAGAAGTAAAGGTGAGATGGAGATTTCATCTTCAGAATCCCCCCAACAAGAACTTCTGAGCAAGACTGTTACCTGTCCCAAACTGGACCTGTGTGGTGATGTCTAGAGGGAGGCAGTGAAGCTGGAGTTTGCGGCGTGGGCTGGCACGTGAGCTGTGCGAATTCTTTGACTTCAGCGTCTCACAGCACAACCCTGTCTGCCGGCCGAGGGATGGAAAGGTTGCTGCTCAGTTGACACTGTCATTCATAAAGTTTTTAATGGAATGTCAGAGTGAATGGAGAATTTTCAGTTTCAGTAGTAGATCACACCTAAAGGCTTTACATAAAGAAAGGTGTTAAGCCTGTGTTGTTGGATCCGTGGATTTTTGAATGTGAAGCATCACATGACAGAGGTGTCATCCTGCTCCTGGGTGATCTGGCTCTGACATGTGATTTTATTCACAAGAATATTTTACAAATGCAAAGATTATTTTTACTAGAGCTGTACTTTGCTGACAAAAATTCTTTCCGCTTTCTATGTTCTCCTCATCTATAAGCTGCTTAAATAAAAAACCTGTTCCTGGATCTGTGGAAGTCAGTGATGTTTTCAGTGGTTTCGGTGAATGGCAGGGCAAAGCCGAGGGGGATTGTTAACAAAGGAAAAAAGCATTCATCCTCAGTTCCCCTCGGATCTCAGCCGTCCTTTTAAGTAATTTTCCTTAAAGAAAATTAACTTTCACTTACAAAATTAAGTCTGATACGACTATTAGGCTTTCATTAAATGATTTAAGTGAATCTCTAAGTAAACTAAATAAGATGGAGAAAGGTGGTAAAATATGTAGAGATACTTGAATACCTTGATTCTGCCAACATTTTGTCACACATTTACGCTGAAGTATGCGAGCAGTCCTGTACAAGTTAAGGGTGCAGATGTTCTATGGTGACTGACTGGAATAGGTTTGTCAGGTGAGAAGTCCAAGATAGCTCAAAATGAATGGATGTATGCGAAGTGTCAAGTTGTATTAAGTCTTCTGCTTATTTTTCTGTCCTAAAGATGGCAATGGAAAGCCACAGCGTGTGTATAGCAAATATGACAAATCATGTGAATGCATCCGAGTAATCTCTTTGTTATGGTAAACCAAATCTGCACACTTAAATTTACATGGCCTGATTATTTTGTTATTGTACTCTGTGTGCTACTGACTAATTAAGCATTAACATCTCCAGCTAATATACGTTTTTGGGGGGGAGAACTGTTTTTTAAAGTAATGATATCATAATATCTGCGGCCTTCCCACTTGCATGCGTGGCTGCTGGGAAGGAGGAGAAACCATCCTAAGTTTGCAGCTTGCTCCTCAGCATCGTTGGGCGGCTGCGGGGGGTTGGCTCAGCCCTCCCTCACTCCTTCCTGTGCCTGCCGCAGGTTTTCTGTTGAGCACAACTGGTTGAGGGGTTTCCCATGCTGCGAGAAGGAAGGTCGCCCTGGTTCCTCACCAGGTTTTGAGGGAGAAGCCAGGAGCAGTCCTGGTATCCCCTGAGCTGCCAGATGGCCAGGCTGTGGCTAGCTGTAAGGGTGTTGGAGTTGTCTGTCTGCAGAATCAGAACAACAATAGTTTGGCTAAATTAATTCATAACTTCTGTTTCAGTCACATGAAGTGATAATTTAGGGCATGGCTGTTGGACGTTGTGAACACTCACACCACCAGTTTCAGCTGATAGGTGCCTTATGAGGTCAACTTCAATAAATTCACTTGCTTGACACTTTCGAGAGTTTAAATCCATTGGGAAGATGATCTCAGATTCCCTCTTTCCGTATCTCATTGCTTGCCAAAGTTTTCCCCTGAGCATGACTGGGTTTTTTTTTGCAAATTAATTTTTCCCAAGGTACTGTGAGTGGCTAGCTTACTTCGTTCTGCCTTTTTTTACAGCCAGTGCTTGCTTCAGAACTGTGCTGATGAATGAATTCACATGAAGAATACTTACAGAGAAAAAGAGTAAACCAAAATTCTTAAAAACTGGCCAAACCCAGAGGTCACATTCCCATATGGATATATATCTTTGCATGCTTCAAATGACTGTTTTTCTTTGAGGTTAGTGGGACAAGTTGTTCTGGAAAGAGAAAGGACTGATCACGTAATCAAGTTTGCAGGAGCAGAAACCGTTCATTGTAAATTTTGAGGACAGGGAGCTTTTATTTCTTTTTCCTCCCTCTCTTCAACTTGTGAGCAGTGCTTGATTTATATTCTGAAACTTGTAGGTTACCTACAGAAAAGAGAGAAAGAAGGCAGTTATCTCCTGTTCATTAGGGTGCGTGAAGAAAACGTGGAATAGAAGTATTTATGCTGCATCGCTTTCAAAAGATCTAGGGTGACATATGTGAGTAAGGACACCTCAGTTTTCACTAGGCATTGCACTTTGAGTGGTGTTGATGTGGCAGTGCGTTTGTCAAACCAGGGGTTAAGCCGAAGCCTTGCCGGTGTAAAAGCAAAGCTGGGGATCAGGCTCTGCCAGTGAAGGCTGCAATAGCTCCCATCTTCTAAAGCTCCCCAGGAAACTAATGTAATACTCTACATGCAAATATTTTAATGGAATACATCCTCAACATTTAGTCTTTTGTGACTATTTGTCACAAAAATGTATTGTTTATTGTTTTATTCTTTTCCCGTTGCCATAGTTTTGGAGGCTTTATCTTCACTGTGCCTATGGCCTCCTGGTTTTGACTTTGTTGCTTTTGCATTTACCTGTGTTTATTGGGTGGCTTGTTATGATGAGATGCTTTGAAATCGTTTCCCCATTGATTGGAAAATTTGTCCGTCTTTGGGAAGGAATCGCAGGGAACGTGTTAAATTGCCATCAGCACTACTTATCTTTTTGCTGTAATAATCTCTGAAGAGTGATATTATGTAGCTGAAGTGTGAGCTCAGCATCTGTTATCCTTAAACACCTTGATACCTAATCCAGACATTTTTCTATATGGATGGAGGACAGATTTAAATGAGTTCCCATGTAGCGCCGTGATTAACTGGCCAGGGAGTGAAATGGGCATCTAGCGTGTTTAGATGGCTTTTTATCACCTTGATTTTTTTGGTCTTCCTCCAAATGTTTGAAAACAAGACACGCCCTCATCCCCAAAATTACTAACTTGCATTTTTTTCCCTTTGAGAGGGGCTTTTTAAGGAGATATCAGAGAACTGTATTTTGGGAGGTTTTTTGTTTTGTTTTTTTTAAGTAAAAAACTTTGTGTGCTGATATTTACCACTGAACTGTTCTGCTTTATTTTCTTCCATACAACACCCTAAAATGTTAGATGCACAACCTACATCTGTCCCAATCAATGCTGTAGGAGTTCTGTAATTGCAAAATTTGGTGGGCAGAAATGTTGTGGATCTTGTATGAAGAGGAATGGCATTGAAAGTAACTAAATATATTCAACATTTCTGAATTTGGCAAATGCACTCTTCCCATTCCCAACTGAATTACGTCTGAAGACATTTGGTGGAAATATGGGAGTTGACAGCTAGGACAGACAGAATTCTCCCCGAGTGCGCATTGCTTAAGTAATGGGAAAGGAACTTGTGAAAATAATAGAAATGAGACTGAAAAGTAATTTTGAGCAGCCTCTGAAATATCAACAACCCAGACTTCTGTCTCGACTTGGTGTTGCGTTGCATTTATCTTCACAGACTCTCTTGCATGACAAGAACTGCAGCTGTGACAATTTGCAGGTGGAAAACTTTTCAGGAGTCACTCTTCGCTCTTCTGCTGTGTTGTGGCAGTATAAGCATATAAGCATTAAGCATGGTTTTTTTTTTTTTCCTTCCAGACTTAAGTATCATAATGGAAACCAGCAGGGAGTTCTGAGCAAGTAGAGCTGGACACTTATGATGTTATAGTAGTAACTAGATCATATTAGTGTCAGAGTTGCAGAGTTGAAATCTTAATGTGAAAAGGTAATGAAAATTAAGGTTATAATGATAGTACTGTCTTAGTCTCATTAAACATGATATAATGCTGCTCATATTTGATTTTCTGGCTGTGTGACATAGTGTTTGAGAACGTAAGGGTCACTGGAGTTAAGCTGAACATAGCTTTTGTACATCATGGGTTATAATGGTTTTTAGGTGAATCAGGTGTCTGGATGGTGGGAGAAGAGGCCAAGTATTCCATTCAGCTTATGGAAACTGGGAGGGCAATAAGGAGGTAAGGGCAAGATTCAGACTTCGTTGAAATTTGACATTGCAACTCATCATCCGGTTTTACGAGGTGTTGAGTTCTCAGACTTCCATCGGACAGAGTACTCGTGTATGGTTTACTTTTGGTGGATGGATACTACTAGTCAAAACAGAGTATCAGGTAGGAAGCAAAGCCTTTAGTTATCATTCAGTCCTAGGAATTTTACTTACTTCATCTCTCTTTAAAATTTTTGTATCTATTGTTTCATGCAGATTTTTATGCTATGCTTGTTCAAAATAATGTCTGTTATTTTTTTTATCTATTCTTATCCTGTAGCAAGCATACATACCAATGGAAATGTATGCACAGGCTTTCTGGTTGAGTTTCAGCTTTTCCTAGATGTGTGCAGACTGGCTATTTCAAGTTACACGAATACTCCACTTGGGTTGTCAGCAAGGAGTTACTAAGTCCCTGGGAGAGTCAAGAGTGTTTTTGAAGGATTTGATGAGCTTCCAGTGCTTGATGCTCGCCACATTGTCATACTGCAACCAGATGTTTGGTACCATATGTTTATGTTTTTGGAGCTAAGTAGGTTAGGTACCGTGTCTCTGGCCTGTAAACACAAACACCAGTTTCCCACCCTAAAGCTTTCATCCTTGGTCATCATCCTCAGAATTCCGGCTATGGGAACAGCTTGCATCAGCCTCCCAAGTTGTGAAACCAGAACTGTATTTTCTGGATCTTCCTACTTGCTGTCTCTGTATCTTCTCAAAGCAAAGACCTGATTTACGGTATTTCTCTGTGGGGACTCTCTATGGGGACAGTGTAAGGTCAAAAAGAGATTTTCCTAGCATTGCACTTAGAGAGAATGCACATGAGCACTCAGGCCCATGCAGAAGCTCTCCCTGTGGCTCCTGACAACCTACTGAGACTTGGGGTAGATCTTGCTCTTCTCTTTTCTCTCATGTTCATTTATGAGTTCCTGTTCCATGCACTGGGGCCATTTCAGGTTGGGCCACTCTTTTATCCATTTCTACTTGTTCTAAAACCAGGCCACCCTATTATGTATATCTTCAGTTATCCTCCATGCCAAACATTAAAAAGGAAGATAATGTGCCTTTTTCTTGCTTTCATCACCTGAAGTTCAATACTAGAAAAAAGCTGTGTTACTGTAGCTGTAGCCTATTATTTGGATTGGCAAGTAAAATGTTAATGAGTCCTTTTGTTCTCATAAACGGTGTGTTTCATAAATGGACAAAACGGTTTTCAGCAAACTACTTTGCTAACAAATGAAGGATTTGTTTTTTTAATAGTGTGATTAAGATTACTTTTGCACTGCTTCAGAGTCATGCTTCTCCAAAGGCCTGGCTTTCTGGATTTGATTTTCCGTGGTGGGGCTGTACCTCCACTGGTCATCTATAACTGATCTTGTAAGAGGAAGACTAATAAAATTTTTCCATTGCTATTTTCAGGTTTTATTTGCTTTATCCCTTTGTTTTCTGCCACTGTTGTAATATGGCGAAATGGTTTTTGAGCACTGTCTTTTACTTTTTTTCTCTAAAGGGTAATTTCAGTTGAGTTGCACCCTACTGAGAGTAATGTGGTGAGAAACCAGTTGGCACTGCTCTGTTCAGTTTTCATTTGCCTCTCTCTCTAAAAGTCTAAAAATATTCCTCCTACAGGAAATGTTTTTCATTCTGTTATGTCTTTCGCTTCCCGTAGGAGGTATTTCTTTTAATTTATTGAATAAACCTTTCTGAATTGTATTCCCATAAGAGTTTAGGCACAATGGAGTCTTTGGGCAAACTGTCCAAGAGATCTCACCAACTACTGTTTTTAGAAGGTACGTAATCGTTTCTTTATAGAGTGCTGTCAAGCTTTGGGACAAGTTGACATGTACGTTAAATGGGAGACTTTGAAGCTAAAGAATGCGGATTAACACGTCTGCTATAACTTCTCAAATTTTGTTGTTTTCATCGCAGAGATCATATTTATACTTCTTAAATCACCAAGAAATTGCTCTTCTCTTCTCCTCGCCCTTGATTTTAAAAGAATTCTGGGCAATATTTTGATGTCAATCTCATTACCACAATTTCTTTTGTAAATGTATGTGTACAGAGGAAGGCTAAATCCTCGTAACATCTTGGTTGGAAGTCAACTATGTTTAGCTGTTAATTTAACGTGGATGACAGGGCAGGCTGTTATTTGAAGGGCCGATGGGGAAGGAGAGACTGGGATAGATTAGATTTTCATGCTCCAAAATAAGACCCTATATACTCTATCCTAAATTAGAACAATATGGTTGAGTTTTCTTGTGGCTATTTCATAACATTCCTGCTGACAAAATATGGTGTGCCTTTTGCTCATTGCTTCACTACTGTTTCTCAAAGCATGTGTTTGTGTCTCTGCATCGAGTGACAGCTCTCGTAGCAGCACACCATGGGGACACGACTCATATGTTTTTAGAAGGGGACAGCGTATTTGCAAACCTTGTACAGTGTGGACTGCGTCAGAGAGTGGGTACCGAGCCATAGCCAGCTGGGAGAATTAGGTGGCCAAATTGCTTAGATAAACACAATTAGAAGTTTTACTTTTTTTTTTAAGGGGTAATGTGCCTTAATTCTGTATTCACTAAAGGCATGTGATGTAATTAGCAGTCAACCTCTATGTAGGGTTTTAAAGCAACTTTTTAGTAGAATAATTAATAAGATTTATATTGGTACACTTGCGTATTTGAAAAATCTCTGGTACACTATCCAAAATGCTTCTTGCCCCTTTTCTCTCCCTGAGGTCTGAATGTTTCCACGCCCCACTGAGGCTCAGATAAAGATGCTTCTGTTTCATAAACCTCTCCTCAACTGAGGCAGAGCGAATGTAACAGATCAGTGTACTTTTCTTTCTTGAACTATGTAACAGAGCTTCCCACCTGTTTTTTAGCCCAAATGCAGCTAAACTACACTGTCTCATATGGATCAGAGGAAAACCAGTTAGATAAGTTAGTGAGTGGTGGAAGGTACGTAATGTGGAGAATGAGATGCCCGTGCACTGGGTTGCATGAGCAAAAAGGTGACTGGCAGGCTGAGGGAAGTGACTTGGCCCTTGCAAGTCCACATCTTGTGCAAGGGAGATGCTGACATACTGGAGCAAGTGGAGGGGAGGGCCGTTAACACAGTTAGGGGATGAGAGTGCTTAACACATGAGGAACGGCTGAGATTTGCTTCAGCCTGGAGAAGAATAAGGGGAGATGTAATTCCACTTTTACTACTTAGATGAGAGCTAAGGAGAAGATGAAGCCAGGTGTTCTCAGAGTTGCACAATGACACTCACAAGTTGCAGCAAGAGGAATTTGGCAAGATCTAAGGAAAAAACCCATTCACAGCAGGAGTGATTAAATATTGAAATGGATTGCTCAGAGAGGCTCTGGAATCTCTGTCCTTGGAAATTTTCAACCCTTGAGAGAGCAAGGCCATGAGGAACCTGATTGAAGCTGGCCCTGCTTTGAGTGGGAGATGGGACCAGACGACCTCCAGAGATGCCTTCTGACCTATTTGTGATTCTGTGACTCTGAGTATCATTTATTTCCACAGCAGAATGAAATCTCTGCTCTCTTCCCTTGTGCTACAACATACCTTTGACTGAACAGAAATTGGTAAATTACTGCAGAAAGTATGATGCTCTCCAGTGTCAACATCTGAATCACAGAATCATAGAATGTTTAAGAGACCTTCAAGATCATCAAGTCCAACCATCAACCTAACAACACCATGCTTACTAAACCATGTCCCAGAGTCCTACATTGACACGTTCTTTGATCAGTTCCAGGGATGATGACTCCACCACTTCCCTGGGCAGCCTGTTCCAGTGCCTGACCACTCTTTCAGTAAAGAAATGTTTCCTAATATTCAACCTAAACCTCCCCTGCCACAACTTGAGGCCGTTTCCTCTTGTCCTATCACAAGTTATTTGGGAGAAGAAACCAACTCCCACCTCCCTACAACCTCCTTTCAGGTAGTTGTAGAGAGCAGTGAGGTCTCCCCTCAGCCTCCTCTTCTCCAGACTAAACAATCCCTGTTCCCTCATCTGCTCCTCATAAGACGTGTTCTCCAAACCCTCCACCAGCTTCATTGCCTTTCTCTGGACACGTTCCAGCAACTCAAACTCCTTCTTGTAGTGAGGGGCCCAAAACTGAACACAGTATTTGAGGTGCGGCTGAAGTAGGCTTACAAGAAGAGTGGTTTCTTTCATTGCATCATTCTCCAAAATTGTTGCTATGCCAATGGGGCGTACCCCTTACACTGCAGCTACACTGCTGGTGTCTCACAAATGCAAAGATTTTTTTAAAGATGTCAGTAAAAAGATGTCAGAGTGATTTTTTTAAAGATGTCAGTAAAATTTAAAAAAAGCTACAACCAAACCCTTCTCAAATCCACGTGTTTTGCAGAGACAGCTTGACAGTTCTCTAGCTGAACTTCAGCAGGGATTTGGCATGATCTTGACGGGCAGGGAAGTTTCAGTAACTACTTGCCAGGTAGGTTTTCTGCCAGCTCATTTCCCCAAGCCTGCCTGCGTATTCCCACATTAGGAAGCCCAGGGCATGCAAGCTATCTACATTCAGGACAACGTGCTACCAGGACAGAACTGCTCTGAAATTGAGCTCTGTCTGCTTTTGTGGGTTATTTCACTTTAGGTTTGAAAATACTGAACGTTTGGCAAAACACCGTTATCTTTTCCTCCCCTATTTCGTGGTAGCTCACTGTGCTCGTGACAGGCTGTATGATGTGCTGCCTCAAACACTTCAATTAAATGCCAGTAGTAAAATGATAGGACAGAAGCATTCCTGTCAATTTATCTTTCCTCACTTTCATTTTTGTCATCTTCCTGAGTGTATTATAAAAGTAAAAAAAAATATCTGAGAGAAATGGCAGATGAAGGAAAAAAAAATAAAGAAAATTGAAGTGGTATGCAAGGAGGAAAGGAAATCTCCTGCTGAGCTTTGAGCCGGGAATTGCATCCGATCCACAGAAAAATAAGTGTGGCAGTAGGACAGTTCAGGCTTTGCCTGTATTGCCTTACACAGCAACAGTTTAACCTGATATTGACCTTACAACTTATGAGCTTAAGGGTATGGTTATGTAACTGGGATCAGTCAAAGCTAAACTAAACTGGAATAGGCAGATGGGGCCACACGGCCCGGAAGGAGCTGGTACCAAATTGGCTTGCTGAACTAAATGTTTCCACACTGCTATTTAAAAGGAGCACAGGTCATAGTTTGCTGCTGTTTACAATGCAGTGGTGGGCTTTTTTTTGAGCTCTGGAGTATGTTGGTTAACAGCTGATCTCCTGCGTCTCTTCTCCTTGCTCTTGAAAAACAATTTTGGCAAGTCTGCATTTAGCTGGCAGAGGTTTTGTCAAGCAGGTGTGGCCTCTAGCATTGAGTATGAAATTGGGCTGACAGATCTTGGCCACGATGAAACAAAGCCTTGGCGGCTTGAAGTCATAACCTTTTGCAGTCTCTGTAAGTACTTTTTTCCTTGAATGGACAAGAAAATAAAAAGACAAAAAAAAGATGACTGTGGATTACAGCTGCGTGGTTCAAATAAAGGGCCGTAATGAAGAGGAGAAGAAAGATCGAAACAGCATGAGCAGTGAGTAGCGAAGTAAAACATCGTTAGGGCTGGAAAACAGTATTGCCACTGAAGTGCCAGTGCTGCTGGGAAGAGAAGCGCTGTGACTCCTGCTCGGGGATCCCTGACCAGTCTCCCTTGCGGTGTGACATTCTGGTTTCCTCCTGGGAGCGCTGCACCCACTGGTGCTGTGCCCACCGTGCCACCTGGCCCTTGGAGAAGCTCCCACCTCTGATGCGGTTCGGTAAGATGAAAGGTTGGTCTTGGACCAGTGGTGCGTGGTCCTTCCTGGCTGCCGTGGTGCGCTGCACTCCTTGAGTCATTCTCGATGTTGTCTCTAGTGATGAGGTTTTCTGAAGCCCCTCACCCACTTTTGCAGATGAACCTCAAACTCGTAGGTCATTTAGATCTTATTCTAGATCTTTTATATACTTTTTGTTATAGTAATTAGAGCCTCCTTCCTTTCTTCTTCCTTCCCAGAAGAAGAGGTCTGTAATGATGAGGTCTGCCACACAACTGAATACCATTTTTTGTCAGGAAAGGGGTATTTTGTCTTGTCCTTATGTCTTCTTGGGCTGTTTCTCATTTCAGGAGTGCTTTCAACTTGTCTCTGTAAATATTGTTCATGTTTTGTTTGTGTTTGCTTTATGGTGATTACTATGTGCTTTAGCACAACTTGCTATATTAGATTTGCCTTCTATTATCATTCATTATTTTCAGCTTGTGGCAATGTGTCTGCTTGTTTTTTAGAAAAATGTCTTGAGGCTGTATCCATGTGTTATTATTATGGGAAATTCTGAATGTATGAGCTTTAATTCTTTAATCCGTTAGCATCCAGCTTATACACGCTGATGGAAAATGGAAATTGTGGTTGCTGTAGAGTGCAGGAGCTAGTATAAGCACCAGAATTAAAAAGAGAAGATCTGCTGTTCTTTGGTACCTCCTTCTGACCCTGTGATAGCTGGCTTGGAGGGGACACTCGGGGAGCCATGCTGTGGCGCTGTGTTTGTCAATCAGAGCTTCCTCTGTGGGAATCTTTTGAAAACAAAGCTCCCTGGTGTTTAAGTACTGGGTTGGAGGGCTTGGTTGTCTGGGAATATCTCTGACAAACTGGTTGTAAACTGGATATTATCTTGCGTTCTGCAGAGGAAACCCTTTCTGTATCCCCGAGGCCGCCAACGGTGCGGTGCCACTGCAGGAGGAGTGGGTAGAGAGAAGGGGGCTGACACTGCGTGATCATTATTGCCTGTGCTCTACGAACCCCAGCTTTTACACCACATCCTCTGAATCTGGATGACTGATGTAGGGAACGGAGCAGATGCTTATTCCTTTGCAGGTTCAAGAGCTGTTGCACTCTGGAAACAAAAGACATTGGGAGCAGTGATGAGGTCATCGTTGTGGCCATACTGCAGTTATGGTGGCTACAGAGTCTCTTCTCATCTCAGGTGGCAGGACACCTTTCCTAAGTGCTTTGAGCTCACGGACACTCTTCTAGGCCAAGTCCAGCTACTGGGACTTAAGATGCCACTTGAATTACAGTTGAAAAGAATGAGATTCCTGTAGCGGATTATTTGTTTCTGGCTTCCTTACAGTTTTTTGAAATACACTCCTTCGGTTGAGATAAAGGCATTTAATAACTGTGTTGCTGTGCTAGAGGGTGACTGGCCCCTTTAATTAAAATAGGACCAAAGAGTTTATAGGAAAGTGAAAGCACTTCTCGTGCTGGATCTAACTCAGACAGATGGAGTAGAAGCCAAGGGGAAAGGAGAAATATGGTTGGCAACATCTGGGGCAAATCAAAGCAAAGCTGAAAGGGAACAATTAGTTGGGATGTTCCCAAGGAGAGCTGGGAAGATTCCTGTGGAAGACAGATAGGAGAGGGAGCTGCAGAGGGGCTTGCTTGCTGACCCCTCTTGAAAGAAAATCCAAGGCTAGGGACGGCTGAAGGCAGAAAAGCGAAGGGGAGTTTGCTTGGCATGTTCCAGCCAGCAATAAAGGGTTGAGGGCTGGGAACATCAGCGAAAGTGGCTGCTGCATTGTTGAGGGCACAGAATAAGCCGCATGCGGAGAGTGTAGTGGGACCTCCCGTCAAGTCAAAAGGTTATGGTTTTGGTTATTTTGTTTTTTTATAACTCAGCCTTTGCAAGCAGAGAGACTTGAGAAGCCCTGCTGGGGAGGGCAGGAAAGATCTGCGGAGGAAAGACTGGGATGGCTGAACAGAAATCTGGTGACCACTGAGCATAGGTGGAGATGGAACTGGGGTAGCCATTGTGTTGGTGTGCTCAAGGTACCATATATATTTTGGGATAAGTGGTTGAGTTGCTGAGGTTTGTCTTATTAGCAAGGATTATTTTGTGCAGTGGCAAAGTGCTCTAGTTTGCTGTGCAAGCCTTAATGAAGCCTGGAATTGAAGCCCTGAGGAGGGAAGTTGTGAACTGCGTTTCTGCATTACCGCACCTTCTGTGAGGGATGGTTGCCCAGGAGAGACAGACTGCAAATAGTTATGGGAGGGAGGAAGGGGAACTGTTTAGGAGCACAATAAGGGAGAAAGGAAACCAGAGGTACTTTGGGATGGTTGGTGTTCTGAACTACAGGGGAATTGTTTAATTTTTGTGACAAGATGTTCTGCATGTAAAAAAAATATATATGTAATGCATATATTGGTTCATTCTTTCTAAACTTGTAAATAATGTTTGAGATGTTATTTTTTTTTTTTTATGGAAAATGTTCTTTGTTTCTGCATCTTTCTCTTCCATGAACCGTTACCACATGGAAAAATGTTAGTTAAACTATTTCACAACAATCTAAATACACCTACAGTCCAAGTTACTAAAAAATTGTATGTTACTTATACAATGTTTCAATATACAATGCCCAGGAAAAGAAAAATAATGTAAAATGTACCATTTTATGGTAAGGTACATCTCTCAGTGGTAAGTCAAAGTTTGATTGTCTTTGTTTTGTCAAGAAATGTCTCCCAGCTATGAGACGTGGTTTCCTGGAGATGAGACACTGCAAAGCAGGGTCGGTGACGTTTGTAGCTGGTAGAGCTGAGGCTTCTCAGACATGTGTTTGGATGCTCAGTGTGGTAAGTCAGTGGGATATTGCTTTGCATTCCAGCACAGCATCTCCATGGTTGCCTACGCCACCACACCAGGGACCACCGTGCTTGATTCAGACGCCATTAGGTGTCCCTACCAAACTCCCCCAGATGCCTTTTACTGAGGAGCTTTCAGAGGGAAGGAGGCATGTGAGCAGTTCTGAGATCAAATAGTTGGAGGTCACTTGCCTCTAAAGAGAACTGGAGGGCTTCTGCCTTTGCTTCAGAGTGAGGAACTGGTGATTTATGGTCCACTGGCACAACATCAGTGTGAAAAGGGTGTAACATACTGAATTTGGAAGAAAGGAAGAATTTATTTTCTTTTTCCATGCTTTGTATTAGGATAACTCTGGAAATATTCTGTTTCTGGTTTTGCTTTTGTTCTTCCCAGCTTTTTAGGAAATATTTGAACCAAAAGAGTTGAGGCAGTGCTGAAGACCATTGAGGGAGAAATTAATTTACCCAGCTTGGAAAAGGATCAGCTGCAGATTTTACTGCGGGGACTATGAAAGCTTTTGCCCTTGCCTTCCTCCTCCCCTTGCACTATGGATTGAGGCTACATCCACTCTGTAAGAATATGTCTTATTTAGAGTCTGCATAGCTTAGATGCTTCTTCGAGTATTTTTTTACTTCCTTCTGAAGAGTGGGACAGAAGCAGCAGGCAGGTGATCACTCAGTCCTTAGGAGCTGCCCAAGGAGTGGCTCAATGAAGCACTGGGAAGGGAGAAGACTCAAAAAATCAGAGCTGCAGATAAGCCTGTGGATTTGATGGCTAATCCATGCAGGAGCATGGGAAGTGTCTGCTGAGAGGGCTAGGTCTTGGTGCCACATGGCCCTACTGAATAGGGCAGTGGGATGAGGTGGGATTTGGCAAGTGCCACTGGGTGTTTCCCTGATGGGGGGACGAGGATGCAGCATTAGTTATTTCTGGAAACTACACAGCCTACAGAAATTATATTTAGCTGTTAGATAACTGGTTTAAACTGGGATTATGCCCAAATTAGGGATGAGACAGTAAAGCTGAGTGATAAGAGTATCTGTTGTTTCTTCCCTGACTGTAGGGGTTGAGGGACAGGAATGGGCAGCCAGCAGCCTGAAAATCTGCACAGAATCCAGAGGATTTGTGTGAGCATCCCTGCATTGCTGGTGGCCTTGAGTTGTGGAGGTGATTTTTACATTACCATAGTGTGTTGGTACCTTATTTGTGGGTTAGAACACCACTGTACAAGATGTTGTATAAAATCAGAGATCTGTTTTTTTTTGTTTTCTCCCAGAAATTTTACAGAAGAGATAACAGAGACACAGTTGCAGCAGGAGTTACCCAGTGCTCAAAACTGGGTAACAGAGACCTGACATGGTGGAATGAACGTAGACAGTAGCAGAGGATGCTGGAGAGGATGGGACTAGTTAGGGAGGATATGTTTAATGTTTGGTGTAATAACAGGCTGAGATGCAGTGGAAAGCTACATAGAAAAAGGTGACATCATCAAAGTGAAATAGTCCAGAGCATTCTGGATGAGTAAGTAGAGCAGCATCGCGTTGGAAAGGCGAGGAAAGAGAATGCCACAACCATTGAGAACATAGAAGTCTGCCTAGGATTTCTAGCTGAGTTTTGTGTTGAAAAGGCTGTATATTGACAGTTTGTGTATAAATATAACTTCTTTTAGCTCCTGACTGGAGGTAGGTGATAGGAGGAATACTGCATATTCTGACCTTTGTTGTCTTCCTGCCTCCCTTTCCACAGGCATCAGATTTTCCCCATGTCCTGGAGAGTATGACTAGATGCATGGTGGAGAATGGTGTAAAGATGTCTGGTCTGAGCTGGGAAGTCAATGTGATGCAGGGCTGCTGCACTGGGTTTGCTCAAGTCCCAGAGTAGTGCAGCCATGGTCCTGCAGTGACTAAGCTAAGAAATCCAATAAAACCTAATAATCTCTTGAGGAGAGGGTGCCAGGTATTTGGAAAGCATAGTAATAATAAATGAAAAGTAAATAAATGTGAGTATCAGTCTACTTTTATCTCTACAATATCTAAGTTTGTTTCATTAGCACATGCTGCTGTACCTTACTGGGGTATGGGATCATGCTTGTACTGTATAAGGAATTTGCCACCCTTTATGAGTGAGATTACCCAGAGATGAAGCACAAAGCCAAGTTCAGCTGTTGCCCCTGTAGTGATACCTCACTACCTCACTTGTCTCCTGTCCCAGCTGGAACCTGGCTGGCCCTTCGACAGACCCTTGCCTGAGGCAGAGTTACTCCCCTTGCCAAGAGGTGTCTTACGATCTTCTTTCTTGATCCACTTGAGTGCTGTTGTTGTTACCCTGTCGTTCTGCTGAGCACGTGGGAACAGTGCACGTAATGAACCAGTTATGGGACAGCTGTGGGAGCTGTGAGGGTATCACCCCTGTGGTGGGTGACTGAATCCCAGTGACTGGACAAGAGGGGGATGCTGCCCTTTCAGCTGGCAAAGGCAGAGGCAACCATCATACACGTCAGCTGTGTGTATGGCTTTAAGTATACAAATTAAAACTCTAGGCAGAAATACAATTATTTTTGTTTTTGAGCGGCAAAAGGAAAGTTTTGATGAACAATACTGATAGGCTAAGTAATTTATTTTGTTTGAAAGTTATTTAGGTTATTCCAAGGACCTCCTGGAATGTTTTCTTTGCACAATAAATGTCTAAATGGGAAGCTGGCATCTTGCTGTGAATTATTAACACTTACCTAACAGGTGTTTACATATGTTTGCCTTGAAACTTAGCTCTGTAATACTGTTTGAAAACACTGAGTTTTTGAGCTTGTGCTTTAATAAAGGTCTTGCTAACTATGCACATCTGAGTTTCTTACCTGTTTGTTATGACCACTTAACTACTTCCAAACCGTTACTCTTGTTGGCAACAGTAATTGTAAGCCTCTTCTCTAAATACTTTTAAAATTATTTTCTATGAGAAGAGCAAACCAGATTTCAACCATGTGTAGTACTTGGAGTGCTTCACTGCCTGGAGCCCCAGCCTGTGGAGCACAGACCAGGGCACAGCTTTTGTCTTCTTCGGCACGTCAACCCCCTGACAAGAGGGGTGCACCCCAAAGCATGACACTGCCTTTCATTTGGATGAGTGTCTTCATGTTCTCCGTTCAGGACCTTTTTGAGACAGATTGTTGAGCTTCCACCTTGTATAGTGGTTGATAACATCTCACAAGGATGTTGCTGGGTATTACAGCCAAGGTTACATGGTGCAGTTCTTGATCCTGATCCTGGTGCCCTCCAGAGCTGTATCTTCTTCTCCAGTCCAGGAATTATTTCTGTGAGAACTTGCTCTGATGGGAGGAAAACTTACTTCAGTAAAAATTGGTTTTGCAGTGGCCACTTTTTAGTACTGGGAAAAGAAGAGAGAAAAAAACCACAACAACAAAACTACCAGAAGCTGAAGACCCATTCTTCATTTAAAAGGACAGATTCTTACTTGAAATACAAGTTCAGGAATGTGGCTTGAATTATTGTTGACCTTGTAACTTCAGAAGATTAATTAATTGTTATCTTTTGTCCTGGAAGATGAGTATTTCTGTGCCATGATTAGATCTTTGTGTAAGAAGTTGAGAGTGGAACAGTCAACTTCTAATCCAGGGTTCAATATTTCAGCCTTGTTAGGGGTACCAGTGGCTTTTACAGAAGTCCTTGCCCTGGTAGTTAGCCATTACCAAGAGGGATCTAATGATTTACCTTTACCTGAACAAACATCTCATGAAAGGACAGCATGAAGGACCAAGCGGCAGATACAGTGAAGCCTACCCTGACAGCCCCTAAATTTGTTGCATTGGAGGTGGATACATGGACATCTTCCCTGTGTAGCAGTTGTAGCTCATGGAGCAGTTCTGCAGTCCCAGGCTCAGCCATCGCAGGGTTGCTCTGCGGTATTGGTGGCACCACTGGTTGAGAGAGCTGAACATGCTCAGCTGTCCTAGGGTACCTGCACCCCTGCCCTGCGGGATGCCCTGTGACCCACAGGCTCTCTGAAGGGCATGTGTGCACTGGGTGTGCTGTCTCGCCTGTGGTACCTGTTCAAAGCTGGCTTAAAAGTCCCTCCACTGGAAGCAGGTGTGACTAAGGTACCCGGCATGCTGCTCCTCCATCTTTTTCCCTGGATGAGTTGTAAAGTTGTGCTTCACGTGGTGTTAACATCGGGAGGGAGAGGCTGAGCTTTGCTTCTAGAAATAGCTTGTTTCACTGAAAGAGTGAAAGTAATGGAGTTCTGGACATCAAGCAAAATTATAGGTTTGAAATTAAGGAAAAGGGAATATGCTTTAAGCATTAAGACGTATAAAAGCACTTTTCACTCCCCTTCTCTTAAATACTTGCAATCCTATAAATACAAGCAGAATGATACTTAGTGTGTTAGATTTTAAATGTTTTCTTTTTTGCATCTTTTAATCTTAAAAGACAAATCTTAGAACTAACTAAAATAAGTATTTAATCTTGTTTGATGGATCTCTTTAAATGACTTGAAAAAATAAGAATTAAAATTTTGAAGGAATACAGTCACCTCTCCTTCAAGGCATATATATCAGCTTTCAGTTGATTTCTGATCCTGGTCTCCAGGTCTGCTTGTAGACATAGTAGGAAAGAATTGCTCACATGCAGAATTAATTAATATTTATGGTGCCTTTATCTTACTAGAACATGCTTGACTTCGAAGTGTCTTGCTTTGATTGTTTTGGAAAAATGCAGGGCAGTAGTCTGTAGGAGAAATATGTCTAGCCAGAAAATTGAAGACTTTGTAGCAAATTCTTCTATTTATTTTTTTTTTTTTTTAAAAAAACAACTGAAGAGATTGGTATGGCTGACAAACATGAAGCTTTATCAAGTAGCATGGTTTCTTTATCAGTGGTGGTCTTACTTTAAACATGTCTTAACATATTATGGAATCAATTAACGATTGCTTTGCAAATAGTATGGTGTTTCAACAGATGTGTAAACACCGTGCTCTTCCTAACAGGAAAAGGTCACAAATAAGTCAGCTTTAAAATTAGAAGTGGTCATGTAATGCTCATGAAGGAAACGGTCTTTTATACTGAAAAAATAGAGGGTATCCTGGTTCCTATTTTGGAAATGAAGCAATATAGTTTGTTTTTTTTTTTTTTTTGTGAGGGAATCACAACACATGGTCCACTTTTGATACATGTGTTTATTTTAATAAAATGAAAACTAATATTCAATCAAAAAGCTGTACTGTGATGCTGTCAGTCAGGACTCTGTTGCGGTCTCCCCTTGATGGTGTTTATTTCTGTCTGTGATCGGGGTTTGTTTTTCCAGTTAATTTGCCTTCCCGTAGTAGGGAGGACTGTATTTATTAGATCTTACCATGCCTAATCTAACATGAACACCTGCTGGGAAGCTGTAATACAATGTCAACTGCAGTGGTGAGATAAGGACCCGATTTGTTTTTACTTGACACTGTTTCATATTTACTGTATTTTTTAAAAAAACATTTTGAAAATTTTGGTTTGGTATGAATATTTGTTTAAGCTGTCCCATCAATCACTGCTATGTTTTACTTCCATTGGCAATGCTGTATCCGACTCCGGTGTGTCCCTGCACAATTCTCTTGATAATCTTTTGTATAAGATGTGATCTGCCTCCTTCCAGACTTCCTACATCCACAGGCTTATTTGATTTCAAGACTCCTTTCACTTCACTGTTCTTCTTTGTTCTTTAGATGACTCAGTACATCATGGCTTAGGCAGGTCTTCATAGAAAGGCTCGTTCATCTTGCGAGAGGAGTAAGCAACAGTCGTTCAGAAAGTGTGTTGCTTCTATGACCTAATCCGATATACTGAATGGGAAAGAAATGTCGAATGTGTATGGTTATTGGTATGTCTGTTATGCTGTTTGCAATCAGTGAATTAACACATGAATACATTTATAAGACAGTATTCATGACAAAATGTTTTTAGTTAATTTTGGGGTATGGCAGTTCTTTGCTTAGATGCCTTGTTACACTTTGGAAGCAGACAGTTGACATGTCATTCATGTCAGAAGTAGCATCCAATAGAATATGAATTATTTTATCTTTATATATACAAACAATATTATATTCTGTCCTCCTTTGCTCCTGGAAGAAGGATTAAAAATGGATAAAATTGATATAAAAAGTGTGTATTCTTTGCATATCCAGAATAACAGATGTCATCTCTAAGTGCTGGGCATTTATACTGATGCTGTATAATCTGATTTATGTGGATATATGTTTTTCAGTGTCCCTTGAACTGAAGGACATAGCTCATTTTTATGTTTCTGTATAATTTCATCTATATGTGCTGACATCAGAAAAAAACAGGCAGCTGAAGAGGTAAGATTTAAAAGAACTACCTCCATATAATGTTGCAAATATATTTCTTGAACATGCATATGTGCCCGTATAGTTCCATGCGTGAATAATTTGTGTACGTTCGAAATAAAAGACAAAATGTTTCTCACATTTGGCTTTGGCAGACTGAATGGTATGTATGAAAACTGGACAAAACCAAAGATTCATTATTGGCCTCACATCTGAGGAAGCTCTAGAGCATAGTATTTTCCTCCAAAGTCCTCTTTAAGCTTGTGTTTAGTAATTAGCTTCAGATCTTCCTATCCAGTGCCGTTCTAGCATAAGAGGAGGAGCTTTGGCTCACCAAGTACTGACCAACCGAGACTTGCACACGATGCATCTTCACCGAAGTGCCGCTTTCAGACACAGATGTGCTGGGGAGCCAGTCCCCATCTGCTAAGATAAAGAAGCCACGTGAAAAGGTTGGCTTTTGCTTCCCTTGTGTGTCACTCTTTTCCCTTCCTGTAGAAGCAAAGAGGCAAGGGAGTGGGAGGAGCAGGTCTGGCACAAGCCCAGGCCCTACCCCTGGGTAGGGACAAGAACCAGCCAGACCCAAGGGTGCAGAGGAGTTCCTGAATCTGTCACTGAAGAAGTGCTCCATGGAGCTGATGTAGCTGAACATTTAAATCCTTAGGGCTCTCCTCTGTATTAGGAAGAAGGTGCCAGATAACTGGACTTATTGTGTGACTTTCACAGGTGCTTTTCATTTTTGTATGTGATTGTGTATCCACTGCTTGTTCCAGCAACAACATCAGTATGTTTAGAGTTACAGAGAAAATGGGTAGGGCATCATGCTAGAGAAATTCTGTGTGACTGTATAATTGATTACTACATCCCGCTTGAGTTTAGAGTCGAAGTTATACAAGTAACTTTTGTCAACAAAAGTTTCCAGTTTTGAATACTTACATTTGCAAGTTTTGTGTTCCTGTTAGGTGGCCTCTCCTACAGGATTGCACTTACTGACTGCCAAAATGCCAAGGCTGAAGGAAAGCAATGCTTTTTTTTTTTGTTTAAGCCGGTCCATCCAGATGTAAGTTCTGGGAATACTCAAAAATAACAATTACTTTGTTACATTTCTATAGATGTGTAGAAATGTAGGAGTTGTTGCAGTTGCTTTTTTTTTTTTGTTTTGTTTGGCTTTGTTCATGGTGAACTGCAAATGAAATTATTAAAATTCCGCCCACTTCAGCACAATCTGTGTAAACATGCGCCTTCAGAAGGCCAGGGCTCTTTTAGTTTTAATCTGAAAAATTGTCAGTCTCTGTTTCATGTCTTCAATGTCTTCTTTCCACTCTGCTTGGCATTATTGGAGTCTGCACCGTTAAGATGATTCCAAATGCTTCGTGCTAATGGTAGCAGTAGGAGGGGTGCCCTCTCCTATTCCCCGTCCTCAGTTTCTCTGAGGTCCCTAGTTGGCTTTCTGAGCTCGGTTGAATTGGGGTTCGGCTGTCTTTGTGAAAATGCATTCACTCACAACTCTTCAAAGTGGGTTTAATTTATTTTAGGATAATACAACTGTGAATTGCAAACAGCCTTCAGGAGTAAGGAACAGACTGCCAGAGGAAATGCAGCTAACTTGAAGTGATGTGGGGGCTCTCTGCAAAAACCTTTCACAAAGCTATCGTGTCTGTAGTTGCCTCATGATGTTGCTAAAATATACCTAGCTGCATACGTGTGCAGTGGGAATTCCAGCAAGCAAAATTCCCTTTGACCAAGAGAAAGAGAAGAAAAGAAGTAACTGGGACCAGTATCATCAAACCTGTAAATTTATCTGAAAAACACAGACAAAGGTGTGGGTAGCACTCATAATTTCATTAAGAATAAATTAGAAAGAAATAATATGTTCAGTTGTATTTTGTCCTCAGATGCTTTTGGCATTCTCAAAGTTTGTTGTTTATTCTTTTAGGAATTTTTTCCAGGTGCTAAGGATGTGGTACACTGTCTACAGCTGAGTTACAACCACTTGTCTGCTTCTTGTGTGGGTCTTCAATTACATTTTTATTAGTAGTCTTTAAGAGATGTTTGGGTTTGGTTAGCTGAAGTGATTTTAATAATTGATTTTAAACATGTACTTAATTAGTAAGTGAGGGATTTGATTTAAAACTGTTTGAATTGTATTTTGTAATTATTTTTCTTGCAAGATTGATTTGTATTGGCTGATAGCTGTTTCATGTGTAGAGTGTCAATGGCAATATAATATTTTCCTTAATTTGCTACTTCTTTTGCTATTCAGACTGACAAACTGCATATATACTCTTGTTATAAATGGTGCATGATGCATATAGCATGTGTTCATATTTTACTCGTGGTGATGTCTTCTTGGAATTCAGTTCATGAGGCAAAAAATCAGTGTTTAAATTGTTTAAATAATACTGACTTGCATATATGAGAAGCACTGAAAATTGTATAAAAACATGTTTTGCTTTTGAAATTAAGGGAATTATGAGACAATCAGTTAAACAACACTATATGTGCATTAAAATTATAATTTTAATTTGAAGTATGAGTGTTTGTTTTGAAACAGCTCTGTTGACGATCCATACTCACTGAGTTTGAGTCCACATTCTGGAGCGTCCTTGGAACGTGTGAACAGAATCTCTTTTACATGAAATTAGACTGCAAAATGCACTGGTGCTTGTTCAGCCTACATCAGGTATACTGGATGTTTGAAAAAGCAAGCCATGTTTCACCTCTAGAGCTAAGGGAATTATTAACTTGTTAGAAATCCTGGGCAGTATCTGTAGGCAGGTCTGTGTAGGTATCTGAATAGGCTCTTCTTGGTTTCCGTTTCTTTCAGATTGTAGAGCTATGAAGTATCAGCGTCTTCTACCAAATTTTTATAGATTCGGAGAAGAAAAAACCCTTTATTCCAATCAGTTCCTCAGCCTTTAAATGAACTAGTTCTTGAACAGGGCAGAACTGAAGAAAATGCTCCTTATTATCAGCAAGATAGTTGTGATTGAGCAAACCACTTCAGTTTATCGCTTTGATGCATCCTACAAGTCCTTAAGGAGTTGATTCTCTACTTCAGTGGTTTAACTTCCTTGTAAACTTCATCAGCAGATGTGTACTGTTTGACTTTAATCTCAATTCTTTTAATATCATGAGAAAACTTAAGATTATAGTAAACAAGATTTTCACATTTTAAAGGTTTGTTGTTTATTCTTTTGGGGAAATTTTCTGGGTGCTAAGGATGTTGTACACTGTCTGTAGCTGAGTTATAACCGCTTGTCTAAATAGATTATTTAGAAATAAAATAAGTAAAAGCTATGGTTATCCATCTTATCTTATCCATCCACTTATACCTCTGTTGTTCAGAACCCTTGGATGCAAACTATACCAGGCCCTAATTATTTCTGCTCCTTCTCATCTTCAGCTATCAGCAGTGATTTTTGGGAAGGAGTAAGTATGGGTGTTGTTTTACTAACATCCTTTCACTATAAAGATGGAATGGAAAAGAAGAAAAGAAATCATGCAGCTTTTGTGTATTTTCCTTATTCTTATGCCCTCCCTTCTACTACCAGTCTTGCTTTTCTCTCTTCCAAAATGTGTCATGACCACGAGTTTCTCTTTCAGCAGATGGCTAGGAGCCCCTTAGGATCTGATCTTGCAGGAAGTGAACCACTTCTGTACTCGTATCTGAATCAGCTGTGAAGTAAGCAACGGAGTGGCAGGGATGGGTGAGATGAAAAACCACGCTGCGCTGTGTCCTGGGGATCAGTTGTGTGAGTGTGGGTGTCCCGTATGCTCGGAGTTCGAGATGGCTGGCATTGGGCAAGGGAGAGCGTCACTCTCTTGTTCAGGAGAGTGCAAGTCAATGAACTCGCCATTCTTGTGCTCACCTAGCAACAGGTCGCAGTTGTCTGTGTATGCAACAACTGGAAATGAAGGAAAAACTGCCCTTGTTACTTTTGGACTGTCTAGGCCCAAGGTAAGCACTAATGCTGAAAAATGAAAGAAGGCTTTTCTTTGTTTTAAGTGACATCTTTGCACAATGTGTGCTTCTGGCTACCAAGGAAAGAGTACTCCTTTTAGTATTTCATTCTTCTGGATAATGAGTGTCTTTGAACAACGTGCTAAGCATCACAGCCCTTCTGAGTAGGGAGTACTGTCAACATTTGGCTTATTTTCCTGTGTAGTTTGGTCCCTGGTTTGGCTACAGGCAGCACAATTTCACTTTATGTACATGGACTTTTATATCCATTTTTGACAAGGTTTTTCTTTGGCATATTATGTGCTGTCATTTGATAACTACAAATTTGTATTCATCCCTTTCCTTCCTCCCCTGCTCCTACTGTGGTTTTGATATCTGTCAAAGTTGCTCTATGGCCATTTGCAGTTATTTACCTTTTTCACAACTCTTGTTGGGTTTGGTTTGTATTTTCTTACAGCTTGTTGCATTATGCTTTCATGTCATTAATCTCTACATTCCCTTCCAAGGGAGGTTGTGTAGGATCAGACCTCAGAGGTCTCCTGAAATTTTCTTTAGCAGAGTCCAAGGTCGTGAGTCTGAATGCATTGCTTGAATATTCATCCAGGCAGTCCTTTGGATACGCAGTGACTGAACTCAGCTGAGCACTGCTGCTTGCAGCGGTCGTGATTAGTCTTTGTTTATTTAACCCAGGCTGTACTTTAAAGAGGTTTTGGTTACAGGCATATTTGGAATCCTATATAGGTTGAAGCAGCACAGACGTCCTTATATTATCTCTGAGTATCTTTATTGCCGCTGAGGAAAAAGGGAGGCTCTATTCTTGTCACATAGTTATATAATTAATGAGTTATTCTAATGGCTTTTAGATCTTATATCTGGGGAGATTTTGAGTGAAGTTGCACAAGGTCAACATTTCAGGAAAAAGTGAGACTACATTTTGTAACTGAGGGAGTAAGATGCACGCATTACCAGAATTCTACCAGGTAGAATTTAAGTTTAGATAAAAATGTCTGCAGTTCTTTTGATTTCAGGAGGAGCTCTCTCAGAAATGTGCTGGGCTAAAAACTGTTTTCCAGATTGTGCCGTTAGACAACTCCAAGACTTGCCAGCGTGTGAACTTTGCCAAACTGCAGACAAGTGATTCTGATAACGCTGCAGGCGGTTTCCCTGTGGCTATTTCAATTGTTGTGACAGAAAGGAAAATGGTAAAAAGCACATGTGTTTCCACTTAAATTTCTTCTGAGATGACATGAACGGTTATAAAAGCTAGTTCACTAATATTCACGGGGAAAGAGAAATAGAAACAATAAAAAAACAGAGTAGAGGACGGGAGGCACAAGGTTAGGGTAGCTTCATCCTAAACACAGCCCCTGAAGAGACCCTGGTGTGGAAGGTGGGGCCATCTGGCAGGAGGTAGGGAGGTGGATTTTGTACGTCTCCAGGAAGATTTCTTATGGGACATATTGGGAATGGTCATTCTATCTTTCATATATATTAAAAGGTTGCTTCTTTAAAAACTATACGTAAATGGAGGAAATCTGCCAGTTTGGTGGTGTTTGGCTCTGCAGACTCTCAGGGGCTTTCGAGACATAGGTGCTCAGAGCAGGCTTGGTGCATGTCTGTAGCTCTGTGGGGTGCAGGGTCTTTGGGTGTAAACCCGGGACGCTTTGGGATGTCAGTCAAAGAAAGTCTCTGTTGGCCAGCTTAGCTTCCAGTGCTGCGCTCTCTTGACATGCCTATTTCTGCTGAAAAGGTGCTGGAATACTCCTGGGAGCAGCTGTGCCAGCAGTCCAGGGCAGGCGTTGATCTCCAGTGCCGGGGAGATGGCAGGCAGCCGGGGCAGGCCGGGGGCAATAACCTTGGCAGTCGGCACGGCTGGCATTGCGGAGTGAGACATGGCCAAATACCTCAGCGTCAGGAAGGCATTTAACACCCACTGTGCTTTTATTTCTCATTATATGTACCAAATATGTTATCTTTAAGTGGTATAGTGAGAAGTCTGTGTGTTAGAGGTGAAACTCATACTATTGCAATGCAGTTTTGCAATATCCATCAATTCTGCGTGGGATATAAAATCACTCTGCAGTAGGAATAATTGCAATATAGTTGTAGGCTCCACTGCAGCCCTTTGAAACATTTTGAGTGGTTGTAGCAGAAAGTATTAAGAAATGCAGTGTTTGGACAACGCTAGAAGTTAGCATACACACTCAAGGAGCTCTGCACTAGTCAGACCGTGTGCCCTGGAGCGGGTCATTCTGTCTCCGGCTGTGGCTAATGCTCGCTGCTGTAGAAGAAGATGAAAAATTCATAATGCAAGTGTGTGCGCCTGTGTGAATACAATTACAGAAGGAATTAATATGTAGGAACTTCAATGAGCACTCTCCAGCAAGCAGAAAATTGCAGTTTAGCCCATGGTGTCTTTTGTCCCAAGACATTTGTCCATGTTGCCTTACAGGGCACAGTTTGTCTTTTTCAGAGTATACAGTATAAATGATGCAACCGCAATTTCAGATACTCAGCTAGCCGTGACACAGGGCCCTGAGAAACGCTCATTATTCTTTGGCTTTGCTCTTCTTTTTATTTCTTATTTATTCAAACAGATTACATTCCCATTTGGATGGAATTAGCTGCGGTTTGAAAGTATTGCTGTGGTTTGTCCTGTGAAAATGAATGTAGTATTTAGCTGAGAGATGTCTGTTTCATGACCTGAAACATCTTGGATAGAGCACACAAGAGTGTCAGCATTTGTAGCTAACTAGATTTCCTGTCCTAAAAAGACATGAGGCACGTTTGAGGACTTCTCATGAACTTACCACTCCTATTCCGTGGGGAGAACACAGAATTTGGGAGTTTCTTCATCGCTTTTCTAGGAAATAAACGCCTTTTTTTTTTTTTTCCCTCCCTTGCTGTTGACCTTCTAATTAACATTAATGAATGTATTCAGAGCAGTCTAAACAGTAGTGCTCAACATTTTTCTGTGACAGGGCACTTGAGAGCACCCTGTGGAGTGACCTGCATGTGCGTGCGTGTCCCCAATGTACCCCCATCCCGTGCCACTGCTTATGCGGCCCAATGAAACCCGTACACAGCTGTCTTTTCAAGTCAGCAACGTGGCTTTGCCTTCAAACAATTTAACTTTGCATTTTTAGGATTAAAAATAGTCAGATAAATGCAACAGATGTGCTTTACATTTAATACTTATTTGTGCCATTTTCTCGAAGAGACAGGATTATGCAGTTTGTCTTCCAAATTAATTTTTCAAAATGCGGAACACAGTGTTTAAGTCGGTGTGAATAGCTGCGTTGCTGCTATGAACATGAACTATTTTTCCTAATTTCATTTAACAGTTTTATTTTGGATACAAGTATTTTTGTTAGTATTGGAAACCCGTGCACAGTAACATAGCCCTGATGTTGAAGGACTGCAACTCTAATGGACTGGCCTTGTCTCTCTGAAGGCAGAGTGCAATGTAAACAAGAAAACACAAACCGTAAATGGGAAAGGTTTACTTCTGAATTTTAGCATCCCGAGCTAGACTACTCAAACTTTGTATTGGGAACCAATCTCAGCATGAACGCACACCATTATTTTTTTAGGAAACGTACATTTTTTTATCCTCTCTGGTGGAGGTATTGCTAAAACACAGTGTAACCGCTTTATGCTGTGTGCGTTTCTTAGCACAAATTAAATTGTTCCTTGACTCAAATGAAAGTAAAATAAAAATCTGTTTATATTCAATAGAGTTAAAAAATAGGATGCAAACTAATCTAACCTCAGCACCAATCTCTTCCATGCTCATTCACCCTCTGTGAAGCGCCGTTCTGCCTCCCCAAGGAAGAGTTGTGCCTATCTGGGACCATCCCTTTGCTCAGGAGGACCTTAGGAAGAGTAGGAGGTCTTGTTGCCACTTCTGTTTCTTGAATGTTAAGCAGCAACCACAGACACAAGAAGACAACAGGTTGTAAGCCTGACTGCACATCTTCAGTCACGTGAACTCAGGCAATCTCAGTTCTTTTGCTGACTCTGTTTCCTTAACTTACATTTTTATGGTATGGCTTACACTTTGTTTCATAATACCTGAGTATCTACAGCCTTAAATGGAAATGTCTGCTCATGTTTACAGTGCTTTATATTGTGCGTTGGTAGAAGGGCTACTTCTAGTAATCCATCATACTTTTGATGTCCTGATTCAGTCTGCCTCTCTCACCTAAGAGTTTTAATTCATGGACACTGAAGAAATTCGTAGCTGGTGTTGAATACAATGACCAGTGCAAACTTCAGCAGCAGAAACATGAAAACCCTGGTCTTATGTCTCTTCTTTGCATTTCTGTGCGCTCTGGCCTTCCTGCCAGTAGCAGAAGAGCCTTTGCTACCTACAGAGTCTTGCTTGTGATGGAGACTGCTCTCATCAGCTGTATCCCCTCAAGTCCTGGAGTTCCTGCTTTATAGATGAAAGTCACGTTGCATGGTCCTCTGGACCTGATGTAAAGCCATCGGTAGTCAGAAAGAGACATCAGTGAACTTTGTGTCAAACCCTTTCTTGGGAGCTGGACCTACACCAAAGAACCCCCATTCCCACAAGAAACTAGCATGATCTCAAAACCCTCCGTGTTCGCAGCTGACTCCAGCTCCTGTGGCATGGCTTATCTCATCCATAGTAAACCACAGCATACTACTTTTTCAAGCTCAACCTGACAGAGGAGAATTTGTTCTTCTTTTTTTTTTTTTTTTCTGTTTTGAGGCCTTCTATTTTAATACTGCAATGAGAAGCAATACCTAGTACTTAACAGCAAACTTCTGATTTCTAAATGCAGTTCACTCTCAGGATCAAGGGACTGGAGACTGGTTTCTCATGTTGATTTTTCTTAGACTTTTCCAGTCCCTTTGAGACAGTGGATAAACTGTTCCTGTGTTTTCTTGCCTAGAATATGTCTTCATTGTACTCCACAGGTGAAATGATTTCTCAGAGAGCAGGAAACGGTTTTCCCAGATGTGTATTTGTAGTGGTTTCTTGATAAGGATTGACTCCTGAACTTTTCCTAGTTACCTACATATAGATTTTTTTTCAATTGGAATTAGTCCAATTCCTTGTTTTATCTATGTTACACTTTAACAACATTCAGATATACACAATCAAAAAAAATGTGGGTTTTTTTACAGGAAACAGCATTGAAAAAAGGGTAATGCTTTGATCACTTTCTGAGTTTCTAAAAGAGGGGACTGTGAGCATTTTAGATGTCTAAAGCAAGCCAGTAGCTTTTCATGTTGCAAATTGCTGTGTAAAGACATTTAAAGCCTCCTGTAGTCATTAGGATTCCTCAGCTGGATCCAAGGGTATAATGCAGAGCTGCAAAAAGCATTTTATGATTAAGGCTGCTATCTGGTGATGCAATCTTCAGAACTGTTTGATGCTTTCCAACAACTCTTTACATTTTAAGCTATATCAATGATTTTAAAAATATATTCTGAAGGTCTGGTGGCATTTTAAGAGAGTCCTCAGGGCAAGGGTGTGCAGAATCAAACAGCCAAATAGAGATGAGGCTGCTGCGGCTCTGTGTCCCCAGGTCCAGCCTGTATTCTCAATAGGCACACATGAACACTGTATTATATATGTGTGTGTGTGTGTGTGTGTACATAGTTATATATACACATGGATCAACGCAGAGAGAGGACACTCAGGAGTCACACAAACATGAGTGGCATAGGTGATCTGATCCTGTTTCTCCTCTCCAGCTGTTTAAGATCGAAGTTGAATACAGACGTCTATATAGCACATCTATATAAACATACATATATATATAGCATATATATGCACATAGATATACTCAGTCTAGCCTGTAGCTGCCCTGGGATCCTGGTTTCCCGAGTTGGTGGCACTTGGGTGGGCACGCACGCCCCTGAGGCGCAGCCCCACTGCAGTTGCTGGTACCCAGCTGCCCCTTGCCCAGGAAACAAGCTGGAAAGAGAGCTTGACAAGAAGGCATTGTGCTGGTTAGGCTCAGGGCATGGCAAAACACTGATCAGAAATGTATTTTTGTGTGACTGGCCCCTGCTATCTTCTTTCCCCTCTGTTTCCCCAGGCTTCTTCTTGCCCAGTCCACCCTGACCCTTCTCTTTCCCCACCTTCCGTCCCTGCCAAACCACCCCATAATAAGTCTCAGAAATTCCCATAATCCCCTTAAAACCAGTCCCTGGTGAGTCTTGCACAGTCCCAAGGTGCTTTTCCCCGAGCCCCGCAGGCCGTATCCCCAGCTGAGGGGGGCTGGTGGGCAAGCCCTCCCTGGGGTGCCAGCCCCACTGGGCTGATCCCCCTCCTGTGATGGCCTGCGGAGCAGTAAATGGTGCTCCCTTGGCATCAGCAGTGTTACTGGGGTCCCTCTACTTGTTCATCTGTCCTGAATGGGGCCTTGTGTCTATGGTAATCAGCCCTTAATCTGCTACCCTAATGAGGAGGCTCTGTGCTCTGGCTGTATGTCTCAACTGAGATGTTCCCCTCCTGTTTCCAAAGCAGAGGGACAGGCACCAAACTGCTTATACATGGGTGAGGTGCTACCTGAAGTTTAGGTGTACAGTGTGCTTGTTTCCATAAAAACCCTGTTGAATACTTATGACATTGTTTATCTTTTTTTTTTTTTTTCTTTTTTTTTCTTCCTGTAAAGCTGTGTGCAAATGTGATTTCTTTTGATGCTCAAGTTCTGGGATTTTCTCCCTCTCTCAGAGAGGCTGGACTGCATAGATGGATAGCTTTTGAAAAGCTGTAGCAAAAACTTTGTGCCCCTGTGGCAGATTGCTGGGAGGCTTTCACGAAGGCTTTGAGCTATTCAGCAGGAAACAAAGAAAGCGAAGGGTTTACCCTGGAAAGAAGACTCAGTACCCTGGAAAGAAGGAGGTCTTGGTGTGTATCATATTACTCTGAGTCAGCTTTATCACCTAGAAGATTTAATGATAAAAGCATGTTTACTCAAAACACAGATTTACAGGAATGGAATGAAGTCAGTAAAATAGTTAAAATCACAAAAATATATTACTAAAGGTACACTTAAAGCAAATTCTTCTTTCCTGCTTAAGCATTTTAGATAGCTTGTGAGGCTAATGAGCTAATCAGCTCTTTTGCAGCCTGCTCTTCAAAGTAGTTCAGAATTAAGCGATGAATTATAGGAGTCTGGCTTCTGGGTGGTTCCTAGAGGGAGCTGCTTTGGGTAATCCCCTCCATCACTGGGTCAGGAGAGAAAGGGTTCCTGCCTCTCTCCTCCTGTGTCACTGGCCCTGTTCCTTGCAGTGGGCCATGGGGCAGCAGGTGGTGGTGCTCGGCCAAAGTCACTTCTGCCCACTGTTTCACCACCATGGCTTGATGAGCATTTCTACATACCAGTGTGGTAGGTAGGCATTAAGCCGCTCCTGTCAGGTTTTGATACTCTTAACAGTGATTTAGAAGTTTTATTTCATGAAAAATACGAATAATGGACTTCCCCCCCCCCCCATTGATTGTACTTGTTATATGCTTTGTGGAGAAGCTACTCCAGATCTATAAACACAAGGGAAGAGGAACAGTGCCTAGGCACTGTGATCTTTTACTATCTAAGAGATGAAAGGTAACATTTCAAAGATGTCCCTGCTCCTTGCAAGGGGGCTGGACTAGATGACCTTTAAAGGTCCCTTCCAACCCAAACCATTCTATGATTCTGTGATTCTGTCTCCTAGGACCCTGCCAGAGTCTGGTTTCTTACTGAGTTTGTTTCATTTCGCTGCGCTGGAAGTGGTCTCCTATGGAATGAAAATACTGAAGAGGGAATGCTTAAAGAAAAGGAAGTAAGCTTATTAGAAATTCTGAGTTTAGGATCTGTTTTTAGAACTTGAAGTATTCCACACTTGGTTCAAATTAAAGCACAAGCCCATAGGCTGAATTTGTGCTAAAACTGAAGGAAGGGATAAAAGGTAGACTGACCCTCAGATATTAAAAAAACATGAATCTTTTCACATTTAGGAGGAAATTAGAGCCTTCTCTCCAAAATGGAGTGAAATTAGTTGATCCAAGGTGACCTTCTCAGTTCATTGCACTGGTTGGTTATCCTGTAGGATGAAACAGCTCTGGGCCAGAATTGTGGGGATAACATCACCAGAAAGGCGTATTGGTTCATGCTTAGTAAGATTGTCCTGAGTTGCGAGCCATTAAACTGTTTGTATTTCAAATATCAACATTTAGCCTGAAACAGTGAGCCAATCTTGAAATTAGAACAGTTTTCATTACACAACAATGGGAAGTGCTTGCAGGCATTTGAAATGCTGACTATCTGCTGCACTGACATCAACTGTAGTCCTCAGATTTGACCTACCTAAATGCTTTCTGCATCCTAAATGTGTGAGCTTGTGATTATAAACACTAAAGGTTGGTTGAGTCATGATAGCTGCCGACATGCACAGTCTTGCTCTGTGGAAGTAAAATAATTCAAGTCGTTTGTTCCACCTGCTGTCTCTTACTGTAGGTGTAGGCTGGAAGCAATGCATTGACACCAGAACTGCTGTTAGAGAGAGGAGAATTAGTCTTATGGCTTCAGTGCTTGCTTGGTTAACTTTTTCTCAACATTTTTTTTTTACCTTGTCTTTGAGAACCATCTTATATGAGTGTCAGCTGAACTGCTGAAAGCCCTAATGTCCTTGAATGGACTGTCAGGCCTGTTCAGTTTTTCTTTTAAAATGCAAGAAGGTTTCCCAGTGACTACTGTGTTGATAGCATATTTTGAAAACCCTATAAACATTTATTTATTTTTTTTTTTACCGTAGAAAACACTGGATTGAAATGAAGAAGCAGGAACTTGGCCTTTTTTAAAGGCCAAATGATTTTTTCCCCTATTGATAAATGGGCTTTGGCAGTTGGTAATCAATAGTTATGACCTTTAGGATGTTTGTGGGATGCTTCACCAGATGCAGAGCAATTAATTGTTTCTAGCACCACTACTTGCTTAATCGGTTTTGGTGACAACTGGAGAGGAATATAGATGTTCTCCAGGGCAACGATTAGGCTCCATGGATCTTTCAAATCTGGTAAGACTCCAAAAATGTGTAAAAACTCTGTTTTGTAAATTAAGATCAAAAACTATTATTAGCTTTTGTTTGTAGTTCAAGCTTGATGTCATATTTGGCATAGTGCTACAGAAAAACTCCCAGCTCATGGCTCGGATCTGTTCTTTCTCAACTCAGTGTCTTCAGTATTTGCTCTTGAGGCCGCCTGTCTCTCCTAAAGAGGAATGGTTCTAGTGATACCAGCTTTTTTAGCGGCTGATTCAGTGTTATCACCCTCGTGGGAAGCAGCACAGGAGGCTTTGCTTGGAGCTAGTTATGATTGCATGATTTCCAGCCACCTTATCCTTACATAAAACTGGATTAAACAGCTTTAACTTTTTATGCTGGCATAGAGTCCTCTAAGACTGTTGCAGCTAGAGAGCCTTGGGCTTCGTGGGAGAGGCGCACAGAACTCGCTCCTGCATTTGTAAACATTTTTTTCCCATCCTTCTATTTATACTGCTAAATAACTGTAGTGATTTAGGGTTAAAAAAGACTTGAGGAAGCATAATATCACAACAAAAACATACGTTTGGAACTGTAAGTTATCGCAGGAAGCAATGTTCTTCCAAGTTTCATGAAGCTGCAGTATGTTAACGGCCCTTTTCTAACATCTTTTCCAGTCTTGGCTTTTCACACAAAGAGGATGGGAGCTACCGAATTAACTGTGTCAAGTAAAAGTCACTGTAATCGTGCAGGAATAATTGATCTTTAATAAGTCTCCTTTCAGTTATTTGAAATTTTTGTCACTATTTATTTGAAACTCTTGAAAGCCTCCTGTGTATTGTGACTATTAAAATTTAATTTACTTTTGCTACAGTCAGATATAAACAACATAGGAAAGGAAATACTACAGCATCCTTTCAAACCAGACACATCGTCAGTTCATAGGACAATCTTACTAATTTTGTTAAATTATTATTTCCTTGTTTCTGAGTTCTTTGGCCAAGTATGCATAAGTGCTTAAGGAGGATAGTGTAGGGTTTGCACTTAAAGGTAAAATGCATCTTCACATTTTTTTTTAAATGTTCTGTTTGCTGGCTGAAACATCCTCCTTACCCTTTGTCCATGGCAATGTTTTCTTCTTCCAGATGTGGAGGTTTATTCTCTTACAAGGTTGAAAAGGATTCAATAGCTTGAGGGGCAGAACAGCCAATATACAGTATTGGAATAATGGCAGATTTAAAGCCTGGTAACTTGTGAGTCAATAGGGCTATAAAAGAAAGTCTAGAAAGTCTCCCCTGTTCCCAAAGGAATTGTATAGCGTGTTTCTAGATCTGATGTATCCTGACAGAAGGCATTTCGCACCATCACTGTATTATGCACAGCAGAAGAAATATTAAAGAAGTAGCTACTGAAGAGAGAGAGGGTAAATAATACAGAGGTGTAATTTATATTTACGACCATCTACTCTCTGCGATAAAGCTAGATTTCATGAACAAAGAAGCACAGCTTTGTAGGTGAATGGACAGAAGAGTTAGCCCAATGAATTGTTCCCTTACCTTCATTACAGCAATGAGGGGCTGGGATATTGTCAATACATAGAAGATGGCTGATGCTGTTGTGTCTCAACGTGAGATGGCTCCTGCAAGACCAACCCGGCTGTCCCTCGTGCATGCTTTGCAGCAATCCTAGTCGGAGGAGCACCATGCCCAGAATTTTGATCAAACCTTGGGGCTGCAGAGGTTATGTGTGGGCCTTCATCTTGCCGGTGCCCACTGCAGGTTGGATATTCTCCTGGCTGGAAATCGGACGATGGAGATTAATACAAACCTTCCCTGAACAGTATGACTTACATAAAACACTTGACAACCTAGTTTTGTGGAAGGCTTTTATTGACACTCACTTAAGATCAACAACATCATTCCTTTGTGATTTTGTAACTCATGAGTAATGACACAATGTTGGACTATTCTGTTTAAAGCCTTTAGACCGTAATGGCAGTGTATGCGTTGTGTAAGTAATGTTGTTTTGTATGGGTTTGTCAAAACTCTAACAGGTGTCTTAAAGGCAGTAACACTTCCAGAGCATTTTTCCCCCTTTTTTAGAAACCATTACTGTATTGTAGTGTGCCATAAATAGTGGAAGTGAAACAAATGTTCATCTCCTAAGTGCCTGTAAAAGTACTGCCTAGAATATTCAGCTTAGCCTGGCAAATATTCGTTATGAGCCCTGTCTCTCTTGCTTTACTTTCTACTTTTTTGCACTTGGAATGAAGCACTTGGTTAACTCTTTCTGTGAAATCTAATCTAATACTAAAATGTCCAGTTTTCAGGGCTCTGCAGAAAGTGACTGCACATGAAGTCCTCCTCCTCTCAGCATCAGTAGCTCTAGCCTGGATGGTAAGCATCTCATAGTGTTACCAGGAATGGGATCAAAACAAAGCAGCTCCGAGACAGCTAACAATTGTCAGCACTTCATGTACACAAATATGTTTTATAAATAAATAAGCAATTTTAAAGAGTACCCTAGTTGTTACTTTTAAAAAACTCAACTTTTCCTATGAAAAATTGAAAGCTAAACTCTAGGAGAGGTGAAAAGTGCTCTCTGTAGAATTGCACTCACACTAACATTGTGGTGTTTGAGAGATGGCTTTCCAAATACAACAGCTGTGGTTTTTGTGTGTAAATGGTCTTAGTTTCTAAATAATGTCGATACTTCAGTAGAGGAAATAAATATGAAAACTGTAATGTAAATATTTTTGATCTCTAAAGCATGTTACTCCTGCTGTACATACATACATACATACATACATATATATGGATTTCTGAATGTGCTGTCAGGTGCCATAGACGAATGTTTCCTGAGACTTGGTAAGCATGAGACAGAGGAGCTGGCAGCTGCCTGAGTCTGTACAATGTTCTTGCTTCACATCCTTCTAGATCAGAAGGCATTGGGATTTATTTTGCTCTGCCTACCCCAAGCGCTTGCAGCCTCTACAGGCAGCGAAGAAAGTACAGAAAGTGACAATGCTGAAGGACGCTCGTGCAGTAGTTAATCTAAATTGCTGCTGTAATTTATCATGAAGAGGAAGGTTGCTTATGAAGTGCTGTCCAAGTGCCAGAGGTGTCCTTACTGGACTACAGACTCCATAGCTGCATCACCTAGAAAGCACTTTTGACTTTCTAAAATTCAGGGTGGATTTAACAGAACTTCAGATTTCTTTGGTTGATTGAATGCATGATGGAGAAAACCTATAGAGATTATTGCATGATGGGTTCCAGGGAACTTTTTTTATATTTATGTTAGATGAGAGCAGTTAATTTGATAAAATGCAGTCTCCATTGCCACCCTTCTCTCAACGTGTCTACTAAGTCTGAGCACATATCCAATTGTTAAGGTTTTTCTCTTCCACGTTTTTCAGCATTGGAGTTGAGGTGGCAGGAAATCCAGCTGAGGCACTGTTATTTTTATTCATCATACAGAGTTTATGTTTTAAAAATAAATACAGTTATTTTTACAAAAGGGCAATAACGCATGTGAATGTAACGTAGGAAAATCACAGAGGAGACATCAAATCCTTAAATGTTAAATAATCTGCTTTACAAATTAGAAGAGTTCCACCAATTCCCATCCTATCTGGGACCATTTTGCAGCGAGATTTTTGAAGACTAAAATGTGTGTTTCACAATAGACTAGCAATATATATTTCTGCTTTAGCATTTTTCTTTTTTTTTAAATGCAGATACAGAAAGAAACTTTCCCTGCATGTTCTTTAGGTTCATTTCTGCTCTATTCCAGAATAGTGTGTTAGACCTTAAAGCAAGAACAGAACATGATGATCTGGGCTGACCTCTAGTGAGGCCAACCATTCCCCAGCATTTTGTGGCTGAAATAAAACAACCTGTGATTATTTTTTTTTTTAAGTACAAAATTAAATACATTAAAAGCAAATGAACAGTTACACTAATTTTTGTTAGATGTGTTGGCTCTAGATGTCAGGTACATAACCTGCTTGAAAATTTGATTCCTTTTTTCCCTTAGCTTTCTGTTTTTCATACTGAATAGAAGACATGTTATTGTGGACTGGATGAAACCTTACTAAATGTTTGACTTACCTTATTCGTAGTAAAAGTAAGAAGGACGTTATAAAGACAGCTGAAAGCTTGAGAGCCTCTGCTCCCCTAAATCCTGTCCTTTTGCTGGCATAGAGGTTGAACTTTGAGGCAGAAGAGGTATCCCCTGTCATCTGATAACCATGTGAAGACGGTATGTTGAAAACATGAGGGGTCAAGGGAAAAGCATTAGGAAACCAAGCACAAAATCAGAATAAGTACTAGGAACAAGATCAGTGGAGAAAAAATTGTGGCCAAGGGTTTTTTCAGGCTAAGTGTTGGCAGGATAGGGCTGGGAACTGTTACCAGAGAAACTATCTTTTCTATGATTGTATTGTGTAGAAGGGAAAAGGACATTGCATGCTTTTTGTAAGAGTTCTGGCCTTTCTCAAACTAATGCTCAACTCCATTGTGTTTTCTTTTTCTGACACAAGTAACCTGCAAAAGCAGAATTTTGGCTTTATGGGTCAAAAATGCATAAATGCTTATATGCACTATATGCACACCTGTGAGTACGCATGTAATTTAATTTCTGATGCAGCAAATTACCTACGTAGTGTTACTAGTGAAGGTCAAAATCTAATAGGGTTATCTGCTTCAGCATAACATATTCCATTTCAGCACTAAAATGGTAAAACAGGGCTAGGCATCTAAGCCAATAGACCTGAAAAAATAATAAATACATTTTGTAGTGATTGGTCAAGTTCATCTTACTTAAACCTCCTTGGTTCCTAAAATAAAATAACTATTGACCTAGTTCTAAAAATAAACAGGATCAGGTAATATCTTAATTGTGATTTCTTTTGTTTAAACTTTGAAACATTATCGCTTGCAGCTGGCAAATGTACACTGGTAGGGAACAGGGCCATTATGAAATGCCGCAGACTGAAAAAAATCACCTGTGTCTCCTGGGATGAGTGCCATCGCTGTCTGATGGAAACGTCGAGCTGATCTCTCAGCCTCTGAATGGGATGCAGATGTTTCCAGTGGGAGAGGAGTTTACCTGTATAGCATAGGGGATGATGCAGAAAGAGGTGACACTTAGCATTTTGCATGTGACTTCTTGTATTGGAACATAGGGCTTCTTTTTTTTCCTTTTCTCTAAAGAAACCCACAATCTGGTAAATATTAGAAGAAGATTGCTCATGTACTGGAAGAGATTCAGGGCAGCTGTTTGCCTTGGCTGATTCAATTTTAAAATAAATATTACTAACAAAATAATAGAAAAATATATGTAGAATATTATTCCTCTGTTTGGCATTTATGGGACGATGTGCCAAGCTCTCATTAACGTTATCATCATCGCCTTTATATAGCAGTTGGGCAGCTAGTCAGACCAATGGATGCTCACAAATAACTAGGCCTGTGCCTGGAATATTCAAGCAATATATGACATTGGCTTTCCTCATTGCCCTTGCTTTGCTTTTTTTTTTGTTGTTGTTTTTTTTTTTTGGTTGGATGTTAGGTTTGTGAGCTGGGTCCAATGTTTGAATCCAATTATTGGATTACTTCTTTCCCAGTTATTCTCTCCAGTCCTTTCTGCACAACCCTTTGATATCTGTATTGAAACTGGGCTGCAGTTAATCTTCCAGGGTGGACTTGCTGAAAAGGGAAATTGAGCAGGTTGATGTTTTCCCATTTTCAGTCTTTATGTCCTTTTGGATCCCAACTTGAAGGTGAGAACAAAAGCAAAATGGACATAATTTTATGATAAACATGGCCTCACGAAATACTGCAGCCTGCAGATCAGGGGTAGAGGTATTTTATTAATCTGTCACAGTCTCTAAAGGCCTTTGCCCTGCTTCAAGAAGCTGCTACCAGTAGTAAATTTGTTCTGCAGGGTGTTGCTAGATGCTTTCTATTCCCTCTTTTGACAACCAGTTCCTACCCTCCAGGGTGTGAGAAGGTTTATGGGCCCTGCCCTGTCACCTTGCCTCCCTTTTGAACTTGAATCCTCGAATGAAATTTGCATCTTCTTGTAGACCTTATTCCTTGGATATTTTTTAATTTCATGCTGAATTGACTGCCTTTCTGCTCTGGGCTTTGCTTTGATGTGACCACATTTTGTTTCCATTATTTAAAGTTGCAGAAAACCTGTTTCCTGTTTCCTTGTAATTCCTTAATTTAGTACATTTTAAGGTATCTGTCCATGTTTCTTTCCTGTGTATATAACGTCAAATAGAGGAGAAAATCCAGGATGATATAAAGAACAGCTTAATCAGCATTAGCAGGGGGATAACTCTGTTATTTCTGGGCAAAGGCCACAAATGACTTAGTCAAGATGCGATAAGTGAAGGGGAGAGTATTGTACGAAACTTCTCTGTCATGCGTAACCCACATAAATCACTGGATATGGGCAGAGGAATATTGTCAATAACTTTAAATTCTTGTTGTGACTAGAATGAATTCAAAATATAAATGTTAGTTTGTTAGAAAAATTTAATGTATTGAACAAGTGGGGTTTTTTTTTAGAGCAGTTTAGGTGTGATGAAGTCTTACCAAAGCCAGGAAGGCTCTGAGAGGTGCTTGACCTAGATGGGATTGCTGGCTGACTCCTCCAAGGACCATGTCTCCATCTCCAGTACAGTTTGTCTGTTGTGAAACCATCAACTCCAGAATCCTCAGGCCTGAGGTGGGAGATACTCTAACTAGGACTACTCAAAAGTCAGGGGTTTCTGGCCCCTTGCTGCTTGTCTTCTCATTTACCACCTTTGTCCTAGCACCCTTAGGGCAACCTGATTAGGCATACTGTCATTGCATCTATAGCAGCAGTGTTTATTTTGCTGAGCAGACACAAGAGGAATCAAACAGCTTATGCATTTTTGGCAGAACTACATTTCTAGGTCAGAGTTGATTTATAACGTCTTTTATGAAGGTCCAGTTCGGTCAAGAGAGAAAACAAATGCACTCCAAGCACGCAAGCAAGACCCACAAAGGACTGGTGAGCCAGCACACATGATTTTTGTCAACTCTAATGGGGCCTCTTTCATATTGTTCAGCCTGGATCACTGGCATACCTTGCCCCTTTGCTGCAGTGTTCCCTAGGAGCTGTAATCAGCCGTAAATGTTGCCTCTGCCTCGAGGGCCCACTCTTCCTAGGACTCAATTATTTAGCTTGATGCAGTTTGAGCTTGGAAAACTTCTCCAGTGACATAAAGGATCACCTTTCAGTCCTGCAGAGATGCCTGCAGTCAGACTTAATTTGGTGATGAACTTGTTTGTAAGAGAGCAGTCACTCTTCCCACTTTACACCACACTGAGTCTGGTTTGTCCGGCGCCTCCAACCATAAAGTTTTTGTTCTGTGGAGTGAGGAGGAAAATAACATCTTCAAAGTAAGCATCTCATTTGAAGCTCACTGGTGATCTGGAATGTTGAGAGAAAATCTGATGGAGGGATTAATTGTGGTTTTGGAGATGCGATATATTTGACTGTAGTTGTGACCTGATCCTTAAAAGAAAAAGCTGGGCGCAGTTCTAGTTCTGATTTCTAATGTCCAATGTATTTGTTGCATCCCTTTCTGAATGTAGGAAAGAGAAACATCCATTCTGTTGCTAATACAGTCCACATCCCATATTAAGAAGAAGCTTATCTCTCCTGAGAACTAGCTTTACCGATGCTGTCTGTGAAGGCCTGGGAGTGGGATCCCTTGGCTGAGTTGGGCTCTAGCTCTATCCATCCTTGAAATTTTCCCTTGGTAACCTTTTCATCTCAGAGAGTGTTTTCTGCCTCCTGGTGATACTCCATCTTAATTAATTCTATACAACATAACTTGAATATAGTGTCATAGTTAATTGCTACCATCTGTATGTAAACCACACCAATTTTTTCTACCACATGTCATAACAGCAAGTGAACTGTGACTACTAGAAATCTGTCCAAGAGCAGACACTTAACTCAGATCTTCCAAGTTACTCTCTGGCAATCTCTACCTCTCTCCACCAACTCCATGTGCTACTTAGAATCAAAGGATCACAGAATGGTTTGAGTTGGAAAGGACCTTCAAAGATCATCTAATCCAACCCCCTCTGCCCTGGGCAGGTACACCTTCCACTAGGCCAGATTGCTCTAAGCCCCATCCAACCTGGCCTTGAATGTTTCCAGGGATGGGGCATCCACAGCTTCTCTGGGCAACCTGTTCCAGTGCCTCACCACCCTCATCATAAAAAATATCTTCCTTATGTCCAACCTAAACCTACGTATTTCTGTTTAAAACCATTGCCCCTTGTCCTGTTGCTACAGGCCCTGGTAAAAAGTCTCTCTGACTTTCTTATAAGCTCCTTTTAGGTGCTGGAAGGCCGCTATAAGGTCTCCTCAGAGCCTCTTCTTCAGGCTGAACAGCCCCAACTCTCTCAGCCTATCTTCATTGGAGAGGTGCTCCAGCCCTCTGATAAGTTTTGTGGCCCTCCTCTGGGCCCACTCTAACTGGTCCATGTCTTTCTTGTACTAGGGGCTCCAGAGCTGGGTGCGGTACTCCAGGTGTGGTCTCAGGAGAGCAGAGTAGAGGGGAAGAGCAGAGCAGAGGGCGAAACTAACACTCCTACCCTTTCGTGACTTGTTTTTATCAGTCTCATCTAGCCTGGAGTGGAGGGAGTGTACACACCTTATGTTTTCTGGGCCACAAACTTGCCTGGGGAGGGGGAAATGCTCCTATTACTAATTGGGGGACAATTAGTAACAGGAGCATTTCAGGTTGCTGGCAATTTCTTGATGCATAACATTCAGTCTGAGGCACCTTTTTGGTGCAGCTTCCAAACTGCATGCCATGAGGCTGAAGGAGGGTGGGCAGCTGTTTGAGATGAAGGGGTATAGATACAGACACACAGAATATCTGAGTAGCCCTGATTGCTCCACTAATCAAACAAGAAGTGGATATTTTAAGACAAGACACTATGCAGAAATGAAAGACCTAAGAGAGGACCTTGGCTCCGTGTTCTTGAGCAGTCTTTCTTTCTCATCCAGATATCCTAATGAATTGCCTGCAATAGCCCTGCGTACATAGCAGTGAGGTTTTTGTGGATGCTGGTCCGATTCATCTCAGGGTTATAGGCCCCGATACACTAGTGCATCAAATTTAGGATTTTTTATATAAAAATGTCGAGTTTCCAGATGAACGCCAGTGATTAGTAACTGACATGCATATGCCAGTGTAGAAGGAAGGATGCGGGTTGGGTGGTGAGCTGTCACCTCTCTCTCTTCCTTCTTCTCTCTCTTCACTTCTCTCCTTACGCTCAGGCTTTGGCTGCAGTCCCTGGAACTGGCTGCTATCAGACTGTGGAAGATCTTCTTCTGATGCCAGCAGCAGCATCTGGATGCCTGGCACAGATCTTTGAACAGTTGTCTTGATTTCTGTTGTGGTTAGCATGCAGCTGGAATTTTTTATCCTGGATGCCTTTTCTCTTTGGCTCACCTTGAATTATTTGGAATTTATATGTTTCCATCCTGTGGGGGAAACAGGACTTTGTGCAATTACTTCTCAGTACTTGTGTAGAGGATCCTTGCAGCTGAATATAGACACAATTCCCTTCTGCCTTTGCATTTGGATGCAGGTCTTGCAGGAGAAGCACACTAAAACTTACTCTCACCCTGTTGCACACTTGCAGAGCATATGCTGGGACTGTGAGTATGAAAGGAGAAACTCCTGTAGAGGTGGTTGCAAATTTTTAAAAATATATTTTGTATCAGAAAATTCAGATTTGCCAAGCAGAAACTTTTTGAAATGTGTATTTTTTTAAATGACAAGGATCTTTCTTGGGTCTAAGGTAGGATTCCTGCTAGCAAATACAGATATGAAACAAAAAAACCCTACATTAATTACTAGTAACAGACCCCCCCCCCCGCATCCACTTCACCTGGGTATAAGGGAGTCAGGTTCTGGTTCCTGCTCTACTTGATTTAGTGCTGTGTCAGCCTGGCTGCAAATTTGGGATCTCTTCTGTAACAGCCTTTTACTAGGCCAGCTGAGGTTTAGCCCCATAGCCTGCTGGCCAGCACGTGGGCCACGGAGCTACAGCTGAGTCCAGGGCTTCCCTGAACCAAGGGCTGGATTCGGGAGATGGAGAAGGTTTCTGTTCCCAAAATGTTAGAAAGAACTACATTTTGTCGCACTGTGGGGCAAAATTAGATATCACTGCAGCGTTTTTTTTTTTAAAGGATCTTGTTTGTCATCTGGGCCGTACCTAACTGCTCATTCTCTCTTCATGCTTGCTTACTTTTTTACCATGCGGGGGTGCGAGACATCTCGGGCGTGGGTTTCATCGTCCTAGGAATACTCCTCCGCTGTCACTTGCTGTGCTGAGACAGATCCTTGCCAGACAGCCATTTCCTCGGGCTGTGAGCAAACACGCACCCCAGGAGAAGCCAGAGGATTGCTACCAAATTAGGAGACGGGGTTGCTGGCTAGGTCAGCAGAGATACTGTGGAAATGTAAAAGACAGCTTTCAGATCCGCCAGCTGCTCTAAAGAAGCCTGAAGTAGTTTCTGGAGCAACAGCTATTTCGGGGGATGCGGTGAAAGCGAGCAAATGTTTTTGGGTTGGCGGGGACTTCCTTTACTTAGGGCTGGGCGGTTGTCACTTTTGGCCTGTTGGGACGACTTTCTTTAGGTGGAAAAAATGCATTTCATTTTGTCGGAAAATGTGGTCCCTGAACTGCATCAGGAGGGTCCTTTACAGGGGAGTACGAAGCAGCGTGTTGGCACATTTGCTGTGGCTGCTGCTGAGGCTGCAGCCCTGGCTGCAGTGGGAGCCAGGGGCCCCACAGCCCCTACCCCTGCCCAGCTTGGCTGCTCCCCTGCTGCACCAGGTGGAAGGGAGGGAGAAGGGATTTTGATATCCTCAAGCTCTTTGTTCCTTTATGGAAGTGGCCAAAAGAACTGAGTGGAGATATTCTTGCCCAGGAAAGCCTTTTGCAGGTGATGGCTTTGCATCCTCGCCACCCTGAGTTGTTTGTGGCAGGAGAAGGAAAGGAGAAGCTGAGAGTTGCCCCCTAGGCACAGCTGCTGGTCCTGGCTCCTGCTGAGAATGGATGGGCCAGGGACTGTTTTCACTTGTTCTCACTGGCCCCTGTCACCCAAGGCCCATCCCAAGCAGCAGCATTTCCTCTGCCTCCCCATGGCTGCGCTCATTAGGGCTGGGAGGAAGAATAGGGGAGAGCTGGACCTTCCCAGGTGATTTTGGGGTGCAGAGTGAAATAGGGCAGAAGTGTTGGTGGCAGGTGTTCATTATATCTCTGACCTCTTCAAATTAACAGGCATTATTTGGCTTTTGAACCAAAAAGATTGGGACACCGTTAGCTTATTTAGTGCTAACAGCAAGCAGTGTTACTCCTGGGGCTTCATGTGATCTTTCCTACCTGCACTAGCTCAGTATTTCCCTCGCTTGGCAGATACATTAGCTGAAATCTTAAGGGGAGATGTGACTGCGGTTACACACGGGGTTTGGCAAGGACTCTTTGTCCTGTACGTTAGCCACAGATTTATCCTTCTGCTATGTGTACCATCAGTTTTTCATTTCCTCCCTTTACTCTGTATTCCAATTTCCCTTCTTTTTTCTTCATTATGTTTGCCTTTGCCCAGCCTTGTTTCACCCTGCAGTTCAGTGACTGCCACCTTTTACCTTGGATCTTTCCCTTAGCGTCGGCGAGAGAAGAGAGCATACACACGTCACATGCAGACATCTCGTACACGCACATGTGCGTTGGGATCCCTGCCCATGCCGGCATGTGCACATGCCCAAGTATGTCTGATTGGTTTTGCACCAGTAATTTAACCTAAGCTGCCTAGCTTTTATTAAATCCACAACTATCAAATAGGACATAGGCAAGAACCGCAAACCATATGTTTCTTCTGTTTCACCACATGCTGTTCCCACTGAGTGTTATAACTAATATGCATATGTCCCTAGTGAAGTTACGGCAAGGTGGGGTGTTTACTAGAAGACAGTCTGGATTTGTAGTGTGGACTGATCATACCACAAATCTGTGCATCTGTTCTATGCATTTCAATCATCATTACTACAGGCTATTTTTTAGCACAGGAGGAGTAATTTTTGAGTGATTTGTAATACGTTGCTCGTAACTGAAAGGCAAGGTATCTGAAACATGTAACTATGGTCTGATTCCGACTCCATCCTAAAAAATATACGTTTAGTCAGAGACAGGACTTTAGATTCCTGGATGTTATCCAGAGTTCAGTCCAATGACATTTTAAACACAGGCAGGAAATGGAACAATTTCAGTCCTTTTTCTCCGTTTCTAGCAGACTGAGAAAATACGGGAAGTTCTCCCTTATTTTCATGGACAATTTGCTTTGTGCCGTGCTTAACTGGCTGTGCTGAAGATACATAGACAATGTAAAAAACTCCTTAATTTATAAACTGTTTACGTTGGAGAATATCGTTCTCCAAAATCATGTTGCTATTTTTAGCTCTGTTAATGTTAGTGTATGGAGGATGACTCATGAGAACTGAACATGAACAACGATCTTAGGCTGCTGCAGTGAATAGTAATTCCTACCTGAAACATCCTTAAAAACGTGCCGTTTGGGAATTTGGGGACTTAGCAACACGTTAATAACGGTATGTTAAAGATCATTATGCCCCACTCTGACTTTTGTTAAAAGGAGAGATGAGACCAGAACAATTTGCTCTATAACAAAAGTGAAGGAAACTGTTTTGCCTCCCACAGACCGGAATAAGCACACAAGGAGGACAAATGGCTATGGCAGGTCCTTCTCATTCCTCTCACTTGTTGGTCAAATCTTTGTTTCCTTAATTCTGTGTATTTTTGAAATTTGAATTTCCATTTGTTTTCTGACTGAGCAGTTCTAATCTCATAAGATATTTATCAAGTACAGTCTAGACTAGTTACAGGAAACGCAGACAGTGTATTGAACACCTTAGTAACTTTTCTGCAGGCAAGACCATACCGTGGTTAAGAAGATTTTATCTTTCCAAATGATTCGCTCTTGGAAGATTTGTTTTCCTTGTAGTAAATGCAAGGTCCATCATAAATCAATCTAACTTCTTGGACCTGGTTATCAGACCAGAAATGCTGTGGCCACGTGGGAGCAAAGCGCTCATCCAGTGTTGACTTCTGCTCTTTCAAAATTTGGGGGTTAACCTTGTGCCAACAAGATTTTTGTGAGTCATGTATTTTTCTGGCCTTCTGTAGCCTGCATAAAGGCATAATGATTTGGATTATTTAACAAAAATGTAGTTGTGTATTTGTTCCCAATCTGGATCAAATTTGTATTGCTGGCTTACTGAGCAGTGTGCGAGATGGATATCATGGAGCATGGAACCGTGGCTGGGTGTATTTTGATAGTGTTTTTCATGACTGGATTAGGAATGAAAGGTTCCATACTGAAATGTAGATGATCACTAGCAAATTTCAGAGTATAACTGTGGCATTCACACTTCTCAGAGTACTTAGTGCACGCGCTCAGGCAGGCAACACTGCACCTCTGAGACTTCAACGATAAACTTCCATGCCATGGGATCTGAGTGTGTGCTGCGCTTCTGTGATTGACAGATATTTTCAGCTGCCACACAGAATTTAAGAGAAAATAACAATGATCTTAGTGTATCATCTCACTTTATTGCAACTGAGAAATGGAAAAGTAATACTGTTTTCATAATAATTCAAGCACACTTCCTGACCAGTGTTACTACTTAATCGTGAATGGTGTTGTTTAGGAATTTCAAAGGGAAAATACAATAAAATGAGAAAACTAAGAGGTTTTAAAATATTTGTGTTGCTGTATCACTTTAGGCTAAAGAAGAGTACTGAGAAGTGTTATATTTTAAACCGTAACATTTTTGCTTTCAGTGGTGCTGTGTAATTGAGCTGCCAATCTACCTTGTTTTATTTCCTTCATAGTTTTGTTACTGCTTCTACAGAAGTAGCACAAAATATTCCTTTTCCCTGCTGTGATTAAGATTCATCATCTCATGAAGATTTCATTTTTCATTCCATTTACACTTCCATGGTAAAGCAGTGACCGATCAAAATTAAATAATTGTACACTAGGTAACAAGGTTTAAATGGACAAAAAGAATCAGTTCTAAAAGAGAAGACAGCTTTGCCATAACATCTGTTTCTTTGAGGGAAGAAATAGTTTCATTTGGGATGGAAAATATGTATTTATGGATATGAAATTGTTCTTTTGCGGTGCTTTGCTGCATTCGCTACATTCCAGCACTGTATTTTATGTTAGTAAAGGCAGTTTAATGCTATAAAAGATCTGCTTGCGCTAGCTGGTAGATGGTTAACATTCATAATGCATTTCGTACCTCTAGGAGTTTCTCACTGTAGTATATTGCCACACTAATCCTTTTTTTTTTTGTTACTTGAACACCTGTATCATCCAAAATGGGTGGATAGAAGATTGCTTTAAACATTAAATGCATAGGGGAAAGTGTGGAAAAGGGAAAAATCGTTTGTCCAGGCTGTGGGAAGCTCTGACAAATGGTTTTGGAGACTTTTGGTGAGATGATTGAATTGTTTCAGCCACAAGCCATTCTTCTCAAGAGGAGAAGTGCCGTGAAAATAGCTGGGGACTGGTTTTGAGAGGAGAAGTCTACTAGTGGTTGGACCATTGTGGAGAAGGACTTGGGAGCACTGGTAAGTAAAACATGTAAGTTTAGCAGACCTAAGCTTCATGATGCCAATTGGCTTGTGCCTAAGCATGTGTTGATACTGATGGATGAGATACAGTATGGTCAGAAGAAGCCACATGAGGAGACAGAGACAGAAGATCAGACACAACTACCTTATTAGCTTGGTGAGCTAGCTGGGGCCCAGGAGGACCACGAAGCAGAGGAGCCACCTTGGCACCTCCATTAAGACTTTAAGACTTTCAAGTGAAGCATGTAACCTTTCCAGAAATTGTGTATTGCCAGTGGGAGGCTGGTGTACATATGGTTATTTAAAAGACCTGGCTGTGCTCAACTTTTTAATGCATTGATCTTTTTTCTTCTTTCCACTGTTTTTCCTTATCTAGTAATAGCTTCCTGGGTGGTAAACCCTGGCAAAATAATTCTCAAGCCATGTAATCGCTGATAATGTGGCAGCTAAAGAAGGATTTACATGGTTCTTGTTGGAATGATCTTAACTGAAAGGCAGCAAACTCTGGACGTAGGCAGATCAACAGAAAAAGGAAAATTTATTACACTTGGCTGCATTTGTTGTTGTAGTGAGTGGGTGTGAGAGAAATATTTTCATGATTAGCTTCAGCTTCAGGGCACGGTGTTGGATCAGATGGTTAGTAATAATGTCTATCTTGTCTCCAGTTACTATGCTTACAATATCAGTTGACTACAATTAATAACTTGTTCCAGGCGTAAAACTTCATTGTTTCCATTTCCATTTTGTTTTGAGTCCTCATTTCATCACGAGCAGGTCACTCGTGGCAGAACTTCAACAAGGAGCTGGGACTGCATGTCTGTGAGTTTTGTGTGCCGGATTCATGGAGAGGGACAGCCTGCTATTCCTGCAGAGAAGTCCTCATGGATGCCACAGGGAGGTCAGGGCTGCGATGGGGAGCAGGAGGTCTGTGAAGAAGGGAAAAGGGAGATTCCGATGCCACATTCCAGATACCTGATAGCATCTGCCAGCTACCTGTTTTCAGCACTGTTCCCTCTCCACAGGGCCTCAGGGTCTTCTCTGTGGACACCTTCTTAAATGTTGAAGCTTCCTGGGTGGTGAAAGTTGTCATGAAGACATTAGATTGCAGGAAGGAATGTGTTGTCGTTCTGTTTTGCCCCCCCTGTGATGACATGGGATTTACCAAGAATCCCATCCATTTTCAGGTGGAAGGAGCGTCACCTCTTGTAAGCAAAAGGGGAAAATCCTCTTTGAGGGAAAAGAAAGTTAGAGTAGAGTTTATTGGTCTTCATTTTTTTAAGCAGAGATTAGTGAAACAAAAATACATTTGTAAGAAGATAACTCTAGGATTTCGTAGCATAGTTCTGTAAAGCTCAGGAAGATGGTAGTGATACGCAGCACACATATATCATCCACTGTTGAAAAGACAGAAGAAAAATTTTGGTGTTATTGGAATGACAGAAACTTAATGCCCTGGCTCTATCATGCAAAGATATGTGGAAAAAGCCTATTCAAGAGATTATGGAAATTCATCAAGCACAAACAGCTATGAAGGCAGCCTTAAATTTTGAGATTGATGGAATTTTTGCAATACAGATCATTTTAATTGCTTCATTTAAATTCTGTCTGCAAGTTGACTTTTTGCACTGGTGTCACAGTGTTTGAAAACACTGCATCATATATGGAAGTAGCAATTGCCCATGCACGCCCACTACAAAACGCCCTTGGTAGACTAGATCATTTCAGTTGTTTATCGCATACGACAGCATTATGACAGGCTGACTAAATACAGTAAACCAAGAGAAGAATAATGTGGGTCCATAGCTTTCGTTTTTCTGAATTGCATAACTGCTTCATAAAACTAATCTCTTTAAGGACAGAGGATCAAATTCTCCTCTCTCAATGCAGCTGGCGTTACCCCAGCAAATCTGGAATGACTCAGGAGACTCTCAATCCCTCAAACCCTCAGTCTTTGCGTAAGCTTGCATAGCGTGAGCCATCTGCTGTAGTGGAAGCTGTTGGGCTGCAGAGGTGGGAATGTGGAGCAGGAAGACTGCGTTCTCTGGCTGAGCCTTGCTTAGACTTCTCCAGAGGGACAAGTGTTGGGTGGCTCACCTACACTGAGCACTCAGTTGGTAGGTGAGGCAGCCAGAAAGACCAAAAAAACCTTCAGAGTAGTGGAAAGGATGAGATCAAGGTGAATCAACTTACCTGTCTTGTTAGATCAACTTTTCTTACTCATTTTGTTGTCTTTTTACTCTTTCTCCCAATTGGCTGGATATATATTATAAAATATGTGTATTGCAACATAGATGTGGCCCAGCAGTGAACCTCCTTAAACTTTTATGTCAAGCTAAACTGAGTTACTATTGCTGATTGCATCGATTTTGACTAAACCACTTGGCAAAATATTTGATAAGGAAATTGGACATTTTGATAAGCAGCAGTAGCAACAAGAAGATAAAAACATATGAGGGGAATGACAAACATCAGAGAGGAAAATCTCCCCACCAACGCAGTCACAGTACCTGCTCCATCCTTGTCCTTTTTCCATGTGGAGGACCAGTGCTTGTCTTGGCTAGCAGGAAGCACAGGCATCCATGTGGAGCAAAACTCAGCACCTCCATTGGCAAGAGGTCTTAACTATACTTGCAGACTGGGCAGGATCAAAGTGCTTGTGATCGCTGCTTGTCATCATCCCATGCACAAAACTATTTTCTGAATAAAGCTCATGTAGTGCTGGAGCGGGAGGGAACCTTTTGAGCACCTGAGCCAGGCGCTGAGGTGCACGGTTGGCTCTAGTACATGGGATGTAGCACATCAGTAAAGATGGTGGTATGACTTTCAACCGGTGTCCTTGAGACTTGTGTGATAATTGACACTCTTTGTCTTGGCTTGAAATGCTGACTAGGATGCCTGATAGCCTTGTCATCTGCTTGTAGGCTAGGCTCCGTCGATTATGACCATCCTAAAATGAGCCCTTTTCCTTGGATATCCTGGATTGTAAGCTTGTTAAAGGATTGATTTTACCAAACTGATATTGATTTGTTTCATCCTCTTTTAGTAAAGTCCTTGAAAGTCCATACTTTTCTTTTAAAGGAGGGAAGCCAGCAGCAGTGTTATTCTAAATTTTGCCTTAGCTCATAATACATTTTACGAGCAGGTGGGTCATCAGGACTGTAATGAATTTCTTCCAGGAACATTCCTTTTGTTACGTTCAGATGAATTCTTCTAATGGAATTGTTTTTCACATAGCTTTTAGTAATGCTCCTTTATGAAACTTCCACCTGCATGTAAGTCAAATTATGTAAAACTTATTACAGTATTCCTATAAATGACTTATTAACTGATGAAAATGTACAATGGAGGAATATTTTACTATTGAAACTTCTCTAAAGAGCCAGTTTTCATTATTTTTCTTGCCCCACAGCGCTGAACTCTGGTTCTAGAGGCTTTATATCTGTGTGTGCTAATGCTGAAAATGTATTTATGGTCATAGAAGCCAGCTTTACTGGCTGTTTAAAATATCCCAAACAAATAGTGAACCAGATTTTCTAATGTCAGATTTTTTTTCTTCATCTGGTTATTCCAGTGTTGATCTTGCATCTTCTAGTTCTACTGAAGAAACACAAACTTTTGCTGCCAATCTTGATAAAAAATCATTGCTTCTGAGATAGGAAAAAAAAAATTCTTGGCTTCCGCTTTCATGTGTTACAGCTGCTTGCCTTGTAACTTGCCCTTGATTCACCACAGCAACTTCAATGTGGTTATTAATTAGATAGTAAGACATGACTGAGAAAAAATGTCCTTGAAGTAGAGCTTATAGTAAACAACATATTTTTCCGTTTCTTATCTACATAACAACAATGCCTTGAAAAAACACCAGTGCTTTCTAGGCTTCTTGCAGCACTTCAGCTTTCATCTATTTTCTAAGTAGAACTAAAGTGGGTTTTAAAGCAGGGTCAGCAGCATGGTCTTTATGGGCTACAGCTGTGGTAAAGCCTTCTCAGCCACCTGTGCCCAGCACAGACCTACCATTGCCCTCCGCTTGGGAGAGCTTGTTGAGAGTTGTTGGCCAACTTGTTGGGCTAGCCTCGCAGGTTACTGATATGTGTGCAAACTGCAGTGGTGTTTTTGTAAGGTGAGTAAATCAGCTGGCAAGGAGGGGATCGTAGGATCATAACATCATGGAATGGCTTGGATTCTTGTTCCTCAGTTGCCATTTTGTAACCTGCATTTTGGTTGGAGAATACCATAAATTGAATTTTGTCTATTGCTTCTCATGAATTTTCATAATTAGTATCTTAACATAATATTAATTCTAGTTGAACTTGGTGTTTAGCTAGAAAATTTACTCTGTCGTATTCCAAGAATAGTTCAGATTTAGGTAATTCAAGAATATTAGTAGCTTTTATTGTGAAATGGGAAAAGGAAAAGAAAGCAACAAATATTAATGTGCTTGAGTCACTCTGACTGTCTATTCTATCATATATAGAATATATGATATCATGTAAAAGGAATATCCTTTTAATTGAAAAGGAAAAATAAAAATCCCCAACCCTGTGAAGCAACTCTTTTTCTTTCAAGCTTCCTGTCTAGACTTGTAGTCAGAAAAAAATCTCCAGGAACTGGCTTTTCCGTCACTGTCTCTAGCTAGAGCTGGGTGATACGCAGATGCACTCCATCCATTCAGCTGCATCTCCTGCCTCTATGTGAAGACTCCCAGGAAAACATCACCATTTTTAATCAAATGTCCACAGGATCCCTGGAGATCTCCCTAAAGCATTTACCTGGCTGAAGAAGAAAAGCTGGAGACAACAGTTGGTCCTAACGAAGACGTTGCAATGGTATGTGGGCATCTGATAGCCCGTATGTGAAGATGCCCAAAGGGCCTCTTATTTTGTTGTTTGGTGGTTGCATTTTTTTTTTCATTTATGTGGATTATTTTTTTTTTCTTAAAATACCAAGGGTAAAATCCTGGCACTGTGCTGCAATCGGTGGGAGGTTTGCCAACGAGTCTAATGGAATTCTGTAAATGTAAAAAGGCTTTACTCTGAAATGCTATGTTTTATGTTTGGTTTTAAAAGAAACTCTCCTGCTGGCAGAGCTTTGTTCAGCTGCTAGGGTTTTGGCAATGACCCCCTGACTGCTGGGGTTGCCGCTGACCTCCAGGGCTGCTCAAGGGGCTGTGTCAGCCGGCTCAGTTCCCGCACCGCTCAGCCCTGGCTTTCCAGGCAGGAACCTGGGCTGGGCTGGCTTCTGCACGAGCCGGCAGCTGGATGTGGCATAAGGAAAGGTGGATAAGCAAGAGTCATAAGGTGTCGCTGGCTAAAGAGAGCTGAATGGGGGCTACAGCTTGGTGAGAAGACTGTGAGTGAGCAGGGCCGCTGGCTTACAAATAAACATAAGAACTGGGAGAGCCAAACAGGTTGGTGTTGCTCCTGGTGGCACTTCCAGGTTGTTTGGCTCCCCCGAATCCAGTAATCACTGCCTCAACAGCAAGAGTCAGAGTAGCGTACCAGCTAAACCTATGAATAACATAGGTCTCCACCTTGAGAAGAACTTGTCCATTAATTTTACTTCTGAATTTCCCTCGTGCGTGTAGTTCAGGAGATAGCAGAAGGTACTGCTGTCATTCCCTGCATCACAGAGACCCTTCCCAGGACCGTGTCCAACCCTGTGAGTTGTTACTCGTTTGAACTCAGCTCCTTTAGTCCCAGACCTAATGAGGAAACATCACCCTGTTCCCTTCGCAGCTCCTGATGGAGGCTGAGATGTTGGAAGCTCTTGGGGAGGTGGTCTCTCAGCTCTCCCGTGGGCAGCCTGCGGTGGACTGTTATCTCAAGGAGAGTGCATTCGGATTTGCAGGCAAGGTTAACGCTTAGGGAGGCAGAGCTTTTAAGTTCTCATTGTTGCAACACACGGCTGATGGAGTGGATTTTGGTAAGTTGTTTTGACATTGTAGCAAAGCAAGGAAGCAAGCAGCTGATTTTCTTTTTCCTGTGCCAAGGCGCTGGGAAGAAAATACCTGAAGTTCATGGTAGTGGGAACAGGGCAGGCTTTTATCTGTTTCAGATGTGCAACTGAGACACCATGTCAGGTGGCAGAGTGCAGCGAGCGGGGTTTAATCCAGACATAAGTGTGTTGGGACTGGAAATGCCCCAGGAAACAGGGGTCCTGCTACACAGCCCAGCTAGTTTCTTGCATCTCAAATCTGATTTTAGGGTGTATTAGCCGGTGTCGTAACAGCTCAGTGTTTCTTTAATTCTTTGCAGAGACAACGTGAAGGAACACCATGCTTGTGTAATATTCAACTGCTTGGTGGTGCGAGTGCAGTGTTTTTGAAGCCCATACCCCAGCAGCATCCCCAGGGAGAAAGGGAGAAGCCATAACACATCAGACAGGGATTTGAGTTAATCTATAAAGAGAAATTTGAGATAGGATAGGCAGGCAAAACAGGTAGAAAATAATTAGGTGTTCCTGAGGTCCTTGGGATAACCACAAAACACAAGAGAGGAGAAAGAGAGCTATGGGGGTGCTATGGGGCATTGCGAAAGCCCAATGGAGAGAAAGTGAGATTGTGTCCAAATGTGCGTATGCAGTGATTTTTTCCTTCATGTGTTTTGCTCCAGAGCTTTTATTTGTGCACCATGTTCTTGTCCTTAGCCTATTCTGCTTTTGGAAGGGGATGAAGGAGGATTTGGTCAGCAACAGCTGATAGTTGTTATTAAACTATTGTTGAGCTTACTTGGGACAGAGTACACTGGAAATTAGAAGCTGTTTTGAAGGGGAAAATTAGCTGTGTCTTAGTATAGTGCAGTAATGCTGAGCTGGAGTACTATGAAGTTCACACATTTGGTGTTTATGGTAGTAAGAGTATGAAAATGTTCCATGCCTGTACTTCCAATCATGACTGGCTGGATAAGGTAGTTCTTCCAGATGTCTTGTAAATGCAAATTTGTTGCTTTTCATAATAATGCTGCTGTAGTGTGATCACAGAAAATCAAGGCAAAGCTACAGTTCCTGGTAAAAAGAGATTTAGAGCAGACTTATAACTGAGAGAAACCGACTGAATACTCTCTGTAGCCCTTGCGTGTGGCTCCCATCGTTGCCAGTTCTTGCATAAGTCTTGCACACACTTGTTTTGTTTATTCCACAATGTTTATTTTCCCAAGAATTCCTTTTGGCTCTTTTCACATCAGGTTTTGAGTCACAGACTGACTCCTTATAGCCCAAGTCCTGTAGCAGCAGTGTTTGCTATAGAGATATATTTCTGGGAACCTGGAGCGCTCTCGACTTCAGCAGGCTGCTGGATATGGGAAAAGCAAAGTATTTAATCCACCCTAATAGAGTAGTAGTGTATTGGGTACATCTGTTTTGGGTCCAGAATCCCATTTCACACAAAGTTGCCTTTCTTTACACGTCTGAGAAGTGAAGCAGTGAGGTTGTCCCTGGGCGTTCCTGGGAGCTAGACAAATTTTGAGGCAGGGCTACAGGGAGGATGGAGGCAGGGGGATATGCCTGCCTTGAGTAAGGCCAGGAAGCTCACAAAGTTCAATTTTTAAAAACAGGTATCTCAGAGAAGAGAGGAAAAGGGCTTTTCATAGGAGAAGGGCTAAATTGTAAACTCTTTCCCTTTGGAAAGCTGACGGATATTGAGGTTGTGACCCGACACATGATCCCAGTGAAGACTCAACTCAAGATGTTTTATTTTTCCTCCTTGTGAGGTCTTGAATGCGTATTATGAAGAGGAATTGTAGATGTCTTCACTCAGAAGGGTGATTCTGGGGCTTCCCAAAAAGTTGGTCTCGTTATTTTATTGGGTGCTAGTTAGAAGTGTTGGAAGTGCTATACAGAAGGTGTAAGAGCTCTCATAGCTGCTGAAAGCCTGTGCATGTTGTTTCAGACTGAAGCGGGATGAAGTTTAACAATTATTTCCAGTGTCCTCTCCACTTCCTGAGTGAGAAGGGGGCTTGGAGCAGTGCCCTCATTCCTGAGGCGGAAAGCCTTGTCTGCCTACATAGTGGACACCATGTTTTCCGCTTGTCCTTCCAGCAGCAATCCTTGCCAGGGTAGCTGGGGCATGTTCCCTGGGTATTAATGATGCAGATGGCAATATTGGCAGGGTACCTACAGCTGTACCATGCTGGTGTGGTTTTGTATCAGGAATGTGAGGGGCAATGGGGTTCGCATCAGCAGACGTCTGGATGAGGGAAGTTGGGCTGGTGCCAGGTTGTTGTGCCAGAGCGTGGTGCCTGGACGCCCTGGGGAAACGCATGCCCCATGCTGCCAGGATGTATGTGCTGCCAGGATGTACATGATGCTGTTGGTGCATCCCAGCGGTGCTGGACCTGGTGATCACCGTGGCAGCTCCCAGAGGGGCAGGCTGCACGGTCATGGATGAGTGTCGTGGAGCTATTGACGTATGGTCTCTGCTGCCTGTCTCTGGTGCTTCCTCCTTCGCATCCCTTGTATGTAACAATCAGCCACAGCTGCTAAACTGTGCCCTAGTAGGCTTCACCTCCAACTTTGCGCTTTTCAGATGTGTAATTACATTTTTCAAATGGTGGTGGCATGTTTTGCTGTTTCCTCCCTCGTGCAGCCCAGCTCCTCTCTTTGCCTGCGATGAAGCTGTGGGTTGTTTCAGGCCAGGCAGCAGAGTTCATAATTTCCCTTGTCCTGTGGGTTTTCTTTCAATTTAGGCATTTTATCCTATAGGACATTGAGGTCAATGTTACTATTATTAGAACATTTTCCAAACTCTCATTTAACAGACCTTCAAAATTAGACAAATAAAGGATATGTAATGAGTCAATCAGGCCATCATGGAAGGCTTGATAAATGAGCAATTATCCAGTTATCCAGGGACACTCCAGGAACTCAAGAAAATGCTGCCTTTCTTCCTAGATATATTTCCAGATGATGTTTCAAAAAGACAGTTTTTTTGTTCCTTAGGATTTTTTTAATGTGAGGACCAGGAAAATCCTGAGCTGAAATTTGCTCAAACCCTGTAACAATACTCGTCCATACACATAATGAACTAGTCTCTGCTTTCAGCCTTACATTTTGTTTATATTTTGTAATTATTTGTGGTCCAGCTGTTATTGCTCTGTATAAATAAGAAACTAGTGAAGTCTAGTGGAGTTCCTCATTAGATACCCTCGAGAATGTGTTTGGTTATTCTTGCATGTGCCATCCATTTTTAACAAGACAGGCTTGGATTAATCAACCATAACAACTGGTTTAGCAATATTGTATTTTCTAAATAGATTGGTATGATAAGTATGATTATATTTGGCATGAAAAACTGGTCGATCTTATTCCTGTATGTGTAGCTTTTTTTTTTTTCTGAAGGGGAGCAGTACTTTTTCCTATGAAGAATTCCTCCTCTGTTGCTGGGGAAATGTACTAAAGAGATGAATCGTGTTTCATCAGGCATCCAAAAAATCTCAGACTCCCTGTCAAGGTGGTATCTTGCCATTCCTGAAGGGATTTTGAGAGCAGACATAATTTAAGTCCTCTATCATTAATATACAAATTATCACATAATTGTTTCCCTATCTTTCAAGTTTCTAGTTGCACGTTGCTCTTTTCCAGTATTTCACATTCTATTATTGTTCCCCCTTAGCTTTTGAAGATGATGTTAATTTATTTACACTCTTCCTAAACTCAGCTTGAAGCAGATGAGACCCATATGTGAGCTCATAATTCTAGATGTAGGCCGTGGACAACGTCTGAATGCTTGTTTCTCTTTTCTGATTCTCCTATGAGTGCACTTTAAGTGTTTTTGCATGATTCATCATATTAAATAACCAGTTCACTAAGAAGTAGTTCATTTGTGTTAGAAAATTTAGTTGAACGCGAAAAAATTATTCACCTTCAGTGAATAATTCCAGCTGGAAAAACAAGGAGACACATTATTGAAAAGTCAAAGCACTTGGCATCTTAGAAATGAAATATTTCCTTGTTTGTTTCATAACACAAAACCCACTCGATACTGAATATAAATATGCTTTTATTTAAAAAAAAAAAAAGAAAAGTAGCCCCTAACCTCCTAGAAGAAGGAATGAGGAAGTGTAAGTTGATGAACTGTTTGTTTTAATTTATAGTGATATTAATGCTGGGCAGTCCTGTCAGGAAGAAAAGCAAAACAGTTTCTGTACAGCAAAATTGTATTTTCTGCCGGTTTTCAGTTTTCACATTGATTCAGAAGAATCAGTTTATGACATGATATGATAATACATGTTGCTTCTCAGTGCCATAGGGTATCAGAATCGTATAGCTCCTATCCCCTTAAGTATACAAGTGTAATAAATAATACATATGTAAACAGAAACTGTTTAAAGTGTAGAATACTTAGTTGTTTCATGTAAGAGAGTGTCTGTTTATTCCCTAAGTTAGGACACAGTCCTTCAGAGGCTTGCTTGTCTTTATGCACAGAGACACATCTATTTCTTGTGGGTACACCTGCAAGAAGCCACAGTAATGGAATATGCAATTTTTTTTTTATACAGCTGCTATGCATTCTAGGCATTTACATTGCTGCTTCTGCCTGTGGTTTCTGGGGACTGAAGAGTCCTGTGGGATTGTTCTGATTTGATAAACACTGGTGTAAGTTTAAATGTAATGTTACATCAGATATTGAGATAATTATGGGAACAAATGTGTTTAAAGTTGGATAAATACATCTAAGTTAAAAGCTATTTCAATTTGACAGTATTTTGTAGTTTAATAGTATTTTATTTTTATGGCATCTAATCATCTCATTTTAGATGTGAATTGTAGCATGAATACATAAAGGCAGTAGTGAATTTTTATCTGGGGTTTGAGGTCCTGTTTGAATCTAGGCAGGGTGTAGTAGTTTTACTGTACACATGAAATGAAAAGTGCATGCTTTAAGACCTCAGTGATCTGCATATAAATGGCTTGTTACAGTCAGTACACTTCATGATGTGCTATTTGCAAGGATAACCTCCACGTACTGAAATATGGAAGTCCTGGGAAAAATGTGTTTACACAGGACAGAAATAGAAAAGGAGTATATTCATAGCTTCTCCTGGAGAAAGAAAACCATCTGTTTGTGTATTGGTGAAACAACTAGATCCTATTTACATTTTGGAGGGGAAAAAAGACAGATAACAAACAGTAATTTGTCTATTAACTTTAACCTGTAGTGTTAAAGCGATAATTTCTATGGGGATGAGGAAAGATAGCCCTAATCTTACTATAGCAAATAAGCATACCTATATGTATATATACACTCCATATATACATATATATACACACACACATACTTAACCTTGCAAAATATTGGAAATCCTATTGACATTAAAGCTGCTGATTACTGAAGTAGCCTAGAAACAGTGTTATTCTGATACTTTATTACTTGAGAAACAGTATGGGATCGTTCAAAATCCATCTGCAGACTCCTACTGCAAATAAGAAAGGGAATGCAGTTCTTACTTTACCATTTCCATATCGAGTGCTTTGTTTAGCAACCTTAAATTTCCCTTCTTAGGGTTTTTTAAAAAAGGAAATAACAAGTTTTAAAACAAATTCTTTAATCCATGTGGTAAGAATTATGTTAAATCCAAATGATAAAATTCGGCGCCCCTATATCATACTCACTTTAATGCTTCATCATTTCTGAGAAGCTATGAAGAAATGAGCTTCCTGTGTTTGCGGGTTACATATTATTATTAAAAGCTATTCTTTATTAAAAACACATAGTCCGTATTTTAAAATCAGCAAATCAACTGCAGTATGAAAAGACACATTTTTCACCTTTATCCTTTTCTTGTGCTTGCTGGGGCTTTTCATAGATAGAGCAGCCAAAATCCATTTGTAAGAGGGAAAATTTATCTTCAGATCAGCCACTTCTGAAGGGTGACTAGTTCCCTCTCTAAAAATCCAGTAGCAGCTACTGGACTGTATGTCAGCAGCTGTGCTGCAGCACTGACAGAAGCTGTATTGCTCTCTCAAACAAGGAGTTCACAACAGAAACCTTGGGGCAAAGCAATGCAGTTGCCTCTCAGCCAGAGGTTTACTTTTTCCTGGGGAAAGCTCACTTTGGGGTGATGCGGCATGCAGGCGTGATTTGTGGCCAGCAGGTCGAGAGAGGTGATTCTGCCCCTCTGGTCTGCTCTCATGAGACCCCACCTGAAGTCATGCATCCAGCTCTGGAGTCCCCAACATAGGAAGGACATGGACCTGTTGGAGAGGGTCCAGAGGAGGACCATGAAGATGATCAGAGGGCTGGAGCACCTCTCCCATGAGGACGGGCTGAGAGAGTTGGGGCTGTTCAGCCTGGAGAAGAGGAGGCTCTAGGGAGACCTTATAGTGGTCTTCCAGTACCTAAAGGAAAGATGGGGAGAAACTCTTTAGCAGGGACTGTTGTAATAGGATGAGAGGTAGTGGTTTTAAAATAGAAGGAAGAAGGTTCAGACTTGATATAACAAAAGAAAATGTTTACACTGAGGGTGGTAGAGCACTAGAACAGGTTGCCCAGGGAGGTGGTGGATGCCCCATCCCTGGAAACATTCAAGGCCAGGTTGGATGGGGCTCTGAGCAACCTGATCTGGTTGGAGATGTCCCTGCTCCTTGCAGGGGGGTTGGATTAGATGACCTTTAAAGATCCCTTCCAGCCCAAACAATTCTGTGATTCTCTGATTCTGTACCAGTGCTGTTTCCATCCCAGCCCCAGGGCCGCCTGCCTCTTTGCTCTGTGCTGGTGCCTGATGCCTGCCTGTGGCTAGGGTAGTGCTACTTTTGTTTGGAAGAAGCAAAGATTTATGATGCTTGTTTGGTCTTTTTTTTCTCTGTACCTCATTATACTAAGCTCCCACAAACTGATCTGGTTTGTCCTACTCCAGGTCTTGGGTGGATAAATCAGATGTGTTTAAAGGTGAATCTTCACTCCAGTGCCTTTTCTAGTTCTTTTTTGTATTTCCTAGGAACATGCTGCCAGTTCACTTGTTCGCCTCATTTGGCGGACTTAATGCCCTTCTGTTATGGCCTCTGTGGGCAAGACAGAGTTCAGGTAATTTCTCCCCCTGGCAGTGGTGGCAGTGGATGGAGGGTGGTTGTGTATGTACAGAGGGGCTGCACACCCCGCTCGCTCCCCTTCCTGCTGGCCAAAAAGCAGATTGGCATGTGTTTGTATCTTAGGATGCTTATATCTGCATTTTGACTCCGAACTTTACAGAATTTGAAGCAAGATTTTCTAAAATTGATGACCTAAGTATTTTGATGATACTTGTCTCTTGTTGCATTCAGTTTGCCATCAATAGGATGGTATAAAGTGGGTGAGACAATTTCTTCCATACGTACGAGGGAAGCTACTTAAGAAAAAAACCTGCCAGTTGTATTTCTTTTAAGGAGCCAGTATGCTTACAGTAAAGGACCATATCATAGTCTGCTTCATATTCATTACTTCCATATTCCAAACTCCTGCTTTTATTAATTTACATGGTAATTTTCTACTTTGCCACTGACTATGCTTTTTTTGGTGTCTGCTTCTCTTCTTAATGTCAGTTCTTGCCCTTAAACATGTTTGACACATGATTATCCCTTTTCAAAGAAAAGTTCCCATCACTGTCCCGAAAGGAAATGCATTGGCCGTGTAGATCAGGAGGCTTCACGGATGAATAATTGTGAAGATCAAAGATCCTCACATATCTAGTGATCTTTACAGCAAATTAAGTGTTTCTTGGAGATGATGCTATTTTTGCTTAGTGTCAGGCATCAGCCCGTTAATATCATGCTCTGTTTACAGAGACTGCTGATTTTCCTTCTCTGTACAAAAGCAACTTCCTTTCTGTCTCATCTGTTTCCACCATCACCATCTCCGGGATAGAAATTAATTTCAGCGAGACTGTGAATAATAAGGAGATGAGTAAGTAAACCACCCAGGGAGAAAATTCAGAGACGAGGGCCAAGCAGCCTGATCCTTCTGCCCTGGCAGGATTGGGAGGTGAAGGAGAAGGGCTGGGGAGAGGGCGGCCGCAGAAGCAGCTCTGTGAGACATCGCTGCCAATGGAGCCGCCCTTTCCGCCTCTGCCCTTGCTCGGTTCAGCTGTTAATGGCACATGGGCTTTTTTCTCACCATGCTGTTTATGAGGCTGTAACAGGCTGTAACAGGAGTTAATGTATGGGTACAGGCACGGGTGCCGTGGCCGGGAGATGTTAATGCGGGTGGCAGGCTCCCTGTCCGAATGTAAAACATGACCCCCAGGTCTCTCCAGCCCACGCTTTAGCACCTGCTTGGTCCTCACCATCACCCAAGGGCTTCCTTCCCCTCCCAGTGGGACTTTTGTGACCTACTTTAGAGGAAAATAAGGAAAATATCTTGATTCTTGCACCTTTCGCAGTAAAGCATTTAAACCTCTGAAGTTGTTCTTCACATAAATTGTAAGTAATTCAGTTGCAGGCCATGTGAGTTGATCCTACAAGCTGCGATTGTTTATAAATCACCATTTGAGGAGATGAGCTTTTCTCGGCCAAAACAAAATTGTTCGTTCCCCAGGAAGAGCACAAGTTCAAGAGACACTTGCTCCTCTTCATAGGCCTCTCAGTTCAGCTTCCAAAGAGCCGGCACAGGCAGGGCCAGTATCTGTGGCCATCAGAGCAGCAACGCATATTGTAAGGCTTACAAAATTTGACTAGCTTCCTGGGTAGAAAAGTGTGAATGACTGGTCTTGCAGGCTGACTAGTGTCTGCAACTGAGTAGCTTCACTGAGGCCAGTGGGAAGTCAAACAACTGATGCTTCTCTGCTAAGTCTTTGCAGGATTTAGGGCTGCCGCTGGACCGCTGCTTTCTCACCCAGACACACATGTGCTGCACATGTCCTCGTGGTTTGCTAGGCAGTCCCATGTGATGAAAAGTGATGTAGCATTACCAGCCTGGATCAGTATTGTTCTTCTGTAACAACTGATTGCCCTGAAATTAGGGTCTGTAGTTGAGTACAGACACCCTCACTTTGTGATGCCCGGTCTCCAGATGTGCTGTGTTGTAATGACTCTGTAAATGGCAATAATTTACACTGGAGGAAGGATGCAGAAAAATATTTTCTAGAGTGCGTTTCAAATTTTGGAAGCAGTGCTCCCACAGGACAAATTTTAAATAATTACAGCAGTGGCATGTATCGAGTTTTAAATAGAAATCAGTGGGGCTCCTTAGGCTGTCATGAAATCTGGGAGCCTGGTTTTCGGTCTCCCATGTGCACAGCCAGCCTGCCCGTCTAGGAGCTGTCAAGGAAATCCAAAGGGACTGGGAAAACAGGCTGATTTCTTCTGAAAGGGAATGGGTTTGACAATTTCTGGTGAAATGTTTCATGCTGAAAGAGCTGTCATGTTGCAAGAGGAAAACATTTTGTCCAAGCAGTTTTTAGGAATGGTGATAGTGGGTTTCCTAGTTGGTTTTTTTTTCTGTTGTTCCTACATGTGGATTAGCAAAATGTAGGTGAAAAGATAGCTAAGAGAAGAAGGTATAATTGCTTTATTGTGCTATTACTCTTTTTCCCTTGTTTCTCTGACTGTATCATATAAGGGATATAACAATTTAGCTTCTTTTCCTACTAAGCGAAAGAGTTAAGTTTAGGTCTAGATTATGTCTGTGGACGATGCAAGGTGCCTGCAGTGCCCTTGTGAATTTGACTGACAGACTTAATGTTGTGTGCATACCACAGTGACAGATGCACCCGAATAACCTGGGGAGACGTACGTGTGCGCCAGCAGTTACGGTGTAGGGAGTGTAGATGGACAGCTTATTTTCTGGTGCATTTATCCAGTTGCTTTTTTCAGCATCTGAACTTGCTTCTAATTTCAGCTTTCTGGTTTTAAAAACCACTATGAAGGAGGCAAGTTAGGAAAATACAGCTTGATTCAGGGAAAAGGTATTGAACAGGTGATTGGTTTTACTGAACCATGACATTGCCTCTGTCTGCCCCTTCCTCCTTTCTCATCTTCAGACGGTGACAAATTCAGAGAGATGACACTGTCCAGACATACATGGTATGCCGGTGTTGCTGTGGTCATACTGCACTGGGTTATTTTTCAAACCTATTTCAAGTCCCCATTTCTGTTGGTGTGTCCCAGCCTGCTGCTCATTTTTCTGCCATTGTGCATACCGAACAGTGAGTGACCTTCACACTCAGTCATGCCTCATTTTCGTTAAACTGAGTGCTCCAAAGCAACAAAATGAAGCCATTTATTTTCACATTTTGGTTTCCCAAACATGGTGTTTATGAGAAAAATAAGCACCTTTGCAATTGAGAAGAAACAAGAATAATTTTCATCCACATTGAACAAGAAAGTGCTATTTTGTATGTGTGTGTATATATATACACACCCCCTAACCCCCCAAGGACTCCTGTCATGATGTAACATAACAGTAAATGGTTGAGACAGTAGTACATCCATCAGAACGTATTCAGTCAGTACATCAGTCTCTATTTATAGTTTATAGGTTTGGCTGATAAAGCTTTTCTATTGTTTAAGTCTTTATACTCTGTCACATTAATTTATTGCACATTGCTTTCACGGTACAGAGTAGCTATCTTTAAGTCTCTATATGGCTCATGTTTGCTTGCTTTCTTTCTCTGTATGCAGGCCTACTCTTTTTGAACTTGGGTAACATCAATTGCTCCGCGTGCTTTGGCATCTTATGTGAGAATTTGCTCCTTATCGTCATGCAGTGGAAAGCTTTAGGACTTTAATTTATTCATAAATATTTCAAAGGTCTTTGCTCTCCTTGTTATCTGTTTGGTTTACATAGATAACATGCCTAAAATGAAACACTTGGCTTCTACTAAAACAGGGGCTCTTTTGTAAACCCTCTGGAGAGAGACTGACTTCTCACTGGTGTGGAAACATGCTGGGGGCTCCTGGCAGCTGTCTGTGCCATGGGGTGCTTCTTTGCTCTGGGATGCAACTGTGAGGAAAACTCCTGAAATGCAGTGAGGTGAACACAGTGAAGAGAGAGAGAGGGGCTTTGGGCTGTCAGATGGTTTTCTCAACCACACATGACAGAGGAAAGCAGTTCCTGAGTAAGTGCTGCCTCACGAAGCAGGTACCTGGGAGGGTTTTGCTTTGTAGGAGAAAGAACACTTTGTAGATTGGTGCTTTATAAGCACCACTTTTATATAGTAGAGGGACAGTGTCAGCTGACAGGAGACAGGGTTTGGCAGCTTGAGTTTCATAGAATCACAGAATTATAGAATAGTTTGGGTTGGAAGGGACCTTTAAAGGCCATCTAGTCAAACCCCTCTGCAAGGAGCAGGGACATCTCCAACCAGATCAGGTTGCTCAGAGCCCCATCCAACCTGGCCTTCAATGTTTCCAGGGATGGGACATCTATCACCTCTCTGGGCAACCTGTTCCAGTGTTCCACCACCCTCACTGTAAAAATTTTTTCCTGAGTTTTGTGGAGGAGACAGCAAAAGCTTCACTGTACTGAGCAAATCCAGCCCACCGCCCCTGGGTGTCTGTCTGTCTCTTTGGCTCACAGGCACACACAGCCACACTCTTTTACCAGCACACGTCTGGTCAGACTGGACATTACTGGTGTCAGCACCCTGCTCCTTGGGGGTGCCTACATATGCCTCCACACCCACGTGCTTTCGGTAGCTGTGATTTTGTTTCTTAATTGGCTATGCACAGCATGCAGAGCTGTGGGGACAAAGGCTAAAACAGCAGGGCTTTGCTCTGTTTTGTATATAATTTAGATATTATTTATATATAATAAAATAACAGGCTGTCCCATGAGGAAAAGAACCAATGAAATCTGTTACTTCCTAATTCTTGCCCTTCTCCTCAGCTGCTTCACTTGGTCCCTAGACATTTTGGGTAGTCCTCCTCCTCTCCTTCCCTGTGTGGGTACCACACTGCAGGCATCATCCTTGGCCAGGGGACAACATACTCCGCAGGTCCCTGTTTGATCGCCTGGCTGGTGACATTTGCATGTTTTCCTTAGAAAATAGTCCTGAAAATGGAAAAAGCTGTATCAAACCCCCTTTTCCCAGTCTGTTGTGTGGAGCTTGCCTCCGTTAAAGCTGTAAATGCTTTAGGGCTGAAAGCTCTGCATTTGTGAAAAGCATGGAAGCATTTGGGGTTTGTTGTCACATCGATGGTGCTAGTAATGATGACAAGAGGTATGTGACTATCCGGCAAGGCTGGTTTTCTGTAGGATGGTTTTAAAGGCAAACCTGTAGTTAGTGGTGTGTGAGTTTAGGATTGTTTGTGATTTTACCCAATTTAAAATAACCATCCCAGCAAGTTGAATAGAGTTTCTTTAGGAGGAAAGACCTATCAGCACACATTGACTAAGACAATCCATGTCACTGCTGCACAAAGACCCACATTTTTGGGGACATTTTATTACAGCATAACCCTGATGCTTTCCTTTTTGAAATCTTTAAAAATAATGGCATGCCAGTGTGCTTGAAAGTATACCATTTTGGTGAAAATCTACAGAAAAAGACTTTTTGTTCCTGTTACTTTTCAACTCTTGGCACAGCCTCCAAAGGAACTAGAAGTAACCATATTTACTTGATTTAGGGAGGAGGCAGGAGTGGAAAATAAAGCTTGGGTCACGAGTAGTGTGTTTTGCTACGATAATAATTTAGGATTTTCTTGCTTGAAAATGAGCCGTCCCGCTGTTATTCTAAACATAGTGTTTTAAACATGCCCAGTGGCAGAGACAAATGGATGTATTTACGTACATGTATCAAACATATGTATTACGTGACCTCGTTTCAGCAAAATATTTTGCTGCTTCCTTGTGCTGAAGGAAAAGAGATGGTTTGGAAGTGCAGCCTAAAAATTGTCAAGTGACAAAGATCCGAATGTAATTCTGTGGTTTTGTTCACAGAACTTATTTTTAGATTGGTCTGTCTTCTCCTTGCTGGAAAAATAAATCACAAGTCATTTATGAACAGCAGATAAAGAATTGCAAAACTTTGGGCTGGATGCCCTTAGCACAAGCTGGTGGACTGATTCTCCTGAAAACACTGTAAACTCTCCTGATTTTTGCTGAGGAGGGGAGAATCTGGCTTTGACTGCAAATGCATTCATCTTGCAATATGCTGGATTCAGCTTCAGGTGCTTTTTTCCTTGCCTTTTCAACTACTTCTTCATTTTTTCTCCCTTTTTGGGGACTGATGCCTCTTAAATTCTACACACGTACTTCTCTGAGGTCCCTCTCTGCTCCCGCTGCACCTCAGAGGGCAGCTGCCAGCAGCCTTGCGATTCCTCGTGGACCTCTGTGCTTCATCTCAAGGTTTTGAGGTCCTAAGCCATATTTTGGGAGTACTTCGGTTTGGCAGCACGGCACCTGCTGAGAGAGACAGCCCCAGCACACCCCGGATGAAAGCGTCCCCAGGCTGGGTGTCGGTGATGGCAGCACGAGGCATGAGGGATGCGAGGAACTCAGCCCACCCAGGCATGTGCAGGGGGTCCCCGCCAGGCAGCCGCTGGTTTTAGCAGCTGGGAGTTTATCAGAGATGGTATGCAACCGTTGCCTCTGTTTGGCCACATCTCCTCCTGGATCCTGTTTTCAAACATGGAAGAGTAATTAAATGATCTGTGTAATCTCAAAATAAAATTGTAATTATAAAATGAAAAAACACTTCCCCATCTTCCCCGCCCTTCGCTGATGGTCCTCATTAAGGGATGTCTCTTTCCTGTAAACCAAGTGACATCCAGAACAATCTCAGAGTGGATCCAGTTACCGAGCAGGCGTTTGCCGTTGCATGGCTGGCTTTTGCATGCTTTGCGAGTTTTACTGAGTATATTTAGTAACTCCAATTGTTGCTGGTAGTGCTTTTTTTGTAAGCACCATTGAGAATGCTTGTAAGTGTAGCTGTGCTGCTTTTTAAATAACATCTTAGCATCTCTAGCTTTTGCTGGCAGCAGTGGAAGTCGGTAGAGTTAAATGTGAGCCTGGGATGTTGATGCTTTGTTGGCATGTCCAGAAGCTCATTAAAAATTCCTTTGGGGTCAAGTCCACAAAATTATTTCAGTGAATCCTGGATGAAAATTAACACACACTTGTATTTCAGGCTGAATGAGAAGATTAATTTCAAGGGGTTTTATGTTTGGGGGTTTTTTTGCCTTTCGAGTATTTTTTATGCAAAGAACGTTTTGAAACTAAAACACTGAGTTGAGGAAGCACACTGTTTCATTCTGAAAATTTTGGAGCACATCAGCTGTTCTGGAACGACTTGTGCATTGACACAAGCATTTCAGCCGTACAAAAATGGACAGGCAAAACATTTTAATGCCGCAACTACATTTGCGCATACATGGGATGAACTGGAAAGTCTTCAGGGAGAAGCTTTACCGTGTTGTATCCAAACATAGCCCCACCAGTTTGGAAGCCCAACCAGAAAAATTAACTGACTTCATCAGAAGATACACCTGTTTGATGTGAAGGAGGTTTCCTAAGGAAAAGGTCGCATTGTGTCTCAATGAAATGACGGTGGAAATTGTGGGAAATACTCTACAAGCTGCAACAGAGAGCAGCATCAGCCTCTCCCCAGGGGCACAGTGTAGCCTGCCCCTCTCCCCACTGTTCACCACCCAGGGAAGACATAAAATCAGAGAAAGACACCACCAACGTGGTCGATGGCTGCTGCAGTCTGGAAACATTAGTGTGGAGCAACGGCTCCTTTGCTCCCTTCACTTATTTGATATTTTTTTCCTGTTCCTCAGATTGCTTCCTTTGCTATCTTAATTGCTCTGGAAAAAGTAATTTTGAATGTTATTTAAGAAAAGAATTTAATCTGACACAGGCCAGGACGGAGTAAATGAAATTTCTGTTTGAAAATGGCTGTTAGCGCTGTTTCCTGTCAGCTTCATTTTATCCCCTATCACTTACTGTTAGAAAACACAGCCCAAGATGCACTTCTTAGAAAATTCCAGTAATGAATTTACTTTTTCTTCATTCTTATATGTCAGTCTTTAACACTGCAGCCCCTTTATGGTTTTACTCTGTCCGTTTGATTTCTCAGGAGGAAGTTACCACTGAACTCTGCATCGTTGATACCTGTGCACGGCTTGTACTTGAAAGAATTTGTGTTATGACAGGCTGATCCGTGCCGTGCACGGTTGGCGTTGGGAGTGGGGAACTCCGTTATACCTAGGTATCCAAAAAGCACAGTTTTGTGCTTATTCGTTAACAGCAGCATTGCTTCCAGTCAACGGGCTCAAAAGCTCACCAGCACAGCAAGCTGCGGTGAGCGTTGCCTTCCAGATAAAGCAGGAGCAGCAGCAGTCCTTGATCCTTGGAAGAACCCAGTCCTTCAGGATGCCACTGGAGTTCCCTTCTTTTTGCCTCCATCTTACCGAACAGCTTCATAATGATGCTTATAGGTAAACTTTAACTTGTAAGGTATTTCCCCACCAGCTGCTGTTTGCCAAGAGTGCAGGTTTAGACCTGCCGTAAGTAGATTTTTGCTCTTAAAATGCCCTTTCCAGTTTGGTAGAGAAAAATGCATATTCATCTTCTGGGAATTCAGATTCATTTCTTGGGTGACCCTGGCACTGAGAGAGACAGAGTGCACGGGTGTTTGATGCCAGGTGAAGTGACCTTGGTTGTCCCGCCTGTTGGCAGTCGAGTGTAGGGCCTGTGTCACTGTGCTAGCTTCCCAGGAAGTCTCAGATATCCTAAAATGTGTTTCAAGTGGTGCTAGATGGTTATGCTTAGGCCCCTGGGTCCCTCCCAGAACGTATGCATGCTCCCCAGTGAGCAGAGTGTTTCAGTGCTTCCCATTCCTCTGAGATCACCCTGTTTCTAGGGAGGAAGAAGATGAAAGTTAAGGTAGGATTATTCTAGAAAATTTAGGTTGCTGATTACAAAATCAGAAGCACACTCACTACACAAGAAAAGAGAATTCAGTTCTGGATGATATTTGACTGCAAAGCTCATCAGCAGTTGCTCTCATGTTCAGCTGGCATGGAGGACTGCCTCACCCCGCCTCAGAGACCTTTGTGAAACTAGCATGTCTCCCTTCTTTTTGGTATAGTTGGACATCTCAGCTGCTCTCCAGAGGCACTATACTCTCCTCTGGATCAAGATGAAAGCTGCTCTCCCTGCTTCTTATCACACTGCTTTTCCTGCCTCTTTCCTGCCCCACTCCCCCTGGATTCACACCATCGTCTGTTCCCTGTTGCTTGGAGCTGGTTTCCAAAACCAGAAGATAATACACGTAACATGCCTGTGTTTGCTGTCTTGAAGGAGCTTCTGTCCTTAGGAAGTGCTATGAGTTCACATTTCCGTTACATTCTTTAGTAAGTACATTAGGGTACTGTAGGGTTTCTTGCAAGTCACAGGATTTTCACAGTAGTGACAAAATTTCAGGTACAGTTTATGATAAGGAGTATCTGTAGTGCATACTACTTAACAGACTCATCTCTTTAAAAGAACATTTGAGAGATGTGGCATTTATTAAAGTTTTTCTAAATTACCTCACTTCTCCCCATGAGCTTTCATCAATTTTGGGATGATGGATGTCATAAAAGCTCTCAAGAAGCAACTGAAGCAACCGGGCTGTGTGTAAAAGACTTTTTCCTCTACATCTTCTTAGTGCTGTGTCTGACTCCAGTCATCCTCGCTGCCTCATCAGCGGCAAGGACAAGGGACAATCTCTATGGTTTCAGTCTAAAGTGAAGACGGCAGAAAAGGGAACACTTGGGGAAAGTTGCCACTTTTGTGACATTCCCTACTTTCAAGAGTGTTTGCTTTGGATTGCACCATTCAGTCTCATCCTAAAGATGCAAACCAAGTATCAAGATACTCACTCTCATCTGCACATAGGCCGGATGGTGTACCCTACTATACCCTTGGTCCCTTAAGCCTATGGATTAGAGGGACCCTTAGGTCATTGGGTCCAGCTTCCCACCTCAGCTGATCGGTCCAGTGGGCTCTGCACCTCTCCCTTATGGCACAGGGTAGGGAGGTTTTCTCAGCACCCACGAGCAAACTGAAGAGTTCTAGTATTTGAGATCTTTAGGCTTCAGTTATACAAATCATACGTAAGTCTGAGGCTGTGCTTTCTCTGAAAAAAAAAAAAAATTGCTTTGAGTTGCTTGTATTGAAGTTATTGATCCTTGTGCGGGCAAGGGTAAAGAGGGCTTTTGTAGGTTGAGGTCTTCCTCAAAGTGAGCGTATATGTTCAGGAATATGCATGCAGCAGTTGCCTGTCCCATCCAGACATGGAGTGGTGAGACTCCTCAGAGCCTCGCACAAACATGGGTTGAAATGCAGAAGGCACACCGCCAGCTTGTGCGTGTGCTTTGACGGGAGTGGGGTGCCGTGAATCAGGTTCCACAGGTTGGGGACAGACCCTCAGGCTGCCCTGGGATGGTCCTACGGAATGGATGAGGTGGTTGGACCTCTCCTTTCAGGGTGGGGGACCTGTGCCACTGGTCTCCAGCCTGGCCCCTAACAGCTTCCTCCCTCTGGACATGGGTAGATTTTAGCCACAAAGAACCTTTTTTTCTCTGTTAGAGGGAGCACTTGCAAGAAGGGTGGATCAAAGGACCTTGGTAGCTCCAGATGAATTGCCACACACCTCGTTAATCAGCTAATAAAATGCAATGAATATCCTGCACTCGGAAAGCCAAGTGAGAGGCCTCGCAGTCTCTTATGCCACAAATTTCCCACATTGTCCTCATTTAACCTTGCTGTGCAGTGGTTTGGGTTTTTTTTATTACATTATTTATAGAGTGAATATTAGTGTAATCCTTTGTTCTTCAGTGGTTGGTAGCATCCTCGGAAACAACAACCAAGTGCAAATCAAAAAACAGAGATCCATATATTTTTGGAGTTTATTTTACAAACTTATTTATAATGGCCAGAGAAGAAAACACAATTAATAAGGAAGCAGGGAGTGGAAGCTGTGTTCTTTTATCTGAATATTTGTTTTGGCAGTGATCTGGAGTTCTGTGAAACACTGGCTTAATTGTCTCTCAAGTTTGCCAACTGTAATTTTCTCTCCTATTATTAGAAATAAGGGCATTTTTTTGGTTCACTCAGAGATATTTCTTTTCATCGCAAATGTATTATATGGATCCTTTTAATGTAAAAGTCTAACTTTTTGTTAACATTTGGCATTTAAGTTTATTTTATGGCCCCAAGCTCTGAGATTTAACTCTAAGGAGCATTAATGCATCCGGAATCAGACCATGTGTGAGGGGCTGCCTCCTGCCAAGTGATCCTCTCTGTGGACCCGTACGCAGTCCCATCAGCCTGTAGAACTTTAAGGGAAGGAAGCATAGCCAGACCCTTCTGACCTTTCAGAGCATGAGCATTTTCCTCTGATGTAGCAAAAGCTACATCTCCTACATGCTCCTCTGTATCCTATAATAAGCTCCTTGCTCAAAGTCTGTAAGTGCTTGGTCTTAATTTCTTAGCAGCCTTGTGTACTTTACAGTTATGCATTAGGCTTTTAAAAGTGGTCTCTAAAAGCAAGGAAAGAAAGCATTTATTTTACTTCTGATATGGAACCAATTGCATTTTTGTTTCATATTTGCTCTAGAGTAACTGACAGAACTTTTTCCATAGTGGAATATTCACATTACTCTCAATATTAAGACTACGACCAATTAAGTCTAATACACCAACTATCGCCTGAGTAGTCATAAAATTATGAATGTTGGCGAGATGATTGCCTTTGCAGAAAGATTTCCTGTGGGTAATAACTCTGCTGCTGATGTTTCATGTAGAACGTGAAATGAGAAATCTGCAATGCCTGCCAAAGAGGACAACTTTGCTGTACAGTTTGGACTCTCGGGAAGCTGAAGGAGTCATTAGAACTGGCAAACTTTGTGAAGTAGTTATGTTTGTATACAAATATTCACCAATGAACAAACAAAATAACATCCATATGTGCTTTATCCAGTCTTTTTTGAGATCCTTCAAAGGAGAAGGTTTCCTCTGTTCCTCAAGATCTGTTCAGCTTATGACTGCCATGCTGCAGTATATGGCAGAGCTGTCTCTTACAGCTGTTCTTTATCCATCAGAAAAGAAAACACTCAGTTTTGCAATGAGGTGGGGAATCCAGTCTTTAAAACTGTCTTTCAATTTGTACTGTTTGTTTTTCTGACAATTCCCTACAATCATTTTGCTTTAATAATTTCAAAATGTTCCCTTTTTCCTTCCATTTTTTGCTATATCGTTACCTGCTTAGAAGCAGAATTGAAACCCTTTGTAGTGTTGGGTTTTTTTCACATAGAGGCATTTGCAAGACTGAAGTTAGAGTAACTGGTATCTTTTGCAGGACTAATATTCTCCCTAAATATAGAGTATGAATCAAATTAGCTTTTAGCAGTTTTTGTCGTTATCTGGTTGGTATAAGTTTCAAACGGCTCTTTGTAATGAGATTTCCATATTTATAGTCATCTCGCTAATTGAAAATTTCCTAGGAACTTTGTAATTGTACGCTTTGTAACATTAAATGCTCTTTCTTAATATCAAAGGACAAATTTAGTTAAACTCCAGTGAAATTTTGTAGTATATATCAGTAATGGGGTGAGGGAAGAGAAATAAATTATGAGCATTATAGCTTTTAAATATTGCATTTACAGCCCAGAAAAGCAACTAAAACTTAATGAAACTATGAGTTTGGGAGTATTGCAATGGATAGGTCGGGTGTCAGCTGTGTAATCATGTTATTGATTTTTAGTAGTTTACTGTATTTTGGTAAAACAGCTGTTTTTAAGAGTCTGTGCCTATGTTCCTTGTCCATGGCTAATATTAAGTAAATCAATTTAGTTTAGATTGCAGTGAAATTACAATAATTTAAGTTATATTACTTTTCATTTATCTAGTCCTAAGCATATGTATGAAGAAGTTACTGCACATCAGCTGACAGGAGTAACTTGTTAACTCATGTAATGAACCACATGCTTGAACCCTTAACTCTGCCTAGGAAGTGAATCCTTAAAAAAAAATTCTAAAACTTTAAATACGTTAAATTCCTTAGTAATTCTGTTTCATCTTAGCAAGGAGTAGAATGCCTTACATTTAACCCAAAAGTGTGTTTTATGTACTTTAACATTCTTTGTGGATCCATGTAAACCATGAAAAATGTACTTTTCACTTTATAGACGGTATTGAAGCCATGCATTCCAACTTTTCATTAAGAACAGAGTTGGACTTTTTTTTTTTGGAAAACAATTTGCCAAAAAAAAAAAAAAGTTATTTCTGTTATCCTGAAACTATTTGGAAATTTGGGTGATTGGCTGAATAGGTTTGGATGGAGAAAGGTTTCAGGCTAACATGGCAATTGTTATGCTTTTGCCAATTACCCTGTGATTAGGGTGCTCACGTATGATAACAGAGAAGGGGGTTCAAGGCCAAGAGGACTTGAAGCCACATGAGTCATCTCTTAAGAGAGTAATGTGATATGCCAAATAAAGGATATTTTGGGGTATACTACTCCTTATCTCTTCTTCTGATCCTGTTCCTTTAAACCAATATAAGACTTACCTATTTGTTGGGCCCAAGAAAGTAGAGTGTGAGAGTGCCAATGTGCTCGTGGTTAGGGCTCTGGATGCAGACCTGGCCCACATGGTTATTTAAGTACTTAAAACAGCTTGTAACTTAAAACAGCTTACCACCTTGCCACCACCACAGCTGCTGCGCTCTGTTCCCTGCACTGTTAGAAAACATGCCCAAGGAAAAGCCATTTCAAGGCAAATTTAAATATTTTCTTTGACTTGCAGTAAAGCTATGGGTTGCTTTCGTTTTTAACTTCATTGGGAGAAGTTTGAAGTGGTTTTTTTTTTAAAAAATCAGGCTACATTTTCTTTTCCTCTTGTTGAATTGCTAAAATAAAAGACCAGCAGACAGTTGCAGGGTTGCAACTTGGATACATTTTGCCACCAAAGCAAGTATCCCCAGACAGGCCTGATTCTCTGTAGCTTTGACCCAAGTGAAGTCATCTCTTTCATCTGAGATTTGTGGTGATCTTGCCGTACTTGTGTGACACCACTTGTTCCTCACTCTGGCTGGATAGACTACCTAAGCTGCAAAGTGGGATGAGTACCTTGTGTAGCAAACCTAGTATTGTGATAGGCTTTTGAAGCTTAACTATGAAAGTAAATCCTAGAGAGTCAGAGGAATAAAGCAGAAGTGTTCATGGCAGCATGGATGCTCCGCTCTGTGTCCATTTAATGCAGCCCCTCCACAGCATCTCCTTGTCTGGCTAGAAGGGGCTGAACCCACTGCCATGATTGCATCTTTGCATGTGGTTGGAGAGAAGGTATCTGGTATACTTCAGCTTTTGACTTACCTGAAAAAAAAGCATAATGAATTAATTTACTAGAAAATGTGTACTTTTTAATTAATTTATGTGAAAATTTTATACTAGAGGCAGGGACCAAATTTTCATTGAGGATGTACAAGTTTTAATGTCCAGTGAAAGGATACGGTGGAATGTCTGTAACTTGACATGTTTAAAGCAGGATTACCTTTCTATCTGCCAGAAATCTGAAATTTTGCTTTCTGTAGAACTTCTTTTCCTTTAACTGTATGAAAAGTTAAAAATTCAGAATTTCAAGAGAAAATATGTTTTTAAGTGTGTTTTATTTTTATAAAATTAAACCATTTTGATACAGGCAAGTCACAATGATTTTTTTTTAGTTTTTACTTAATTACTGTATAATTGTGGAATATTTTTATTTATCAGATAACCTTTTTCTAATGCACAGGTTTTCAGTGAAAATATGTTATCTGTTCATAGGAAGGAACATGCTCCTGTAGTACCTATAGCCCACAAATAGGGTAGGGAAACACTGTGAACCTATTAGAATTCAAAACCTCTGATGAAACAATTTTTTTCAAATACTTTATTTTTGGGGAACTAAATTTTCGAAGTATGAGTTCCAGAAGGATAAAATGGTTGTCATTGTTCAGTGTTTGCAGATGGCATTAAAAGAATGCATGACATTTTGAAGAGAACAACAGGTTCCTTTTAAAAATAGTATTTAATGCAGGAATAACATTGCCCAGTGAAAGATCACGAGAACAGCAGCAAAGCACATACTAATGCTGATGTGACTTTATAGACTGTATATTTCATCCTACTTCCTAATAAGCACAGAATGGACTGAGAACAGATATTGGTTGTATTTTAAATTTTGTTGACTCTGAGATTACAACCACTGTAGAAAAGACTGTTTTAGAATGAATATCCTCCCAGATTCAGGGGATATTTGTAGCATTAGGCAACCTGTAGTAACCCATACCCATCCTGTCATCAGTGTGAAGCATGGCTTTCTGAATTCAAATAATGAGCTCTTGAAGAAAGCCAGCCTCCTGTTTTCTTTTTTGGTTCCCAATCCCATGGGGAAGGCAAAGCCTCACACAGTTCAGTTGCGGGTGATCACAACCTGAGAAGCAAAAGAGAAATCTCTAAATGTCTGTCAAAACCAAAAATATTTTGGAAAAGAATGTAGTACATCTTTCGAAGTCTCATGTGGTTTAGAAACATCACCTTTTCCTGGCCTGTGTGGTATCTGAACTGCCTTTAGTTTGGTCTTTTGTAAGAGAAAAAAGTGATATTGTTGTGTGTCATACATCTAGAAAGGTGTTTCGTGTAGTGGGAGGGAAAAAGTCAAGGTCTCCAGCCACTGTCATGCTCTGAGGTGCCCCATTGGAGGGGAGCCTGTCATCAGGGACCATCATGAGACCCTTCTGCCAAATGCTGCAGAGTGTGGGGAAAAGTTCTTGAAAAAAGGGAGGCATTTTTCCAGAAAAATTATATTTTTCTGAGCTTTTCCATTTACAAAACCTATGCTTTTGGGCTAATGTAACTTGTCTTCTGGAGATTTTATTTCGGATTGCTTTTTGTTCCATGTGATGTGAGTGTAACAATGATTTTTCTGAGTGTTTAAAGCAGTCAAAAATAAACACACTGGGAAAAAAATAAATACACTTGGAAAAGACCACAATTACAAAGACGTTCCCACTCCTCCTTGCTTTCCTGTTTAAGTAGGGATAGGTTATCTGTTTGGGGGGAGTGGAAGAAGAAGAGCAAGGGTGAGGAGCGAACAAAGCAAATTACTCCCGAGTTCAAGACTTAGAAGAAATCTAAGCTTCTTTTCTTCTTACAGTGACCATCTTCTTCATATAATGTCTTTCCTCACAGAAAAAAAAAAACAAAAAAAAACCAGGCCTCTAAAAAAATATATATTCTCAACAAGAACTATGTTAGAGCAACATGTTGTTAGTGGGCTGTCAGTATCAGCCTTATAGATGATAATGTTTAAGATTTTAGTGCAGTACAGTGTCATGTAAATACTGCAGTGTTAAATAAAACTACTCTTTCCAAGTCTTAAATATGCACCTGAAGCGCCTTTGTAGACTTAGCAGCTCTCTTTTTCATGTTTTGATGGAGTTTTGATTTTTCCTCTTGGGTTAAGAAGAGTTACGTTATTCTGTAGCTGGCAGGAAGAAAAAGCTTGAGTAGGCTTTCTGAAAAGTGCTGCAGAGGACACTTCACAGAACTGCACAGATTGCTAAAACAAGTTGAAATACAGTCCATGGAAAGTGGAATCCATGGAAAGTCCATGCAAATTCCAATCCATAGCAACTGGGTGAATTTTATCTTACGCAAAAAGCCCAAGTCTCCTTGTAGAGGCAGGAATGAGGTGCTTCAGGTGGACCTGCAATGTGGTGTCTGTCCTCCCTGCAATAAACCCACGGGGATGCTGTGTCAGAGAGGTGGTCACACCAGTAGGATTGCAGAACTTGCAGCAAAGTGATGAGGAAGCATTGTCTTCATCCCCAGCAGCAGCAGCATAGAGGCTTTTAGGGAGGTTACCTCACCTCGATCAATATCTGAATTATTTCTGTATATTGTGATATATGTGTATATCTAATGCGCATTATACTGTTAAAAATTTATTAAATAATACATTTGCCAAATACTGAATGCATTGAGAAAAGGGTCTGAATCCACCTTGTATGTTGTAATAATGCTCATTGAAAGTGAGCTGGCACTGCTGTAAACACAGGCTAGCTCTAACAATTTGTTACAACTTATTACACAAAAGTTAGATGGCTTGTTTATGCTTTGTGTTGCATTCTTGCACCAGTTCTTACTAAAATCGTATCTCACCTTCTTATGCCCTATGCGCTTTCCTTCATTTGTGGCTACAGCAGTATCTCCTGTGCAGGAAAATAATAAAAAAAAAAAAAGATATTGCTTTGCAATGTTTCATACATTAAATAGTAGAAATTACCGAGAATGCTCAGAACTTGTCTAGCAATGGCGTTAAGCTTCGGCCTTTTTCATCCCCACAGGCTCTTGGTACCCAAAGTGAGTCACTGGTTTTTACTTTATTACATCTGTGTTTTTTTTTTTTTTTACTCCCATTTGTGGATCTCATCAACACTAATGGTGAACAGGAGGATAAACTGGATATGTTACTTTATTAGTGCTTATAAATTTTGAATTGCCAATTATCAGCTTTCTGAAGCAGGCAATAAAATATTTCTCATGTGTACTGCATTTTAATAACAGCGAGAAAGACGGATGACCTTGAGTTTAGCAGTCATGTATTAGTGAATGCTTTGTTTCAGCTGCTTGCAACTGCAACGGCCCTTTTGTTTAATTCTATAGTAACTGTAAAATGCTGTGATTAGCGTAATTTTGGTTGGTTTTCTTCCCTAAAACAGAGTGAGTCTGTTTTAGAAACATGTAGCAGGCATTTGGGATTCCATTTTCATTAGGATGCTGAACAATCCTAGATTTACATCTCTCTTTGCAGATTGCAATTGTCTCTTTTAATGCCTCTTTTGTATTGAAGAAAAATAATGGAAATCTTCCATTACAGTTAAAATGTTTGTAATCTGCCTTAATTGGTAGGAAGATAGCAGCAGAAATCAGTGAAGGGTGAGAGGAAAAAAATGGAGCATCCAGATAAGCTTTCCTGTCTAAAGAAATGCATAAAAAGATAGAAGTTTTCACCACTCAGACACAGAAAGGACCAGAGGACGTTTATGCTTGGTAGTGGTAGTGTAGCACACCAATAATAGTAATTTCTGGTCCTCTAAAAGCAACTGAGGTGAAGAAGTCTTGCTTGGAAGTGATAGATATTTAGGATCTGCAATATGAGAAGTGTGCTTTTTCATTAGAGGGTTCTTATTGCAAGTAGTACGCTGACCTGTGTCTTACAGAATGGGGGATGTCTTTTCACTTGATATTTGTTTAATGATGCTCAGGTTTTATTTTATTTATTTTATGAAGTTATTTGGAGAGGGAAGAGATTTGCTGTCCTTAACATCAGAGCTTTTACCCTCTGGTGGTGTCATCCTGCAGAAGTAACTCTCCACTGAGGACAGGCTGATGTTAGTTCCTCCCTGAATTCTTAGGCTCTTTTAGATGTCCTGAATATTTAAGTACATACCTTTTTGATCAGCTTCAAAGGAAGTAATCACTTACTTGGTAAGACAAATTCTGGGCAGAGGGGAGCTAGAAAGCAAACATTACAACTGCTCAGTGCAGTCCTCACAGCAAGCTCTTTTGCTTTTGCAGAACTGGATGGAGAACAGGAAAGGATTTAATGGAAATGATTGCCAAAAAAAAAAAAAAAAAGTCACATTTTGAAGCTGAATTAACTCTGTGATTTGGATATTTTTTAACCAGTTCCACAGAGGATGCACTGAAAACTGCTGTCAGCAACAGCCTGGATTTATGCTTTGCATCTTCAGGATTTCACCCAGCAGCTGTGTGCAGCTCTCTTTCCTATAACAGCGTCCTTTTTTATTCCCAGTGGAGTTTAATATCATTCTGTCTCCAGAAGTGAATGGTGATTTTTTTTTTTTTTAATCTTATCTATGACTGTAAAGCTACCTCACCAGTAAAAAAAAAAGGTACCAATGTCTGATGTTTGATTGTACTACTGAAGCAGGGCAGAATCAAAGGCGACGCTGAATGCCTACGTCAGAAGCGATGTACATATGGATGCTAGATTCAGCCTCTCCTTACTCTTGCCTGCACTGTCATAAAGAAGGTGAAAAGAAAGGCAGCAGAGAGAGGGTTGCTTGGAAGGGCTCAGAATGTGTAATGTCGCTGTGATTTCTCTAGCCATGGCCTGCCAGAAGGGTCTGCCCTGGTGCGTGGCACAGATGACATAGCTGGTTTGGGTCAGGATTTATTAAGGTACTATTTCCTTTGCCAGTCTCAGTAGGAAGGACTTCTTGTACCATGGCTTCAGGTGCTTCCCCAGTAACAGCTTAAGGGAAAAGAGTGGGAAAAAGTTTATCTGCCTTCCAAAATTCAATGTCATAGGTGTAAAATATTCATTTTTTCTCTTGCATTTTATATTTTGAGGTTCAACTCCATTTCACAGACACTCATTAATTTTAATTGCATTAGATGATGTGCTCTTAAATCATTTCTCCTGTCTCTAGTCCCTTCCCTTTTCAAACCTTTAGTGTTAGAAATTCCTAAAATACAAGTTAATAAGAATGACCATGCTAAATCTATTATGTAAAATACACAGCTTGAAATTGGGAACTAGGAAGGGCATGATGCAAAAATTCTGATCCTCCCAGGGAGATGCTGATGTTACATTTTATTATTCTGCTTCCTTTTTTTCCCATCATGTGATGAACCCTGTTTGTCCTGAGCTTCAAATTCTCTCCAGTGTCCAACAGAAACTTAAAGTTGTTGATTTGTTTGGCTTCTCAGGCCCTTTTTAGAAAAAAAAAATATTTGGACCGGGGCGACAGATAAGCACTAATGCTGTGTTTTTAAAACACTGCATATTCAGAATTGGGTAATAAGGTCATTCTAGGACCTTTGGTAGGATGAGGGCAATAAGATCTTTTTTTTTTTTTAAAATGGTATCTGCTAATAGTTTCCTGTAGCTACTTGTAATTGTAAGGACAGTCATGTCTTGTGATTGTCTTAAATTTCGAATAGTTTTCATCGCAGTCGAGCGAGCTGGGGATGCATTGCGGTATCAGGATAGCTACTGGCATTTTCACAGCTGGACTGGCCTGCCTTGTACTGAGTTGTAGCAGCCTAAGAAAGAAGGCAGGCTGCAGAGCTTGTCTTATCGCCAGGGTTTTTAATTTATTTTTCATCATGATGCCTGTAAAAGTAAGCCAGTGATTGAATTCAGTCCTTAATTTCAAAGGGATGAAATGTAATTGGGAGTAGGAAATGTCGTGCCTGAATCCCTTCATCATTAAAAATCAAAGCTTTTGGTGGTGTCCCTTGTTGAACCTTTTCTGCTTGCTGGAGGCCTGTGTCTTTAATAAAGGCTGTAGGGAGACCGTTCACTTGGCGGGTCAGAGCAAAATCTTTTGTTGTCATGGGCTGGAGGCAGCCTCTGTGGTGGCATGTCTGCTGGTCCGGTCCCAACAGAATGTATTGGCTTCATTGTGGGAACAGCCATAAAAATCTGTCCCTCTGAAAACGGCTCATCCCCAGGGCTTACTGGGCAGCTGATCTATTGCTACCCTTCTTGCTCCAAGCCCTTGTTTTGGGAAGGGCTTCCATATCACAGGCCAGTAGAGATATATCTAGCCTAACTCTAGGTCTTTGCAGTGTAATTGTCTACATGAGAGTTATCCTGGTGTCTCTTTGCAGTCAGTTCAATGGAGAGAAGAAATTTATGTACTGGATGAGTGCCTTTGCTTCTAGAGGACCAGCCAAGATTTGCCCCGACCAGGGCTTCTTAAAAATGGCAATTAATCCAAATGAATGGTTTAGTTTTGGCTTTTTCATCTGGATGCATGTTCTAATAATACTTTATGTAAATAACATATTTCACATTTGGTTTTTCCCAGTGCTAGAGTTTCAGAAGTGGATGGAAGCAAAAAAGGCCCAGTGTGTAAAATCTGCCAGGTAGACCCAGTGCTTTCTATAATTAGAATCATAGAATCACAGAATCATTTAGGTTGAAAAAGACCCTTAAGATCATCGAGTCCAACCATTAACCCAATACTGCCAAGTCCACCACTAACCATGTCCTTAAGCGCCACATCTACATGTCTTCCGTTCCTCAGGAAGGGCTTCTGGTTGACCTGTAAACTGATCTAAGGAAACATTTCCATTTCAGAGACTATCATTAGATGCCTTATAGTCTAGGAAGCAATCATGCTTTCCCTTCAAGCAAGTATTATGGTTCTTTTTTATCCTTTAATTTAGAAATCCTTTGTGCCTTTTTGTTGTCATAACAGAGTGTGCACTTTTTATTAGATGAGAAGATCTGTACAGATGCTAGGTGTGACATTTTTTTGAATATTAAAGACCTAATTACAGATCTGTGACGTCTCATTTGTCTTGGTTGTCACTTGCTCAACAGCCCACATCCTGTCATCACCTGCCACAGTGTTTGCGCTTCTGGCCGCAGCATGGGTAGTGCTGCCAAGTGTGCTTTTCCCATGAAGGTATTTATTCTGTAGTCTCAGATCTTTATAAAGGGAAATGAGATAGGTTGCTATCATCTCGTATCCTCTGATTTTCTCTGGAACTATGTCCCAGGAATCTTCAGGGCACCTGGCAGGAAAGGAGTTAATGCACTGGAAAGGCATCACTGCAGACTGGGTGGGTTTGGGTTTTTTCCCCTTTTAATCTTTGGTGTTGCATAATCCTCTCTCCTTGCTTTAGAAACTTTTAAGATGGTCCCCTGGCTTTGGGATAATAAAACAAACTCTTCCTGGAGAGTGGCAAAAATAAATAAAGTATGTCCCTTGCTTTTGTAATCTGTTCAGAACAGCCACTTTTCTTCAAGAAAATATCAACAAAGCTAGTCCACAGTCTGGCCAGGATTAATACTAATAATCTGTTTCACCTCTAGCAGGGACAGGTTGTGTTCTGGCTCTTGGATTTTGGCCTGGTGCTTTGAATCTTCTCCATGCCACTCCAGAGAGACTGCTCTTTTCTCAGATAACGGTTGTGTTACAAACCTTGCTTTTGTGGGTTTTTAAGGGTCTCAATCTGAGTGTCAGTCTTCCAGCCTGGGCCCCATAGGAAGCTGGTGCTAAGGCAAAGCAACATCATCTTTTGCCCTCTTCAAGAGAAAGGTTAGACCCTGAGTCAATCTTGGTGTTTGGTGAGTGGTGTTTCAGCTCCACTAGAAACAACGTTAAACCAGCACAGAATGACAGGGAAGCATGAACGCTAAGATAACACCGTATCTTTTTCTGGGATGTTTTCTCTGCTACAAAATTTTCTTAAAAACAGCAGAAAAAGGAGTATCAGATCCTGTCCTTGCATTTTTAGGAAGCAAAAAGTTGACTGGCTGAAGAGCAGCTCTTTCATGCTGATGTATTTTAGTTCAGTCACTTACGAGAAGAACTTGTGTGTCATTAAACAGATATTGATGTTAACGATGGGAGGATACCGGCAAGAAAATGACCAAATGTTAAATTCATGGGCTAAATGTGATTAAATCTCCTTGATTCATTGAGGAAGTCTAATTTTGATTGCTGGTAAGTACTTTTACTCACTAGTATGGAAGTACATCTTTTGTGTGCATGTGTGGGTGTTTTTGTTAAATTGAAGCATTAATGGATATGAGAGGGATGCACCTGGAACTTTTCCAGGCTTACACTCATCCTCTTCTTTTTGCAGAGATTATTCGTTAGACTTGAAAGCACACATTTATCATATAATCACAGTGGAAAATAATTAAAGACCTCTTTCTATCACCCCCTTTTTACCATGCTGTCTCCCAGAACTTACTCTGAAGAAGCTCTGATACTAACTTTAACTTTGAGTTCTGATGACAAACAAGTTGGTACTAAAACTCTACTCTTTGTAGCAGCTTTCTGGTTGTCCCTTATGTTTTTAAGTGAGCTATCGTGACAGTCCCTGAGTTTCTGAAACCAATGAGAGTGTTTTCTCATATAGCATTTATCACATTTTAGAATCTTGCAGCTTTCTACAAAATGAGCTGCCATCAGGAAGAGAGAGAGGAAGCTTGAATGTAAACACTGATTTGCTCATGGAAAATATAAAAGCATTTGAGGTCATTTGGGAGAAGAATTATATACAAAGTGATCCCATACTAGAAGGACCCATCTGTTAAGTTCAAGCTTGGTTCCATGCTAGAAACATTGTGTAAGAACCAGATACACTTTTTTTAACAGATTATCTATCATAGTTTCCATAGTACGTATGATTCCAGCGGGAATTGTGAGCCAAACATCAAAGGATAAATGGTTTAACAGTTCATTGCCCCAGTAATTACTTTTTTAGTAAGAGATGTCTATGAAAACACCTTTAGCTGTTGCAGTGCTACTGATTTCTCCCTGGTGACTGGCTGTGCCTGTATGGCTCAACTTGCAAGCGGCCTTTTGCGTTGGGAAAAAATCCCTCTTCAGATAGCTGACATGACAGCTCTTACCCCATTGGTGCCAGAATCAGATGCCATGCTTTGAGGAAACATCTCATCTTCCCTATAGTCTCAGCACAAGCTGGCTGCTTTATGTTATTTTTGTATCTGTGGGGTCTGCACTTGAATAGGAAGTGTTGAAAGGAGTGCACTCTTCAGCAAGCTCTGTGAAGGAGGTAACTCCTGGGTAAAGCAGCATCCTTGGCATTTATTGTTCATTCCACTCAGGGAGGGGGTAGCCACAGTGGCCAGTCGTGTTTGGTGGAGGACATCTTGTCTGCAATCTAACGTGAAACCTTGAGGTCTTGTTTTACCCACTGAAGAGACCGGGCTTCTGGGCTTACGTTAGATGAGAACATTGCATTTTTCTCTCAGATCATTAAAATACTTAGTAGGTGACTTTATCTGAGGGCAAATGTAGCTGTAGGAGACTTACAGCCCTGAGAACAAGGTGTAGCATCATATCCACTATGCAGTGGAGGCAGGCAGGAACATAAAACACCTGTAATTCACAAGGCTGTATTCTTTCAAGATTTCAGTTTCTGGTGCTGATCCGTGAAACATTTTACTTGTTCTATCTGAACCTCCTACATGTTATTCACAACTTCCGAAGGCAACTGCGTAGTAAAACATGAATGTAGTAAAATGTGAATATGTGCTCTTGGTGTATACAGTAGAGTTAGTAAATAACAGGAATCTAAGAGGAAAACTTTCAATGCTGTAGGTCAAAAGGCATGATAAAGGAGTGTACTGTATATATCCTGCAGATAACATCTAGCAGTAGTAGCTCAATTTAGAGAAGTGCAAAGAGGAAAATCTTGCTTTGAAAGAGCTGCAAAATCAGTCTTTAGAAAAAGATGACAAGAACTGGCCTCTGAGTAGGAAATGAACATTTTCTTCAAAACAGAGATACTTTTATAAGATAAAAGCTTCACAAAAGGGTCATTTCATACTGAAGAGTCACAGATCCCTGGGGTGTTTTTCTGTGTTTTTATATCTGTTTCAGAAAATGACAAGATGAAAGAGTTGATATAAAGGCAAGACTTTGTGTGTATAGAGTGATTTATTTCTTGAAAATCCCTAAAAGTAGGAAAAAGAATGATTATTCTTATTCTTAAAAAAAAATCAATTGCAAACCCTTATAGTGCTCAAATCCTTGAAAATGTGTTTCACTTTTAAATAAGAGTATCCTAAACCGTGTATTATTGACAAAGAATCCTGCTGCTGAGGGGCAGACAATAAGTGCTCTTACTGTCATTATCCTTTGGGCCAGTGCTTTGTAAATCCATAATCCACAGCCATAGATAGTTTCTATGTAATTTTTCTTAGCGTTTAATGTGACTTTATGTTTGTTTTCTTCCCACAAACACTTGGTTCCTATGACAGCTGTGGAGGGGAGTCCTTCAGAGTGTGTTTGATGAGATTTGCTTGTAATAGAGCTGTATTTCAAAGCTTTCCTCATGCTGGGATCCCTTTGGGTGGAGTACTGAACTTGGTGTGTATCTGGTAGGACACACTCTTTGGAGAGGTCACACTCTGAGCAGCACAGGAGAGCAAACTGATGAGACTGTTGTCACAGAGCATGTCTCCAGTGACACTCAGTGAATCTGTAAACTGAGTCATGTTGTTGTTTCCTGGTGGTGTCCTGACTGTGGGCTGGTGTGGGTGCTGGGTCCAGGCAATGGGAGTGTTTCCCGCTGGCCAGGGGTGAAGGGGTTGATACAAAGGCAAGGTCACAGAAACAATGCTTATGCCTTTGCTCAAGCTTCTGCTTCTTCATGACAATTTTTCTTACTTAGAAAATGAGGACAACATTAGCCAGAAAGGTTAGAGCAGTCAGCTGTCATCCTGAAATGAATATTTCTGCTTTGTACTTTTTTTGCAAAGATATTCAGAAGTTACTCTTGGGGGGAAAAAGACATTCTGAGGACAAAATAACTCATATTAAGACTAATTTCTCCTTTGCTTTGGGCATTTTTCTGATGGGGCACTGTCTCACTTTCTGGACTGTGTTTGAGCAGTGCAAGAGGCAGAAAGCTGTTTGAGTGGATCTTGAAGGAAAAATGTCAGTGTATTCTGTGAAAGGTAAGACAGAAAAGCCAGTAAGTGGTGTAGCAAAAAGAACACTTAGGCTTGCACGACTTCATGGATACGAGTCCCAGGGGGAGAAAAATGTGATCTAGGCAATATGGATTCATTAACTAAGTTTCTGTATGACCTCAGGGCTTTGAATGTGTATTGAAAGAAAGACTAATTAAAAACATGGAAGGAAATAGAAAATAACCTAACACTTTTCTTTGAAAAGACCTCATTTTCAAGAATGGGAAATGTAGTATATCTGATCTTTATTTCAATTTTGCCTTGAAAATCCTAGGAATTGTGGGACATTGGTGTGTTCTGTCTCCATAACCAAAGTAAACTGCCTATCTTTCTGTGCAGGCATTAATGGGACTTATATAATGATCAAGAGGTCAATCCTATATACAGAGCCAGACATGGTCCAAAATGAATTAACATTTTTTATTAATGACTTGGAAAGTGGAGTAGAGACTAAGTTTATTCACTGTGCAGCCAATGCCAAGCTGAGAGAGGAGTTGCTCTACAAAAATTGAAGGACAGGATTAAAATTAATTTGTTTTGATCAGCTAGATCTGAAATAAGATACAAGTCGGGTGTAAAATACTGTATTTAGTTGTCAGCAGTCAGGGGCACATCCTCATGAATTGTTTGTCAGGCAACAGGTCTGCAGAGGAAGATGCAGTGATTGTTGTTGCCTTGCGTTTAATCTGTGGTTCAGAGTGGCATGTGTTGTAAGGAAAGCAAACACCATGCCAGCATGTATGAACAGGATTGCTGCATACAAGACTTGCAAAGTAATCTGCCTGCTCCACTTAGCACTGCTGAGGCTTTAGCAAAAAAGTATGTCCATTTTTGGGCATCCTTTGTCAAGAATGATGTAGGCCATCTTGAGGTAATTCTGATCTACCAGAAGTTTGCAGACTGCTATATATTAAAAAGTCTGAAAAAATTTGGATTGTTTAATTTACAGAAAAGAAGATGTGGGAGAGACACTCCAAATTTCTTAAAAATAACCACAGGCAAAGAGGCAATATAATTCTCTGTGTCCACAGCAAATAAGACGACCTCCAAAAATAGAGTGAAAGGGAGCCATGTAAACATCAGTATTTCTCTGATGATAAGGAGAGTGAAGCACTGAAATAGATTGCCTAACCTGTACTTACCTTCCAGGGAGAGTGATTTCACAGCTTTGCTGGGTAGCGGTGTCCTGGAATAGCTCAGCTGGCTGTCAGGGTTTTCCAGCTATGCCTCCAGCGACTCTTAAGTTTGTCTGCAGCAGAGCACAAGGGTTTATACACTGATAAGAAACAAGTAAAGAAGGTGACAATGTGTTGCTGTGGAAAGAGGAAGAGCATGTAGATGGACAGTGGCTAGAGAGTTTATTGGTGATGAATTCTGCTGTACAGTGAGATATATCTCCTGTACTTTTAAAATCACTCAAAAATGCATGAGGGAATTTGCCATGAACTGGCAAGAGAAAGAATCAAAGACTCTATGAAGTCTTCTGTTGCCAGTCTACTTTACATAGAAAATACAGTGATTAATAGCAGTGCAAATTCTCTGGTGTGTACATAGTCCATGTATCCAGATACCTGAGAGATCTGTAGGATTATTTGCAAATCCCTCATGTGAGGGAAAAGACAACTCAGAACTACTGGCCTAAGCGCATCTTAAACCCAGCCTTTCTCAGAGATGACAAGAAGTATGTTTCTTGGACAAAGCAGCACAGCTGCAACTGCACATGAACTCATCAGTCTAGCTGCTGTAGCAAGACATTTTTTTTCTGCTTGCTAATTCGTACATGATGTGGCACATGGAGCTGAAAATTGCTCATTCTGCATACTCATTAAAATAATGAGCAACATCTTTGCAAGCATGCTGGGTAGCATCGTTTGCGTCGGTGTGACCAGAAATGCAGTTGTGGCACCCGTGGCAGGAGCCAGACAGTACCGGCTCCAGCTCCCGGCAGCGGAGCCCCGCAGCAGGGCTCTGGCCCATGCTATTGGGAGTGATAAATGAGGAGAAACCTTCTCTGCATTTACTGTATGTATACGGACAAGTTCTTTAGTTGACATTGCTTCTTTGAGTTGGTAAGAAGCAGGAAGACATGTATGTTGGCCAAACCAATGCCCCAGTACATGAATGGTGATGAACTTACAGAAAGTACCTTTGGGAGGCCTGATCCAAAATCCATTTGAGTAAAAGAGGTTCTTCTGTTGGTAACAGATTTGGCTTATATCATTGCCATTCTCTCTTTCCCACTTGTTCTTTTCTACCAAAGCTCTCAAATAAGCATTTTCTTTTTTTTTTTTTAATGGACTGCAAAAGGTGTATGTGTGGAAAACAGCTTATATTAGGTTTTCTCTTCTTTTCTACAGGTCTGCAGAGGAAGATGCAGTGATTGTTGTTGCCTTGCTTTTTGTCCTAGGTCTTCCCTAGGCTTGACCATCTTCATGCCTAGCAGTATGAGCACAAAGAAATCTGCCTCAACCTCCTCTTCTTTTTTTTTTTTTTATAATTTGGATTACTTGACACAGCTGGGTTAGGTTAGGACTGGATGGATAGTTAAATTAGTAGAGCTGAGAAGATGGTAACTTTTGGTGGGAGAAGGTGTATGAGCTATTGAAAATAGTAAGTGGATAAACTAGATTTAGCAATAATGGAGTAATTCTTGTATTCTTATGGTCACTTTTGAATAACCATTAGTCATATTATGAAAATAACTTTGTCCTTGGTGATATAAAGAAAATCTGTGGCTTGCTGTCACATTGAAAGGAATAATCTTTATTGAAAAAGCTTCATTCCTCCTATTTCAGCCTTCTTTTAGAAGACAAAGTTTATAGACCACAGTTTATAGAAGCTAGTCCACAGATGAATAGAAACAAAAATTATGAAGTCTGTGGAAGTGACAAAAATAGGTTAAATGTGGCTGCTGAAAGGAAACAAAAGAAAATAAATGATTCCAGATTCTTCCCTTGTTTCTTTGGGGAGGTTTTAAATACTAATCTCTCAGGGAAAGACAAATCTGGCTCTTGAATGAAGTGCCTGCCTGAAATGTATGTGCTCGTAGAGAGACTGTGAGAGCAACGGAAGTAGTGGGTAGACAGTTTTGTACCACAAACTCATTCTGCTGAAAGGATTCTCTTTTTCTAAATGTTTACATTAATTCAGTGATGTAGAAAGCCACTGTGCATTGTGTCTTCAGCTTCCCTTTGCGCATGGATGGGGATGAGCGTGGGCAGCCCTGCACGTTGTGCATGCAGAGGGGGCTGGACAAGAATGTGTGGCTGCCCATTGGTGTGTGGGAGCCAGCTTGGGCACACTCAGGCCTCTCAGTCTGGAGGATAAACACTTTCAAATGGATTTTGCTGGAGTAAAAGCACAAGCAAGGTGCTGTGCAACGTAAGAGGCCCTAGCTTTTGGAAGGCTGGAGGGAGGTTTTATTCTTATTATCTGAAGAGGGCACTGCTGAAGACATGAGACAGTTTCTACCCCATGGATTTTTTTTCATTTGAGGGGAAGGAGGTCAAAAATAGAAAGTTTTGCATTTCGGTTGGTTTTTGTTTTTCTACAAAGTTCAGTTGAGGCAGATTTCTTTGTGCTCATACTGCTAGGCATGAAGATCGTCAAGCCTATGGAAGACCTAGGACAAAAACCGAGAGTAACATGAGACAGAACTTTGCAATAAAATAGTTGTGATACAGCCAAAGTGCAAGGCTCCATGTCCTATCGTAAGTGTGTGCTAGTCCTTCAAGGATGAAAGCCTGATGTGCATTAAGTCTGGTATGTGCACATAAAGACCGTCTATTTAAGAGATTAACAATAGCATTTCTCAGTGAAAGGAGTGGAGAAAGTGGGTTCAGAAGGACAGGATAATCAAACAAACAGAACTCAAGGATCATGCGCTACGACTTATGATCAAATCAGATTAAAATGAAACTCTTAACAGCATCAGAAAATCTTGTTAGTTTGTTATCCTGTAATCTGACCCTCTACCTGTTAGGTGTATATGGATTCTTACATAATAACTGGATTAATCTTTTAATTTCTGACTTCCTACTTTTTAACTTTGTAAAAGGGGAAAAAAGAGAGTTTGCTGAGAGTTATTCCTTCTCCCATGCATTTCCCGGTGGTGCTGAGTTGCTGTCTAAACAGTGATCCAAACTATTTCCCAACCCAGTGTCCATGTGTGCACACCACTTACATCCTTCCAGCCAATCGAGATGTAACTTGGGTTTGTAGCTTCTTTCCTCACTCCCTGCACTTTGATTTTACTGGAAGGAAAGGGGCAGAATGGGCATGGTGCATGGGTTGGGAAAAAAGGGGTAATTTGGTGGTGGGATTTGTGGGATGCTTTGCAAGAGCCCAGGTATCTCGTTCATATTTAGCAGTAAAAAATAACATCCACTCTCTTGTTTTTCTCCTGACACCTCCAGCAGACTTCATTGAGGTACTAAGCATGTGCCTCACTTCACTGGGACTGTTTAGGCGCTCAAACACCTTGATTTTTGCTAGAGCTCAAATGCTTTTTGAAGTTGTGAGTTATTTTATATGTAGCTTTATTCTCTATTTCTTTCTGTTTCACCAATAGTGACGATGTGTTTTTCCTATATTCATCCTTCCTTTTGAATTTCTTCTCTGCGGAGAGATGTATGTGATTCAACACCGCCAAACCCGATAGCATGAATTAAATTAAGTTGAAAGATCCAGTTATTTTACAGCAGTCTGCATTCTGAAACTATCAGACAAGACTAAGGGACAGCTTTGCACATCAACAGACTGGTTTAGATAGCTGTCTCAGCAAACTGGTTTAATTCTATAGATTGAGATCAGTAACACATGGGAGACATTTACTTCATCCTAACAACTTCATGCAGTCAAACACTACAGCTCTGGGTAGTAATGCCACCCAGTGGAGAAGAGGAATATCGTCAGCTTCCGACAGAGACCAAAAATATAAGGCAAGAATTTCTTACTAGTAAAGATGTAAAACCACTCACTGTGAGAAGATATTAAGGTTTTTTTTTTCCTTCTTTATGTTCAGTAATTGTCTTGCTATTTTTTTATTTCTATCTTTTTACAAAAATACCTGAAATTTTAATCTGTTTTATGCTAGTAATTTTGGGTTTTTTATTGTTAAACTAATATCTGTATTTTAAAATGACACAAAAATTGTGCTGAAAATTGAGTTCATATAATAGATGAGATTCCATTATTTCAAAATTTTGCTTTTCCTTTGAATCAGAATGAAAATTAAGATATTTCAAACTTTTATAAATAAAATTGTTGAAAAAATATTAAGAGCAATCAAAATGTTTTGTCTTATGTTGAAATGTTTTGGGTTTGAATCCTAGAATAGTTTGGGTTGGAAGGGACCTTAAAGATCATCTAGTCCAACCCCTCTGCCATGGGCAGAGACACCTTCCACTAGACTATGTCACTCAAAGCCCCATCCAACCTGGCCTTGAACACTTCCAGGGATGGGACATCCACAACTTCTCTGGACAACCTGGTCCAGTGTCTGATCACCCTCACAGTGAAGCATTTCTTCCTTATTTCTAATCTAAACCAACCCACTTCCAGTTTAAAGCCATTATCCCTTGTCCTACCACTACATGCTCTTGTTAGAAGTCCCTCTCCAGCTTTCCTTTAGTAAGGCCCCCTTTAGGTACCGGAAGGCTACTATAAGGTCTCCTCGGATCCTCCTGTTCTCCAGGCTGAACAGCCCCAACTCTCTCCTCACAGGAGAGGTGCTCCAGCCCTTCAATTGTCTTCGTGTCCCTTCATGTTTTCTTATATACAAAAGAGAAAATGAAACATGTTGAAATGTTTTAATTCCATTTTACTATTAATAATACATTTTTCCCAGGATAAAAAGCTTGATTTTTACATACTTAAATTGAAGAAATTTTTTTCTGATGGTAAATTAGAAAAATATGTGAGAATTTTTTTCCTTGTGATTCATGAATACCGCTTTTTGAGATCTTTGAGATCCTATCAGGAGTGAATTTATTCTAAAATGACTGATACAATATAATTAGGAACTTGCAGTCAGCTATGTTTCTTTAGGCGTAGTCACATAATATACCATCGTTTCTGAAATTCTCGGGAAACCTGCAGTTAATAGCATTCACAAAGAAAGAAGTTTGGCAAGTTGCAGCTCACAGAGATGTAAAGCACTCTGCATGTTGCCTGCCAGCTTACTGTTAGTTACCAAGCACTACTTGGTATTATGAAGGCTGCCAAGGCTCCTGCGGTGGCAGGGGTTCTGCTGTACGCTGGTTGCCGAAGACAGTGGAGGCACCAGAGAAGGAGCAGAAGTAGGCTGAAGGTAGCAGTGTGGTTCAATAACTTTGTTTCATGCTTCACTGTTGCCTTCGTCTGAAAGGGTGGGATTTTAGTTTAATGGGGTCTGTCTGGTTTGCTACTGATGTCACTCAAGCTGTTAGCCCTAGTTAAACCCAAGTAGAGCAGCTCACCCTAACATTGTTGTTGTCCCATCATTGTTGTCCATCCCAAAGTGCTGCCTGCATCCACTGTCTGGTCTCATGGCGAGCGTTTGTTCAGATCTGTTTATGAGCTACTGCGAAACAAGTTCATTTTTCAAGTAATTGATTGCTTGGCAGGTGAAAAGAGATCAAATTACTTTCACTTAATGTTTCTTGGCAATCTTACTGTTTCTGTTGTGTTGTGAGGGAGACAGCATCCATCATGGCTCGCAGCCGCACTGTTAGTCATATGCTGGCCTGGATCAGCACTGCCCAGATTTTGGAAAACTGAATCCTCCCAGGGAAAGCTGCAGCCATTGCTAGCCCAGCCAACTGATGCTGAGGGGGCACTGAACTTGATGGCTGTGCATACTCAGCTTTTTTGGAGCTGTAATTGTAGGCACATGAAATACCACCCCATAACGCATGAACGTTTTGCTGGTCCTTCTGCAACTGTTTGGATTTTTCTGTTCCTGTGTTCCCATGTCCTGGGTTTGATCTCTTCAGCCCCATTGCAATTCTGCGGTCCCTTCTGGCATGGGCGATGGAGATGGGGGAGCTCAGGATTGGGATAGTGAGAGGCCCCTCTGTCATTGGGAGGCAGCAATGGGCATGGCCAGAAAAAAGCACGCATGGACTTCAGTGGGGCAGCTCTTGTTCCTGGCCAAACTTTCAGCTTTTTTTTTTTGAGCTCCTTTGGTTCTGTTGCTTGTTTTTTCATGCTGCTTGTTGCCTCAGAGACACACTGTAGCCACCACCTTTGCTTTTAAATCTGCTTCCCTAAAATTAGCAGCTGTACGTGAGGGTTTTTTTAAACAAAAAAAAAGCTAAAATTTGTTATATGATTTTTCTTTTACATATGGGAATAGGGAGAGAAGTGATGATTGGGAGTTAGAAAAATACACTGCTCTCCTCTGAATGTTGTCGCTGACTGTTCTTTGTGGTAGAATAATGACTAATTTTTCGAAAATGATTCATTAAAAAGAACTCTGCTGGGTGATTTTCCTTATTTCCTGTGGGCTTGTACATGGCATTTCGCTGGGACTCTGAGTGGAACAGCAAGACATGATTAGAGCATGTACTGATGGAGATGTATTAATGTCAACCGACCAAAAGGCTGAGCTCTGTGCGTCAAGAAGTGTGTATTTTACAGCATGTTCGCTGCTAACGTAGGGATCGTCAGTTTGAAAGGATTTTCTCTCGTCAGTATTGCAGCTGGAGTTTTCAGAGAGCCGATGATATGGATATTAACTTTACTGGCCCCAGATTAGAGGAACGGGTGCATGCAGCTATGTAAAATAAAATGAAACGTCATTCTTGTTTGTTTATGTACAAGCGTACACAACTTTATGCGTCTTTAACTGCAGTTGTTACTCTGAGTGCTGCATGGGACATCTGTGATGCAATGAGTGTGCAATGATTCACTGATACAGAACATCAGGACGTGTGTGATGACTCACTTTTTCCCTCCTGCTTTCTTTTCCCATTAATCTGGAGAAAAGCTTAACAACTTTTACCAGAATTTAAGAGAAGATACATACAGGCTGTAATAATTTGAGAGTGAGATGTATTTGATTGTAAATTAGGTTTCCCTCAAGATCCCCTTAAGGGAAATAAAATTCCCTTATTTCCTTAGATAAAGAAAAATAAACTAGACAAAACACTTGAGGATTGCTACAGGGATTAAGATTGCAGCAGTGCCAATTTCTGATAACCAACTACAACAAAGCATGCTAGTTTTTTGGAAAGAAAAAGATAAAATTAAGATGAAGAAAGTTGTGTTCTTCCAAACTGTAATTTTTCTTCTCCCATTTACAGATATAAACAGACGTTTGTATTTGACCACCTCAGAGTTTTCCTATAACAACTGAAATTTTTTAAAAAATATTATTTTGGAAGAAAAAAGTGAAAAACGGTGGAAGCCACCTCTGGGGGGGAGAAAGCTGGACACCTGTTGTGCTGTTCAATGGCATGTGGTTTAGTAAAAGTTTTGATAGGCTAGTCCCTCTACAAGGGTTTTGATTTTTCTGGCATTATTCTCCCCTGTCCCTCGTTTGATGTATCTCTTTGGCTAAAAATGATTGCATTTGCTTGGTGTGCTATTTGATGGCAATTCCAATTCAGCTTTTCAGAAAGGAAGAACTGTGTTTCACAGACCACACGAGGGAGTGTTGGTCTGTGTGTCTGGCTGCAAGCAGCTCTCTTGCTAGCACAGAATCAGAGAATCACAGAATGGTTTGGGCTGGAAGGGACCTTTAAAGGTCATCTAGTCCAATCCCCCTGCAGTGAGCAGGGACATCTCCAACCAGATCAGGTTGCTCAGAGCCCCATCCAACCTGGCCTTGAATGTTTCCAGGGATGGGGCATCCACTGCCTCTCTGGGCAACCTGTTGCAGTGTTCCACCACGTTCATTGTAAAAAAATTTTTCCTTATGTCCAGTCTGAATCTACCTCCCTCTATTTTAAAATCTTTACTCCTCATCCTTTCACAACAGGCCCTACTAAAGAGTTTCTCCCCATCTTGCTCATAAGCTCCCTTTAGGTACTGGAAGGCTGCTAGAAGGTCTCCCCAGAGCCTTCTCTTCTCCAGGCTGAACAGCCCCAACTCTCTCAGCCTGTCCTCATAGGAGAGGTGCTCCAGCCCTCTTATCATCTTTGTGGCTTCCTTTGGACTCTCTTCAACTGGTCCACATCCTTATGTTGGGGGCTCCAGAGCTGGACACAGTACTCCAGCTGGGATGTCATGAGAGCAGAGCAGAGTGACAGAATTTAGCTCTTTGTTTTCACCCCGTTAAAGGAAAACATTTTCTTCAGCAGTTCTCAACTTTTTCCAGGATGAAGTAGTTTCTCAATAATCCCAAACCTTTTTCTCAGTGGATAATATTCAGAATTTATTGCTTAATAATGACAGATCCCGAGTGCTGGCTCTGCAGTAGACACTGGCTTTCCACCCTGTGCAGCAGCCATGCCAGAAGTGTGTACTTTGTGGGAGGGTGAGTCGGAGGAAAGCAGGCAGGGTTGGTTTATGTACGTTCTACTTCCCTCTTTTCTTGCCTATAGAAGCAGGAGTTCAGTCAGATCTCACCTGCAAAGAGTCCTTCTATTGCACTACCTCTAGTTCACGTTACAGCATCTGCTATGTTGGAAGTGTTTGTCAAACACCATTTATTTTGCACTTTAGATTTCAGCAGGTAGTCTCAGAGCATCACCCTGTCTGCTTTATGGAGGGGTGATTTGCTTTAAATCTTGCTTAGACAAATTCTTTGCAGCTACATTGTTGGCAGCCCTCAAACTGGCTTCCTGTATGAACCAAACTAGGTGCTTGGTAGCTGCCTGCACATGAGTTGCTTGACTCTTTCTGAGTGCTTGAGGCAGCCAGGATGGCCCTTCCTCTTGCAGTAGCAAGCAGTGCAGTCTCGAGCCCTGTGATATGAAGTCAGGATTGGAGCTGATGACCATGTTCTCATGTCCCATAGGACGGGTAGCTGCTGCATACTGCCAGAGCTTGTAACTGTTCATGTATTAAAATGAAGTCTCTGGAGTAGATGCACCCAGAGCAAGACTTTGGGCAATTCATCCAATATCTACTTTTCCCTTGAAGAACTGGAACTTATTTTTTGGAAGAAATGCAACCATATATTGAAAGAGAAAAGTGAAGAGCCCTGTGGAGAGCATGGCAGTCACTTGAAAATCAATCCAGAGAGGAACGTTATCTGTGAATGTTGCTACAGGAGCCCCCTGAGTGGACAATTCTTTTGAAACCACTATTTTGTGAGTTTCTCCAGTAGTGTGATCTCTCCCTGCAATGTAATTCAGCAGGTGTATTTCAGCTACATTTCCTAGCTACAGATGGCCTAGCACTTTGCTGGGTAGAAGAAAGTACTTCTCTAGTGATGCATGGCTTTTAGCCCTCTACTCCCAGCGTTTCCCAAGTGGCCCCTGTGCCAGAGATGGAAATATTTTATCTTTTCTTTCTTACAGTATCTTGCCCATGCATTCCTCTTCCACGAAACTTCAGAGGTCAGGATTCAAAGGCTTCAAGCAAGGCTGCAAGTACAAAATCCTTATGTACTTAAGGAACTATCATGTGTGGTGATCGTACAGAAATGTGTCAGCTTGGCAGTGCACTTTAGTTGGTCTGTGGGAGTTAAGGCAAAGAAAGTATTCTGTTTGACAGGAGTAGTAAATGATAGAGTACCTCTCTCAGCACTCCCTAAATAGCTCCAAATCGTTCCAGGAAACATTTGTTTCATCCCAACCGAGAGATGCAAAATCAGACGTGTGGAGAATTAGCTTCTTGGCGCAGTCTCAGTGGAGCAAATGATAACACGTGGCTTTGTATAGTGATAGGATTAAAACTTGGAGAGGAACACAGCTGCTGGGTTGCACCTCTCATTGTAAGATCAAGCACTACACTCCAGTGTCCTGCAAAATGGAGTGAACACTCCCCACTGGAATATCCATTTCAATGAGCCAACTTGCAGATTGTTTCCACCATACTCAGTCCCACAGGATATGAAGGCTTCCTTGCCATGACTTGCTTCTCCTCTTCCTAAGTTTAAAATTTTCCAGTTTTTGTGGAACAAATGCTTGTGTTTGCTGAAACCAACAAGTGCATTTTTAACTGGATGTCCTAAAAACTGTATATAGTTCTGGTCAATCTGCAAATGACAATATGCCAGCTTTCTCCATGCTTTATACTTAAAATTCTCCTTGTCCATTCTTCTTCTCTCTTTCCCCATGCAAAAGTGTATTTCCTGTCTCGCAAAGTGTTTCCTACCCACAATTGCCCTTGCCATTGAAGTGGCAACACTAATGTATCTATGACCTATTTCCTTGACAAATTGCACTTTTTCTCCCAGATCTGGCCTCTACAAGTGCCCAAAATTTCCAAAAGTCTCTTCAGTTCCTGCTCTTGCATATTATCCTGGATTTTGCTCATTAGATGTTGGGCAAACTGCTGCAGACAGTTCCCCTCTGAGATACAGAAAGTTGGGAAGCATTGCTCTGCCATCTAACTGATGATCTTCCAAAAAACACACGGTTGTACAACTTCTCCGCATTCAATCACATTTCTTCTTTGTGTTGGCCAGGAGGCTCTATAAACGAGGAAAGCCAAGTGTAAGTTAGGCCTCTGGTTATGAATTTATCAACACTGCCTGGATAGCTGCTCTCTGCAGGGGTAGATCCCTTCCAGCTGGGGCTCATAACATACTTCTCGTGCTGAGGAACATTCCCAGGTTAGATTTCTGCCATAGAGTGTTGGCATGAGCCCCAGAGTGACTTGTAGGAATATTGTATTTATCACCCTCCAGTGCTGCTGTCACTGCCGGTCTTCAAAGTTCTCCATCGTTGTGCAGTCCTGCTGGTCACTCTGCTGAGTTAAGTGCCGTGTGGGGTATATTCTGCCAAAGACCTAGCGTCCTCCATTCTGTTGGCACAAACCATATCACAGCAGTAGCAGCATCCCCAAGAAATGCTATATGTACACGTACGTGGAAATTTTTGAGTGAATCTTGTAATGACACCTGTTGATTGACAGGAATTTCTTTGTATTTCTGCCATTCCTGGGAGAATGTCTTTTTCTTACATTGTAGATGTTGGGTAAAGTTGCTGTTCTGATGTTGGGTGGGATGTGCAGCAACTGGGCAGCAGATTTTACCATGAATGAGAAAAATATCTTTTTTTTAGGAGTTTGTGATTCAATTCCTGCAGGATATTAGGAGAGGCAAGAGTATAAATGAGTTAAAAAATTGATTAGATAAAAATCAAAATGCTTTGAATATAGCTTGTGGCAGTCCTTAAACTTTGCATTGCTGGAACTGAGGGGGAAAGCCAGTGTAAGGATAAATTCATACTTGCCCACTGCTTATATGATCTTGTTTAACATGTAGTACTGGGAGGGACGAACTGGCTGAGACTGAGCCAACCTTTGCTCTGATACACCAGGCCTCAGAGGGGCGTATTCATGGGACAGCAAAGTTATTTTTTAATGCTGTGGTCCTCCTAAAGGTGTCTTTAGACTTGACTTGCAGATATTGGTGCATTTGTGTAGCCTTCTCAATGCCACAGCTGCTCCAAAACAGTTTTACCATAGAAAGAATGTGAAGATTTCTGAGGGATGCATTGAAGAATGAGTTGCTTTACTGCAGGGGAATTTGGAAAACTGGAAAGTGGGTTAAAAGTGGAAACTACTTTTAAATTTCACAGTAGGTGCACAAATACTTGTCCGTTCTCAGCATATTTGAGTCTTATGAGTACTGTTGTTTCATATTTCCAGCCTTACGAGCAGGTTAGGCATCAATAGGACGTCAATATCTTGGAAACACCTGGAGGCATGTATGTTGGTCTCATGCATTAGAAGCAAAAGGAAAATTATTTTACAAATAAGCATTACCACAATCATCTTTACTGTTTGGATTTTAGGGAATGTGAACTAAGACCTATCCAAATGTCATTAAGTTGTTTCTTTTAATGAGCTATAATTTACCTTGTCATAGTTTCTCCTAGATGGTTGGGCATAGAGTATTATGAAAGCAACATTTTCCTTTTCAGGAAAGTGAACAAAGAATGGGAAATAATTGTTTATGTAGGTAATTGTGACCTTTGTTTTTCTCATTGAATGGTTATGGCTTCTCAGGATGAAACTTGAAATGATGTAACAGTAGCATAACAGAATGGCACAGAGAAGATTATTTGTTGTTTATGGAGTGAGCAATAACTGTGAAATTCTTGGAGAAAAAAGTTGACCAAAAAATTGCATCTCATGCACTAATGACCAATAACAGCTGTAGTTTGAATTTGATTTACCTGGAGGATCTTCACCTGGAAATCCAATACTTGCCTACTGCAGCACCAGATGCACTTACAACAATACCCAAGTTTGATTAATGGAATTTTTTAACCCAGCATTGTGTTAAAGAGAGGAAGGGACTTCAATAAGTGAAAGAATAAGACCCAGTTCTGTCAGCAGCTTGCAACAGAAGCCCCAGCATTGTGATGAGGCTTAATTTTGGTAATACGTTATGATCTTTGGAAAACTATTAATTTTTATGTGTATATATAGTTTTACTTGAAAAAGAGTTACTCCATTGTACAAAGCATGACTAAGACTTCATGTACAATTTTGGTCATCCGTATTCAAGTACAATGACCTAGGGCCGGAGTGGATCCAAGTAAGTGCTGCTAAAATCAGGGAGGAGGAAGATCAAAAGATTTTAGATTGCTTAGCCTCACAAAAGAAGGACATTGAGAAGGCGGTAGGATTATCCTTTCTTAGTAGGGACCAAATACTAGGGATGAAATGGAAGAGCACAGCTATTTAAGCTGAAGATTTAAAGGGCTGTAATGTGGCACTGCATAACCTTAGGACAGAAATTAGAAGATGGTTTCCAGCCATCAAAGCAGCAAGGCTCTGAGACTCTTCAGAATTAAAGTAATGACCTTTAAAGGTCCCTTCCAACCCTAATGATTCTAGGATTCTATAATGTGAGTAAAGGCAACAAGTTTGTAAAGAGACTTGTCTGCTCTGAAAGCTTTGACTGTGGCCTGACTATATACTGGCATAGTTGCCAATACTCTGGACTCTTGGCCCAGAGGTGCCTTGCTGCCCCTGAACTACAGATTTTGCAGCTATAGTCCAAGCCTGTTTTACTTCCAGGCATACTTTTTCTTTTTTTTTTTTTTTTTTAATTTTCTCACAACAGCATGAATAGATATCCAGAAAAGCCACCAGCCACAAACAGCATGTACTCCAAATATATGCTTTAAGCAGGCAATAAGGATTGCCAGGTCTGTGGCTTTGACTTCAAATGCTGAGGCATCATGATAGCATGCTCTGTAGCAGCACCTCCAGCTCCAAGACGCTGCTTCTCACTGTCTTGACCATGAATGGCAACTATATAGGGGGCAAGGGCAGCCAAGTATGTGGTGGAGTTAGAGCTTGGGAGTCTCCAGTTAGGTGGTTACTGAAGCTCTGAACTCTATTTTAGAATAGTGCTCTTTCAAAATGCTTGTGTGGTGAGCATGTTGAGAGGTCTGCAGAAGGAAGGGCTTACCTGAAGAAGGCATTGAGTCCTGCTGCCATCAGTTGGAGAAAAAAGGTGTATATGGCTACCTGGCATATACATGGCTCTTCTAAAAATGGTACAAAATCAACGCATGATGGTTCTGTTGAGCTTTATCTTCCAATTTTTTTTAAATTTTTTTTTTTTACTTAAGCACCAACAAAATGTTTCTCTACTTTTGCTTCAAGTTTTTTTTTTCTTACAGCTTCCTCTTCTTGATTCTTGACTTTGATTCTTGAAAAATACTGACGTAGGAAATTAATGGTTTTGGCAGAAAGGTAGCACATTATTGTGACTGAGTGTGAACTACTGGTTTTGGATAATTAGCTAACACTGAACAAAGAAACAAAAGAGCAAGTGAATAACAGAGCAAAAGTAGCCCTAGAGAGCGTCAGAGATTGTAAGGAGGCTCTCATAAGCCAGTCTCCATGGTACACTGCGTACATTTCCATGGTCTTGTTTATTCAAAGAAGTATTGAGTAGGCAGCTTAGCTGTTCTCCTTCCTCTCTTTAGGCAGTCTTACATTAGAGGATTTTAATAATGCAATTACCATTGTAGCTGTTCAGCACACCTACAGATTACCTTGCATTCCCCCACCTCTTCCCTAACGCAGGAGGCATACAGCAGAGTGATGCTAGAGAAGAAGAGGGACTGCTGTTCAGAGATTTCCCCTCTTTCTTGCTCCTCACAGCAAGAGTAAGCTTGACTCCATTTTGAGGGAGAGGAGCCACTCAAAGGGGAGTCAGGGAATGACAAGACTGTTTGCAGGATAGGTATGATCTTGCAGAAGAGACTAGATGGGAAAGGGAGTAGGAGAGAGGAAGGTGTTTGCAGGGGAGCGGTGGGAATGGACAGGCATCCTGAGCCTCACTCCCACTGACTCCTTTTGATCATGCTTTCCAATATGGACATTAATGATGCCAGGATGAAGAGAGGAGGCAAGTGATGCAACTGGACTTAGCCATCCTCCTTCTGCATGGTCTCATGGTGTTACCGCCTGTTTCAGCAGAACAGCTGTGGCAGACCAGAGCAGTGACTGGCACATGGTGTTTTGCCACCTGGAGCTAAGGGTCAGCCTGAGAATGTGCCAGGTCTTCCCAGCAGGTCTGGGGTGCCCCGTTTCTTCATGCACTGTCATGTCCCGACCCAGCAAGAAGCAGCATGTACTAGTTAAAAGCAAACTTGAATACAGCTTTTAAAATCCATTACTGTTTGGTGAGTTAAAGGGCTATCAAAAGTACAAATCAACAGTGCGTCATATATACTCGGCAGCCGTTCTGTAACTGGGGTCTCATGGAGCTGGTAGGGCTGAAGTCTGACATGTAGATAAGCCCCTTCTTCCACAGCCATGAGGGAATATACACCAAAAGGCTGTGCCAGGAACAAACAGAGACGCCTAATCTAAAGTCCTTGAAGTGTTTGTGAGAAGGGTCATGTGAATCTGAAAGCTGGTGGCAAATATCCTGCCCATGGGACTTGCACTCGCTGGGACATGTTTATGTAGATGGAAGCTGTTTGTCCAGATGGCACTCAGATAGTTTTGCTCTCTGTTTCCTTGTAGCAGTAAAAGAGCTGCACATGGATCATATTCAGGAAGTTGGACCTCTTTATTTTTTAAAAGCCTAAATATTTACAATTTTCTTTCTGGGTGAAAGAAAACCAGGTGAAATTGCATGAAAGTCCATCTATCAAGAGGAATTAAATGAGTTGACTCATCCTGTTGACGGAGAGGCCAGCTCTGTGGTTACAAACCAAGGCTGAGGCCAGCCCTGTGCTCCAGACTTCTGCCAGGCAGCTGGGTCACTGCTGGGGTGTGAAACTGTGTGATCCTCGATACTTGTGGCTTTTCCTGGCAGGAACACCTCATGTGCAGGTAGTCCCTCTGGCAAAGCTGCACACAACCCGATGGTTGTTTCTCTGGCGAGCTGGAGGTTTCCTACGCAGCAAAATGCCATGCTGCTGGAATGAGGATGTCCCAGCCAGAGGCAGGTCTAACAGATTAGCTTTCCCTGAGTAAAATGCTTGGGAGCCTCGGAGTAGGGAAGTCTAGCAATCTGACTTGGCAGATTCTCTTTATATTCATGAGTAAGTTGTAACAGAGCACTTGGGGGGGGTCTGTCATAGCTTTCCCATGAGCTGCTCTTATACACCCATGTCCTCCTTGATACTCCATGGCTACATGATAGGGCTGCAGCACTCAAGAACTCAGTTTGTCAATGAAAAATTGCATTTGTTTTCAAACATCCAGAGGCATTAAAGAAAGTCATAGGTGATTTTGTTTGCCCGGCTTGAAGGACTTTTAAAAAGGCATAGCACATTGTTTAAAATCACCTTATTTAAAATCCTTCTAGTTTTTCTAAAGGGACTAGCAATTTTTGATGTCTAATTTAGGCCAGCAATCTTAAGATAGAAAGCACTGTAAAAATGCTAACATTTTTAATGTTGTCTGTCACTGGACTGGATACAGTAGGGTTTATATGCTGTGGCAGATGAAACAGAATTAGCATTTTACAGTGTTAAACCATGGCTCTTTTCAGTGTGGTTATTCTGTATGTTTCCTTCTTCTTTCGTCCAACAACAATATTGTAAAGTGTGGGTTGTGAGGGCAGGGAATACTAAAAATGCTATGAATGCTTTTTCACACTGTTTGAAAGAGAACTGGCTTGAAAACTTGAGCCACAGAATAGTTTCTTGCTGCATACTGGTTAAAGTGCTGTAGGTTTAGTGTTTGGAGAACACATCTTCAAAATACTTTTGTGAGGTAAAGGATGATGGCAGAGGCCATTGCAAGTTCAAAACCAAAGAGACTTGGGAAACCAATTTTAAATCCAGAAATTACATGTAGCACTGAAGTCAAACACATGGCAGAGAAATACCACATATTAATCATGTACGGAAAAATAAATATTTTGCCTGTGAATTTGAAAGGTATGAGACAAACCAAAATATAAACACATTGGTTTAAAATAATAACTAAAATAATATTAGCTTTACATAACTAGGGTATTTTTTTCTAATTCCAACCATGTTTCAGTCTTACTTGTTTTCTAATTCCTTCTGGAAGAAGAGTACTTCGTTTGTCTGCTCATACACTTAAGGAGATGCCTCCTGAAATCCATTGGATACACCCAGCAAATTGTCTCAAAATAGCTGCCTACCAGTCCTCATCCTCAGTTCCTTACCCACTACATTTCTTTCCTCACATAGCTTCAGTTTCTTCTCTTTTTAATGCCTTCCCACAGTAGCATGTAGTCTTTGAGTTCCCATCCCTGTGCCCTTTCTCTCCCATTGCCCAGCTGTCGATGCCTCTGCACAGCTCCCTGTTCAGTGGAAGTGTGAGACAGAAGGTAAGTTTTCCTTCTGAGAGCTCTCTCCTGCCTAACTCACAGCATATTGCTCATCATCTCCTCTAGGTTTAGGATGAGAAGCCTGATGTATTTTTCTTCCTCCAGCTGAGGAAGCAGAGACCCCACAGAAAATATACAGGTGGGTATCAGCCCAGCTGCAGCTGTACTGATTCCCAGTAGGTGACCAGGGGGAATTCTGACTAAGCTGAAATTGTGCATAGTCACAATTTTCTCATGAGGTTTGCAGCCATACATAAAATAAATAGGCCTTACATAAATACAGTGAATAATACTACCATGAGAACAAAATAACAGTGGCTGATAAATGGTAGGATTCCGAATAAATGATAATATCCTCTGCATTCTAGTAAAGATAGTAAGTACTGGTAGAAAAGATTTTGAATGAGGAAATTCAAAGTGTGTGGCAATCTGATTCTTAATTCGCTCAGGAAGCATCCATGTTCTTTCAAAATCAGTGGGAATCCCATACTTATGCATCTTCTATTATCAATCCCTTGTATCATAGGTACTGCTTTTTTGGCAAAGGAGAACCATCTTCTGAGGTCATAGTTGTATCTCCTTGAACAGTAAGAGGTATGAGAGAAGAGGAGTAGTAGTTAACATGGGCAGTCGTACCCTTTTGGAAGGAAATTAATTTCTCATTAGGCAGCAGGCCAGCCTGATGTCATTATCTCTCACAGCCCAAGCACTAGATGTTCTTCCATGTTGCATTGTTCCATAACCTTCTTGTGTGGAAGAGTAGCGTTAAAAGGTTCCTAGTGGAGTTCAACAAAAAAAAAAAGTGTGGAACTGAAGAAATTGGCACCAATGTAGTCTTTCCTAAGGGAACAAGTCCAGTAGTGAGCTGTGAAGGACACGCTGCTTAGCATAGCAATCTTCTCTGCAGGACTAAAAATCCTAGACTGATTTGTCTTAGATACTAATGAAAAGAACAGGTACGTTACTGGGAAGGAGGCCTTTAAAATTTATCACCTCTCCCATTTTAGATTGAGCACACATTATTGTCCAAAGACTACATAACATAGTTTTCTGTTTTCACTGCTCTATTTCTTCTTAAGAGTTTGTGTGGAAATTAGGAGTTTGCAATATTTTCTTTATCCATTTGTTCCTCCTCTTTCTCCTTAGTCCCAAGTACTTCCATAGGAGCTGCAACATGCTAGTTTAGGTCCCAGCCTTTCAAATGTTTACGTACACCTAAATTTAATGAACATGGATAACTGCAGTGAGATCAGTTAAACTAGTTCAGTATGTAGAAATCAGCATATATACGTGTACATTTCTTGAAGAATTATGTTGGCTAACTTTTCTGAATCCAGCAATTCTGGATACTGAAAAGTTTGTTGCTTTGCTTTAAATATACAATAGAAAGTGACAGATACAGTAAAACCTCCAACTGCGGTTCAGTGTGTTCCAGTATTTTTGTGGCTGTTTTTCTCATGCAGACTTAATGATAGCTGAAAGCACTTCGCTATGAAAATGGCACTGAATTGTTTGCACTTATCATAGTAATTTTCTGGAGTTTCTTGCCAGAGATTAGGATCGTATGAGGAAGGGAGAGTTATTACTCTGCTTGTCAAATTCACACAGAAATGCACTTGCCATGATACAACAGTGAATCACCTTTTAAGCTTGGCACATATGAATAAAACTAAGGCTTAGGGAAAGCATCATCTGAAATCCTTAACTAAGGACCAGTTTTGGCTCACTATACTCTTAAATCACCTTATGAGTGGGTCAAACTGAGAGCTCTCCTCTGCCAGACAGACAGTCTCACTCTTTCCTCACTTGATCCTCCTTCCCTGAACCAATTGTATTGTCTTCCCCCTCCCCTCAGGTCTTGGCATTTCTTTGTAGTGAACCAGTTCAGCTCTCAAAACCTAGCTAAAACAAAACAAAACAAAACAAAACCAAACAAAAAACAGAAGCAGAAACAGAGTTGTCTGGAAACTCCTCATTTTTCCAGTAAAGGAAATTAAGTTGTCTCAGGCTGCACTACAAAATTGCAGCGTTCGAGCTTGTTCTACCAGCCAAGGTAGAGTGAGATATGAATTACCAAGTAATTGTTCCTGGATAGTTTTCCGCATGGGTGTTTGAGTTAGTTTATGTGTAGTTATTCCAGAATAATGCCCCATATAGACTGGTTTGTGCCACTGATAATTCATTAGAATAAAAGCAACCAACTCACATTGCTGATTTCAGGCAGGCTTTGCAAGACTAGGACGAACAGCTATGTAACCCAAAGTGAACAAATTATTTGGGTATCAGGTTATTAATTGCTACTGAACCTTTAGGTACCATTTTTAGTCACTTTTCACTCGGAATGGTCTGAAAAGCACCAAGCTACTCCTTTGGTGTTTCAAAAACTATTCTTAGTGCCATTTCAGAGCCTGAAATCTTTCATTGCTGAACAGCTTCAGTATAAGGGACGGGAACCCCTTTGAGAATCTAACTTACTGGAACCAAACTTAATTATCACAGAGAAGTAGGAAGTTCAGCCTTGATGTGTCCTTGAGGCAGTGATGTGCACCAGTCATATACAAACTTGTTTTATTGAGAATCTGGTATTATTATATTAGTCATCAAGGCTAAGCCCATGGGGAAAGCAGAGAGCTAAACTGTCTCTTTCCCAGTGGAATTTGTGGATTACTCATCTTTTTCTCCTTGTGGCAAGGGAGCACACTGTCTGTTTGGCTAACAACAGGCTTACGAAGCACAAGAGTTTCATAACAAGAGTCCAGGTGGACAGGTTGCCATGTAGGAGGGACTGCAGTGCACTGCCGTGGCTCTGACTCAGCGTCTCTGCTTTTCCCCCACCCACGGGTCAACAGATTGTCCCCCTTGTGCCACATCAGGAGGCCATGCGATGAGTTGGCTCACCCTGAGCTGCCTTCAAGGTCAAAACGGAGGCAGCGCAAACCCAGGCTAATATTTTAAATCCAGTTCAGTGCATTGGTCTGCTTCACTGGCTGACCTGGGGCTGCCTAGGCAAGGTTTTCATGGGGCCTTCCCCTCTGCAAGACATATTTGCTGCTTCCCTGCCATCAGTACGGTGGTGAAGTGATTCAGATACAGAAAGGATACAGAAAGGAGCTGGCATGTCCTCTGGGGTGGCTTGTCAAGGTCTGTGCAACCAGAAATCAAGCTCTGCATCAGGGCTGGGGGAAGAAATCCCCCCGTGATTTATCATGAGCCTCTTCCTGCAATTTTAGAGATTTAATGCATCCATTGAAAAAGCAGGATAGCTTTCTGCTGTCCTAATGAGTTACAGCTCATTGAAGAGCCTGGCAAGCACCAGTGCCCATGCAGGGAGAGCAAAGAATGGAGGTGCAGCACCACCTGGTCCTAGGGAGGGAGGAAGAAGCCCTTTGCTTTCCGTCAGCAAGCCTTCACGTTGGCGCAACGGCCCTTTAGCAAGTACTTTACAGTGGAGGACACCAGTCATAAAACAGCAGGTGAGAGCACAGAAACAAGGTATATATGACAGCGTCTGAGGGAAAAATATCACCAGAGAGGAGAGAGTGTTTTGGCATAGAGTAGGCTAGGGAGCCTGTGTTAGTTGGCCTATGGAGCAATGCCTGAGTTTTGGTAGCAAGTGGGACCCCAGAGGCTGCAGGAGGGTGTGTGTGGAGGGGACCGGGAAGTTCGCGTGGGTGTGCTCAGGAGTCTCTGTCTGGCTCCTGACAAAGCACTCTGGGACAAAGGAGTCAGCCCCTGGTGTGGAGGCCCTTTGGTTTCTGTGGCACACGTCTCAGCTGAGGAATCCTCGCTTGCTAATGTAACATCGTTTGCTTTTGGCATTCCAGTTCAGCATCGAAGTATGAGACAATGGGAAAGGCAAAGAAGCTGCATGCCCCAATTTTATGGTCTGATAAGGGTGGAAGGAGAGAGATTGCTCCCAATTCCAGGCAGACCTCCCAGTTTTGTCTCACTGAGTTATCCAGAGGCCAGCCTAAAGATAATGCTGCTGTCAGCCACCCTCCTTCCAGTGTGGTTAACATCACCCTTTTGACTGCAGCGCGTTAAAAGGAGACTGGGGAAAACAGGAGGAGACATTTGTGGGGATCATTGTAATTAAATCAGTGAGGAGCTGCATTCACACCTTTTTAATAGGGTTTTGCTACTGCCTAATTTTTTAAGTTTGAATTTACCAGAGTCCTTGCTAACGTGAGTTGCTGTCACTCTAATTATTGGGGTCACATTTTGGATGCCAAAGTTGGTGTTCAGGGAACTGGAGAACTGACATTAACTCAGTCGCCCACTGGTGCAGGTGATTATTATGTAAGCACCCCAAGGTTGGTGCTTGGTGCTGTTTTCATTTTACCACAGGATCTTCACAAGTGTAAACTGGCTTGCTAGGAGATGTTTCTAGGATAGCGAACAAATTATTTTTAACCCACACTCCAGCTTCCGTTTCCTCTCTCTATAGAGGCTGCTGGGCAGATCTGCATTTGCAAATAGTGGCACCTGCAAATCTCCAGCAGGACTATTGCAGCGAGTGGGCAAGGGAGGGTTAAACTAAACCTGCTGCTGGCAAGCTTGTGCTCCTGCCCCAGTTCTTCATCCTGAATCCCAGGGCCATGCAGGGGCCTGAGGCTCCCCCAGGCTGGGACCATCGTGGGTCCCATGGTGGGTGACGGCAGGGCCTGGCAGCCCGGGCCCATCCCAGCCCCAGCCAGGAGCAGGGCGGTCGGGGGGCACCGGGGCAGCCCCAGCCCTGGGCACCTCCCTGGTGACTGGGACAGGCACAGGCCGAGGCAGGGAGGTGGGCCTGGAGTTTGGCCCGGCTTGGTGGGGCAGTGGGGAGCTGGAGGTGGACCCTGCTGCGGTGTCACTGGGGCAAGGGCTGACAGCCCCGGAGGGCTGATGTGGGGTCCTGGGCCATGGACAGATTCGGGGGAGGCCTAGGTTCTGGATGGTGTCCCCTCCATGGGACTTAAAAGAAACATGTCACATTTTACTTCTTCTGGAGGCAGCATCTATGTCACATTTTACTTCTTCTGGAGGCAGCATCTCCTTGTCTTTGGCACAAGGCTGGGCACAACTATGTCTCTTAAGTGCTTCTGTGAATTATTTTACTTGTAGATTTTATACTTTTTGATATGTGCTTAGTTTTAGGATGCTTGTAATTTTACTGCCATTGTTGTGTCGTTCAATGCAGGCTCAATTAGAGAACAGCAAAATTTAACATCAAGTGGAATTTTGTGGCTAGATTTAATGCCAGAAATTTAATGTTAATAATTGTGTCTGCTGTGCTCTACAGGATTAGGCATTTACTAAGGCAATGATGAACATCACAGAAAGCCGTTTCTGAATGTACAAATAATAAAAACACAAAAGAAGTTGCAAAAATGTCAGCAAAAATTCCCTGAAATTAAAGTTATTATGATATCTGAGTAATTAATGCTGCACAAAAGGAAAACATCTACAAAGAGGTCTGATTTCCTTGCTTCTCACAGACCATCAATCTTGCTGTTTTCGGAGGAGTGTTTTTGTCACGACTTTCAGATAACAATAACTGCTTCCTTTGTACAGCAGTTAATATAAGGTGACACTGACACCCTTAACTTAATTCTGAAGGGAGCCGGGGGGGCTCAGTTTGCACTGCACCCGTCAGACTGCTGTAGTGTCCCTCTGGTCCTGCAGATGAAGGTTATGGTGGGAGACCACTCTCTTAACTGGGCTGATACTCTGAGCTCTGAGGACCCACCTACAATAAAATTTTCAGTCGCTGTTACGGTATTTTAAAATTAGGTCTGGTTGGGTCGCGATTTTATGATTTAAGGCAATTGGTGTTCCTTCTGCTTCCTCTGTGTCAGTACCCAGTAAAGACACAGCTGCATCGTGAGTTGCTGGATCAGAGAACTGACCCAACAGAAAACTCATCTTTTACTCCTTTTTTTTTTTGCCACTGAGTGAATTTTCAGCGAGTCATTTCCTTTATCACACAGTCACACAATTTTTAGAATTGCGATGAGAAGGAGGCTGGGAACATGTAGACAGAAGCGATGGGAAGGTGTGACCATCACTTTAGGAAGCAGTTACACTAAAATTGGCTTAGACAAATCAGGAAAACATCTTCATTTGTTGCTGGCGTAGATGCAGCTCTCAGTGGGAGATAGGCAGACCTGTGCACAGAGGTATTCTTTCCCATAGCCAAGCAGATGCGCCTGTGTAAGCAACCTCTTGCGAAGGGATTGCATTTTTTACACAAATTTCATACTGTTCTGGGAAGGGAGCATAATTGAGAATTACTGTCTCCAAGTATGCCACTGGAGAGGTGGACAAATGGAGTGGTAAGAGCATTCAGTGATATGTTTCTGGTGACTGCTTTTCTAGCAGTGCATGCCTGGTATGTAATTCCTATTGTGTGACCTGCCAAAGGTCTGCCAGCACCATTTCAGTTGGCAGGACAGTTATGCAAAGGGTTAATGAAGCATCAAGACTCATGTTTTAGGCAGCCAAGAGAGGAGCCTTTCTCTGGTGTGTCCCTTATGCCCTCCCTATTTCCACTCCACCTCCGAGCACCAGTGTTGGCAAAGGAACCTAAAAGCCTTTTTAGCAACAGGGACAGAACTGTGAAGTATCTAAGTTGGAGTAAGTCACAGTGCTGCAAATAACATGATTATCATGACCATCATCCTCTTGTACTGAAGAATAACTGAGCTCCATGGTTGCTTCTGGTTCTGTCTCCCCTTCTGCAGATGTCCGAGTTTTCTGTGATCTTTGGCATGTGGGATGGGAGGCATTCCTGGGCACTGGCAATCACACAGGAGCACACCTGCAACGTGTAAGGGTCAAGTAATGGTGTTGGAGAATATATGGCATAGGAGAGCAGGGAACGCACAGTCATATTCTGAGGAGGACTTCTCACAGGCCTTTGCTAGCAAAAGGCATCCCTGTTGCAACAGAGCAGCATGGTCTCTGCACTGGGAGGAGTTGCTGTGATGGTTTAGCCCGAATCACCACACAGTTTCTCGCTCACCCTCCCCCTCCCAGTCGGGATGGGGGAGAGAATTGGGAAGGAAGGAAAACTCGTGGGTTGAGATGAAGACAATTTACTAAAATAACAAAGGAAAACTACAATAATAACAGAATATAAGGATACTAAAATATACAAGGTAAACAATGTATGTTTTCTCACCACCCGATGTCCCAATGACCGATACAGCCCGTCCCGAGCAGCGGTCACGGAAACAAAACCGAGCGGCAAGCAAAGGAGCAAAAAGGGAGCCAGCAAGGTAGAGGGAACGATGCCAGCAAACTGAAGAGAAAGATGGATGCCAGGAAGGCAGATACCCACCCTGGCCAGCCCCCACTTATATACTGAGCATGACGTTTATGGCATGGATCTTTGGCCAGTTTGGATCAATTATTCTGTCTGTCTTTCTCCCAGCTTCCTGCATCTGCAAATTAGCAAGACTTGGAAAGCAGGACGGTGTCCTTGGTCTCATTCACAACAACTCATATCATCAGGGTGTTCATCAACATTCTTCACACACGAAATCCAAAACATACCAGCTACTGAGAGGAAAAAATTAACTCCATCCCTGCCAAAACCAGGACAGTTGCCTAAGAAAGCAAAGTTACTTACCTTCAACCATGATGCACCAGGCTGAGCAGGTGACATGGCCCACCAGCAGCACTGCACGATGTTGCTTGTATAAGAGATTTTGTCACGGCAGTGGGGAAATAGGAGATGGAAGTTAAACCATGAATATCATGCTCAACAGTCCATATCCATAATTATGTGCCAGTGTTGAATAGTGGCAGGATTTCAAAGCCTGCTGACAGTAGTGGAGAAATTTCTGATTATTTAAGTGTGTTTAGGGGTCAGCCCTAAAGCAGGAGTAGAATGTAGCTCCCATTTTGTTAATAGGAGGCGGTACAGTATGCTCTTTGGAGAATGAATGCGACATAGCTATTTGTATTCTGGGGCATCAACCCTGTTTGAGCCTTGTAAAACAACGGATAAAAGAAAACAGAGGTCTGTCTGCCTACCCTTGCTGCTATAGAACAGTCACTGGTGTTGTACATTCCCTGTAGTTTAATGTATTTAATTTCATATTAGTTATTAATTTTATCATGCCTACCAAAACCATTTTTGTTTCCCCCTAGAATCATCAGCTTTTAAACTTTTTCTCTCTGATACTGCAATATGTTACTTCCTCAGGATATGACATTTATCTGTCCTGAACTGTCCTTCTTCCTAGGAAACATCTCATTCCAAATTTCTACATTTCAGTTTTTTGTAACATTCTTGTTGCAAATGGGCTGTGGTACAAATGCAATTGTACTAGCGTGTGCTTAATTTTTAATTCCTAAACTACTTCAGGAGTTTGGTTGGTTGATCTCTTCTTAGCCAGATACTTTCAAACTGATGTGTCTCTGCAGTCAGGAGGTTGAGTCTTATCGTTGAGGACAACACTTGCTCAAGTGAACAGCCGTCCCTGAGGGTTAATACTCAAGAGTAGAGGAAAAAGCAGGGTAAAGTTCCCTGTGACAAAGCAGCAAGCACTTACCTGGGAGGAGAAACCTGATTTCTAGTGCCAGGTTTGTTCCTGTGTCCTCTCAATGACTTCCCAATGCTAAATCTGTCAGCAGCCTTGGCAACAATGACAGGAACTCAGATATCTGCCAGCTGAGGATTCACCATGAAGAAGAATAAGATGATATGAGTCCCCCTTCCTCTGAGTATTGCCTGCCATGGTGTATTCTCCTACATCACAGCTGTGTGGTCCCTCCAATCTTTTTCTACTGTTCCTGCTCTTCTCCACAAAAAATGTGCTTATTTGTTAGGCTAGTTGACCGTGATGCTCACTCACTGTCGTAACTTCTGCTCTGTTGTCCAAACCTCATATTCTCACCACCACTATGTTTTTTAAGGAAGGGGGAAAAAAAAAAAAAAAAAAAAAGAGTTAGTTGCTTACCTTTAAAGACAAGACTTTCCAGGAGAACATCAGAGTTAATCGCCGATGAGCTCTTGGGTAAGAGCAATTGAATAGAAATTGTGTACCTGGTCACCTTGCTTATGTCTTGTTATCAAAGAGGTAATATTTTTTATTCAGTGTTGGAAAGCTCAATTGCATGTAACTCATGGAATTCAGTTTCAAAGCATCATGATTTAATTAAATAATCCTTTAATTAAAGGAATCCCCTCTTTTTTATAAAATTGCTAAAATGGAGAAATGACATTAGAGGGGTAGAGCTGCTTAACAAAGAATGTGTGATCCAGGAATGATGGCACCATCTCTTAGTAGTTTATGTGGTGGTGCTTTAATGTCTCCTCAGGTGTCGAGGTACTGGGCTAGTAAGCAGTAAGCATTACTTGCTGTGTAGAAGTCAATCCCTTCCTTCCTCTGATCTGCAAATGTGCAAATGTGCAAATATTTGGAAACAAGCACATCTAGAGGTCTAGGCTGGCAGTAACATATCCAGAAGCTGAAATGCCTTTTTTTTTTTTTTTTTTTTAAATAGTGAAAAGCCTGGAATGCAAATCTATGTCATTGTGTATGATTTCATGGTCTTACACTCTTCAAAGGTAAGCTGTCAGAAAACTAGTCTTTCTTGTGGTATTTTGTTAAACCAAATCAGTGCTGAGGCATGCAGAACCAGAGAAGCAAACCTTACACAAAATGGGAAGTTCATTACATTTATTTGACCCTCTAATCAATCTTGAATTCTCTTTACATTTTGTAAATTAGTTGCTTTAATTTTGCTTAATTGGTTTCTCTGTTACTGCTTCTTAGCTGGACTACTATGCAATAATATTTTACTTAGCTTTATTTAAGTTTATCTTTCAGCTGAAGTGGAGTTCTTTTGCCCCATTACTGTTACGGACAGAATGCTGAAATTTAAAGTTTCAGACTTGTGCTTCATGGTATCTAAAGTTGCAAGTACATCTCCCTACCAGGATATTTTCCAGCTGAAGTCACTCTTGGCGAGGCTGGATGGCCCAGAACATAAAAGATGGTATGTTGCATAAAATAAAACCTGATTCTATACAGCAGCATCTTTTTTTTTTTTTTTTTTAGTTGTCTCTAGTACTAATATGAGAAAACTGATTGAGATCAGCTTTTACTTAGAAATAATTTACATGGTAGATTATAATATTTATATTACAAATATTTACACAAGTTTAGTATTTATAATATTTATACAAAAATAAAACCAGTGAATTAATAGCAAAAATTAACTTGTAGGGAAAATAGTGACAAATAAATGAGAAAAATTCAGGGACCAACAGCTCAACTTCTTGGGAAATATTTCTAGGTTTTGTATTAATGGGATGGAGTTACTGGAGAGCAAAATAAAGGTGGTATTTCTCAGAGTTTCTAAATATGGGAGAGGGAAACAGAATCCTCACATTTTACGTTGGATTTGTCCCTCCAAGTTTCTACACTGTCTAACCAGAGGGATTTGAGAACAGACCAGCTCCGTAAACTGTGCTGACACAGAGCTTTCTGATTAAGTATCCAAAGTCAGACCATCCTCTAGCACTGGCCTCCTCTTCTCTACCCCTGTGCTCCAAGCTGCCATCCTCTCTGCTGTGCCCACAAACCACCCATGGCCTCAGTGGGCCCTAGGCAGAGCTGCAGAACAACCCGTTCCACAGTGCAATCCCTCAAGCAGATCGATTGGCGCTATGGAGGTTGATGGTGTTCAGCGTTGAGTAGAGGAGGAAATGAGGCATCAGGGAGCTAGGGACCAAAATTATTTATGCCGGTGTTGCTGCCAAGTAATTCATTTTGTAGAGGCGTGGCTGCACAGGTCTGCAGGGTCAGTCCATTTGGCCCTGGTAGCCAGTCTTCTTTTGGCACCCTTACCTATTGCTTTATCTCAAGACTTTGGGTATAGATTTAGCCCACGGAAAGAGGCACCTAGCTCTTATTTGGCCAGGTACAGGATATGCAAAGTGGAAGGTGCCATGGTCCAGTCGTCTGATTGATGTTGTGAGATTGACGTTCCGAAGCTGCACAGGGATCACGCTGTTTGTGTGTTGTTAGCTTTGCAGTAGGTATGCCCCCAAGCCTACATTTGTGTTTCGTTCAGAGGTGAAATAAGCCAAGATGTTCCCCTGAGGCTGACTGGCACATTCTGACTGGATTCAGCATGTCACATAGCACTTGTAACATAGAACTTAAGAAGAAAAAAAAAAAAAGAAAAATAACAACAAAGTATATGAATAAAAGAGATGACTATGTCACAGCCATCCAGAGTATGTTTTTGTACCATAAAACCAAGAATGTATGTGGCATGAAGGCACATGGCAGCCACTGAGAGTGCAAAGCTTGTGGAGGTACTGCTGGAGGACTGCACTGAGTCCACCATGTGCTACGTGTGTCAGATGTGGCAATTGGCTCTTCCTGTTCATATTCATACAAAAGCTTTGATGTGATTAAGAGTTTCTCGTTTCCATTTTCATACATAGTTCTAGCCTGAATTCACAGTGATTTGTAGCTGCTCGTTGAGACAATCTAGGTGACTTTCTCTTATTGCAGAGGAGTGTTATTCATCTTAGATAATGAGTAGAATTACATGTGAGAGAGATTTACAGTATTGAATATTATTTGGAGATGCATTTGGAAACACTTTAAGAGGAGTTTCCCAATCGTGTGTCAAGAATGTACACTAAGTACACAAACATGACCTTCTCTGCCTTTGCCCTTTTACATGAGAACAGTACAGCCCTTCAAACAATGTGTGCTGGGACATCATTGCACTTCTTGGGTGGCTCATGTCTTTCAGTCAGACACACAGAGTAAGTGATATTGCAAGACTTCCGAATGTTGCTAACAGCATTCACAATTTTGTCACCAGAAATCTTCAGAAGGAAACGCATGAATTAAAAATGTTAGCATATCACATTTGAAATTATATGTGGCTTGAGAAAAACCTATTTTCAGCTGCAAACTGACTGCCTAGAGTATTTGTGTGCTTTTAAACTTCTGCTAGGAAACGGGAAATATTTTCATTCCTAATGCAGATTTTTTCATTCTGAGAGTTGAACGGTTTCAGTCTCCCAGACCCTTGTAATATTTCTGGTGCACTATCTCGGACAACACAAGGCCACAGGCTGCAAAAGTTGTGTCACTGTACTGAGGCTCTTTCTTACAGGTCATAAATTACTGCTGGCACTCATTATCTCTGAACTGTCAGGAAACCAACTGGTGTATCTGAGTGAGATGATTCAGGTTCAGTTAGAATAATTTTAGAGAAATCAGGAGTTTTATTCTTAAGTAATCTGTTATTAACTATTATTTCAACCTCCATATTTTTTTTTTCTTTTCGGTTCTGTGAGGCATCAAGAAACATCAGTACCAAAAAGACAATTATAAAAACTGTGATATCTTTGCAGCAAGCTTATTCCCCAGGATTTGCAACTCAATTTCTCGAAATTTATGCAGGTACCTAAGGATACTTACTTGAAACTGGTCTCACTAAGGACTCACGCTTTCCTTATTGCTATGTATAAAAAATTCATCTCTTTTTGGCGGAAAAAAAAAAGAAAATTATCTTTTAATGTAGCTTCTTTAGAAGTGGGTGCAAGAGTTAAATGAATATAAGACTAACATGGGGCCAGGATAGCTTTCCAGTCATTCTCCCAAGGAAATGACAGTTAGGTCTTTAATCATACCAGCCCAGGTCCTCCTGTGGATATCCCTGCTGTGTTTTGCTGTCATGACTTTAAATGTTGCCTGAAGTAGGGACAGCAGACCAGGATGCCCCATCCCTGGAAACGTTCAAGGCCAGGCTGGATGAGGCTCTGAGCAACCTGATCTAGTTGGGGATGTCCCTGCTCCTTGCAGGGGGGTTGGACTAGATGACCTTTGAAGGTCCCTTCCAGCTCTTACCATTCTATGATTCTATGATGCTGCTTAGCCAGCCCTGTTCACTGCCAGGCCATCTGAGCACAGATACATCCAGTTTTGTTGTCCCTGTTACAGGGAAAATAGTGTCTTGCAGGGGGACAAGATAGACAGCTGGGGATAGAAGCACCCAACCGTGATCTGGGCCCACAGGCTCCATTTGCACCAAAAAAAAAAGTTGTATGACTTCTATTTAACTCTGTTTTAAAATTGTTTTTGCAGGCAGTGCAACTGCCTGATGAGTATGCTTATTCTAATAAAGTTTTAAACTGTTTCACTAGTGCTGGCTCTGGTGCTCCTGGCAAACTGGTTGAGAGATAGAAATAGCCTTCTGAAAAGTATGAAGTGGCAGTTTTTCTTCTGTGTGAATTCCTGCTATCAGCACTCTGTAAGCTCAGGCAGGAGCTGGTGCTAGCTCTTGGTGGGCTGAACAGGGGCGTGCTGCAGCTCTTGGTGGCACTTCATCTTTACCTGTAACATGGAATTGTACCCTCAATTGGCTTTAATTCACTGCATCTCCTGAATTAGGTAGATCAGTTTAAAATACTGTCTTTAGCATGTTGCAGAAGATGCTCTGGCAAACCCTACGGGTCCCTCCCTCCCCACTCCATCGCCCAACTGGAGATGGCTGCCCTCACAGCAGTGGGAGCAGAAGGAAAGGTCTATCAGTTGGGTGGAAACTGTCAAATGTTGCCATAAAAATACCTTCATCAGCAGTGTTAGCTTTGGCACAAGTGCTCCTGCAATGGAAATAACCACAGCTGAGGTTAAAGCTGTGCTCACACTCACATTCTGTGCTCAAACTGGGAGGACGAGAAGACAGAGGGAAAGGGAAAAGGGGACTAAGTAGTCCCCAGTGGAGGACAAGCCTGTTGGTTAGCAGATAATTTACTCTGTTATGGCTCTGGTTGTTCTGGAAGATGACTTAATGAAGTATTTGCCTGAGCTTTTACTTTAATGTGGTTTTTTTTGATGTATAGTTCTTTAATTGACCTAAATGCTTTTATTACATGGAGAATTGTTATATACAATGAGTCAGATTAGTAGGAAAAAAATCTGAGATGAGTAAGGAATTAGTTAATGGGGATATGACAACAGTTAGTGCTGAAAGCGGAAAAGTTGGCTAGAGATAAGTTACTAGAAAAATTCCTGTTGGTCTTGGGACCAATTTAATAAACATTTGGAACAAAAGAAGAACTGTACTAATGAAATATGCTTGGAGTTGTAATCAACAAAAAAGAGGATTAAGGTATCCCTTTTTTAAGGAGAAGGAAGGAGCTGGATTATCTTGCAAATCAGACACATGAAAGTGGTGTGATATGAGGAACAGAGTGCCTTTCCAAGGAGGTGACATTCAGAGTTTGAATGACTGGTTTAGAAAAACAAAGCCAGAGGGGATTTGATTACTACCTGTCTGGAGGATAAAAATCAGGGAACACTTAGGACTGTTTCAGTTAAAGAGCTGTCTTAGTGTATAAATAGATGATCTGAAAGAGGACACATTTAGATTAGAACTTAGAAAAAATTTCTGACCATCAGAGGAGCAAAATTCTGCAACAGCTTCCCAATCGGAGAAGCGGAGACGGTTTTGCCTGTGCACTTGGGTAATTTGCAAAAGATTTTGTGCGATGTGGATGTTTGTGACAGTAGGAGACTGGGCGTGAGATGCAGAATTCAGTATCCTTTTTCCTGGCTGGGAATATCTGGAAAAAGCCCTGTTGACGTTATCATGAGTTCTGTTCATAAGCTACTCAAGCTGCTTACTTCAGAGTGTGATCTTTCCTCTTCTGGTAATTTCATTAGGTCACTAACAAAACTGACATTGATTTATCACTGGCTTTCAAAATTAACAGCCTGTTGCTCTGTACTGAGAAAGGTCACACCTCTCTCAGCTGTTTTTGCAGGTTGTCGTCGGCATAGCTAGATCAAACACTGTGCCACCGGTATGCAGTGACTCAGAGCTTTGCAAGCGCTCTTTTGCCACTCAGAGGGCTAGGGATTTACCCAAGTTTCTGTCAATAATTCCCGTAGCAGGAAGATGTGCCAGGTGTCTGAGTATTGTGAACCAAGCCTGCGTGGCCACCTGGGCTCAGCAGAAGGCTGTTGGCACTGTCCCACTCAAGATGTTCTGACCCCTCTTCCTGTAGGATGGAACATCAAAGATTTGTGAGCTTCAAGCAGAGCCCTTGGATGTAGCAAGGTACTGCCAGTTGCAATGACAGTAGAGAACATCCAGTTAAAATAGCATATGGATTAGCTCGGAGAGTATTTAGATCAGGCAAGCAGCATATTCATTCTGTGCAATTTCCAGGACTGCTCACCAGAGAAGTTGCAAGTTCCTGTGTCTACCTGTGAGCACAGTGGCTTAAAGAGGGGAAAACAGAGCTTTCCTTACTTAGCAACAAATTCTATTAGTCTCAGCTTTGTTCGTGAGTTGGTTTTTCAGTTTTACTGACATAATAATCTCAGCCTTTTAGCTGTAGCTGGAACCATATCTCTGGGAACTCTGATGAGCCACTGGTTTCCTATGCAGCCCTCACCTGGCCTCAAGTCTATATCTATAGGCCTGTTATTGTATAGGAAAAAAAAGTCTACAAGAGTGGTCTGTGGTGTTTTCCAAGGTTTCTCCAGTCTTTTGAGTAGATGTGCTCTGATAGCATTCTCATCCTAAAGATGATCCCCTTGGCTTTCCATTTTTATCATCATTTCCCCATGCTTCACACAGATAATTTCAAAAGGATTTTGCTTGATCCAACAACTGTGTGCTCTCACCTGTGCTGAAGAGCATCTCTGTGTGCGTGCATGTGTGCTGACCGGAATGTTTAAGACAGCTTTTGTCCAGAGAAATCTTGTATGTTGGAATCAAAATATCCCTGGAGATGTATGCAATTGTGTTGCAATTTTTGATGGAAGTGAAACCTGCTTTCTCCTCCTACCCATCCAGTGCAGTAGGTAGGTTATGATCAAGACAGGCTGCTTGATATGCTGAGTGACAGCTATCCAGGGAGGTGGTATGACAGCCTGTTATTTCTCAGAAATGTCTATTCAGTGGAATATGTCACATTTCCAGCCTTTCACTCCATTTTAAAATGGAAAAAAAGACAGAAATACATAATTTTTTTTCGTAAGATGGGTGCTTATAATTCATGCACACCTCTAATTCTTGAGATTTTTCTAAGAAATATAACATGAAAATTAAAGTATTGTGTTAGAAAAGATTTGGTTGACTGAAGAAAATGAAACATTCTTAACACTTTAATGAGCTCTGTTACCTACTACCTATGCAGCTCCATACCTATATTCACCTGAATTGTGCTGTTGAAACTATATACAGTAATGCACCTTAAACAACCATAAATTAAATACCTTTCAAGTGGTTTTAGTAAATGGAAAGTTATTTTTATTTTTTTATAATTTATATGAGACTCTAAAGTAATGAACCATCCTTAAATAATGTTTTAAAATTAAAATTATGCATATAATGAAACATGGAGAAATTTGTAATCCTTGTTTAAAACCAGTATTTAGGATTATTTCAGGGGGGAATGGTATTTAGAAAAAAACAATCATTTTTTTTTTGTTCAAGCCAACTAACTGATCACTCTGATAGATCAGTTCTGCATGTACTTCTGGTGACCTGCAGTCCTGGGCAAGGCCCAACTCTGATTTCTCTACTTAGCTCAAGATCACTCTGCTTCTGAGTTTCTCTAGATGTATACTGTTTCCAACCTGGGAATTTTATCAGGGTAACTGTTGTGGAATTTTCTACAATGCTTTGAAGAGTCCCACAGCCTGAACTGAACTGCCTCGTAATTTCGTACCACCAGATTCAGTTAAATCCAGTGTTTCCCATGAGCCTGGATCTCAGTGCCATACTTGTCGGTAAATGGAGATGAACTCCACATATCTGCTTCTGTGTTTACTGATGACTTCATATACTGGCGACTTTACTAATTTTTTTTTAATTTACCACTTGAAAACTTTATGGGCAGGCCCACGTAGACCCAGTTGGTCTGGTGCTTTCAGGAAATGTCAAATTTATTGCATCTGCTCTAAGCAGAGGGTATACATATATTCCCAGAAAGTCCTGGCTTTTGCAATAATGTTCTTCACAGTTGTTCCTTGGTATGAGTGGACTCATTTTGGGTAAGAACCTGATTTGCAATGGAATGTTCTTGGAAATTATTAAACTTCTGGGACACTTCACCACCTGGTAGTTACTGGACAAGTTATGTTATCAAGGTAAAATCAAATGATGTATCCAGTCTGTTACGAAAGCCGTCATCAGTCAGGCTTCACATGTGCTGCATAATCACCTTCACTATTGCCTTTTCCTCTTGGCTGTAAAGGAATTGTGTTCTTACTCATCACCTCGTCTGACATTTTAAGTAAATGAAACAGCAGCAAAGTGTACACAGTGAAAATACCATAGCTTAGAAGACTTTCAGCTTCAGCTTTGTGGAAGTCATCACTGACATCACTGCTGCTGCGGGGGGGTTTTGTGCATGTGCAAATACGATGTAGCAATCATAGCGATTAGTGGGCTACTAGCAAAGAAGGATTTGCTCCAAATGCTCCCTTGTGCATTGTCATAAGTGCATCTCTGTTCTAAGCAAAGAAAAAAAGGATCTGATGAAGCAGACTGAGCAGACTGAGCTTTCCTGCGCAACCTTAACAACTGTTTCATAGCTAGCAGCTTTATAAAGTTGCTCTGAATTTCTCTGAATTGTCTGTGTAGCTTTTAAGCCCTTCTGATAACTGAAAGGTGGTGATGGTTCTCTTGGAACAACTGGTGTGATTGGTGTGATTTGGCTGTAGAAATATACTTGGGAGAGGCAGAGACTTTCTGTTGCAGCAGAACTGTGTAGGACCCAGTACATTGTGACCTGGGTCCTGCTCAGCAGCGCTCAGTGGTGCTGCTATAGGAGTGATTAATTAATGCTTAATAAGAAACTAGCAAAGAGCATGTACGATAAGAACAGCCCTAAAGTTGCTACAGTTTTAGAAAGCAACAAAAAGTGTGCCCTTTTTTTTCTGCATGCAGATAGGTGCCTGAAATGTCATTGCAGCTGTCACTCTTCATTCCTCCTCTGACAGCTGTGGGTTTAAGATAAATATGAAGTTTCTGCTTGAAGAGAAATGAGACCTAAAGAAGGATAACAAAGGGTTTGGGGATGGTCTACTGTGAGGAGAAACAAAAGATTAGAAAACATCCGGTCTGCTCTGTCCAGTATTTGAGACACTTTAGATACCAGCCAGCACTGAGAGCCCCCCATGGGGGAGTTAGACACCTTAGCAGGCAGGTGTGGGTTAATGATTTGTACTGTATCAGTATGGTCACTGGTGGATTTGGTTAAACCCTAGAGCATTATATCTAATATTGCTTACAATTCTTTAACTATTCTTTATGTTAGTGCTGGACATGTGTGTTTCATGTCCGGTCCTTTTTCTTATTTTGTTGTGTGCCTCCACAACTCTTAGTGGGCTATGGAGTTTAGGTAATTAGGCATAATGTTTTCCTTCCAAATTTACATATTTGTGAATTGGCCAACCTTCCTGCCCCCTCCTGTGTCCCTCTCCCAAAAAAAAACAAAGGGGCATGCATATGTAACACTAACAAACACCCAAATGCTATACAATGCTTTACCTAAAAGCATCTCTGTAGGAAATTGTGCTGCAGCATTGTACCAACAGTGTAGCAAAGCTCAGTGCAATGCCTCAGGGACCTTGTTTATTTAAAAATTAATCCAGAATCACTTATTCTCCCTCTTATACTCATGAGCACCAATGTGCATGTGTCCAGGTGTGTGCATATGTCTAGTGTTCAGGCATAAAGATGGTGGCCTGGTCAGGTTTTCTTGCCATGATGCATAAGATTGTCTCTTGGATTCTTCATAGCTTGGTGACCATGTGCTGGTTTTGGTAGTGTCTTTTGCACACGTGGAAAGCTGACAGGGCTTACTCTCTATTTTCCTTCTCTTCTTTTGAGTCACCAGGATCTATTCACTGTCCTTTGTCTCCTGATCTGGAAGCCCTGCCTGAGAAGTGAATGTCCTGAAGATGTGTGAGGACCTTGGTGACAGGCTAGCCAAGATGCCACCACCACCTGCCATTATCACAGCCCTTTCTCTGCTGCTCCCGCGGCAGACATTCCCTTCCATTCCCCATCTGTACAGGTCTTGACTTATTTATTACAGTTCTGTATGCCTCAAAATATCAGCCTGTCTGCAGTAAGGTGTCCAGCACTGAAGGATGCTGACACTCTGTGCAGCTGTGTTACTGCAAAGCAGTGATAGAGTCAAGATGCATTAAGACTGAAGTAGGACAGCATGATCCTGTTGCCATGATGGTGCAGGCAGCCAGTATGAAGGATGCAAACTTTTGATGCTGTGTTTGTGTCAGCATAGTGGTGTGCAATTTTTAGAACAATGAAGTCCAGGCTTTGATGATACATTTCACCTTAGGTTTCTCATTGTTTACCTTTCTGACTGATCAGCATTAATTTCCAACCTGCAAATGCAACTTCAGTATTTTTCTATTTTCTGTATTCAGTGATGTTGTTTTGTTGCTGTTACATTTGCAGAAGTTGCTGTTGTGTTTGTGTACCCTCACAAATTGCACTGAAAAAATCTAGGCCAAAATAATGGTGTGGTTTTACAACTAAGGACTCTGAAGTTGGATGGCTGAGGATATTACTATCTGAGAGGCCTGGTAAAAGGATACCAGCCGCCAACCAGCTCTGCTGGGAGAGCGGTTTTCAGGATTCTTTCCTAGCCCACTTTTATTAAAAATCATCAGGATTAGCCAAAGAAGTTTCCTTGGTGAGACAGAGAGATATTCTTCATTTAAAAATTAAAAAAAAAACCCCAAAAACCCACATTCCTTTCTACACCTCCACCTGCCCTTGTGTTTCCTCAGATTTGCTTGTAGAACCAGGTTAACCAAAACCTGGGGATTAAGTTAGCTTGAATCATTTAGGCAAGAGTTGGGAAGTCCTTGGCTGAGCAAGTGAGCCCGCAGGCCTGAAGGGGTTGCCACCTCCTGAAGAGGGGCAGGGAAGGACCACTTGGGTAGGGTAACCTCTTCCTCCAGAGCAGCCCAATCCACAGAGTCCTCCTGAAATGCACCCACTGCCTTGTGCCTGGCTCCACTTGACCTGTTTTTACTGGACCGTACTGATTTAGACCTGGTGTAACTGCATTAACTTCTAGAAATAGTCACATGGATCCAGGTCAGTGCAATGTCTTTCCAATTATAATTTGAAGCACTTGTGTGTCTGTGCATTATATCAGTGCCTTCAGTAAGTTTTTGTAAAGGATTGAGTGCAGAGTGTTTTTGAGGCAATTATGACTGTGTTATCGCGATGGAAATGTCAGACTGATACACTAACTGAAACATTTAGAAGCCAAAGAACTATTTTAATTTGCTAGTGATAAAGCCAGCACTTTTCCTGAAGGGAGTCGTGTCCTCTTGTGAAAGTGCAAGTGCTGGTCCCTGTGATGCCTTTCTCCTCAGCATCCTTATTCTGTCCTCTCCTGCATGCATGTCCTCTGTCCCTGGACCCTCCAATCACTCCATCCATCGGATCATATGTGTAGCAGTTTTCCTTTGGAGGCCAGCTCCTTCTGTGAGCCCATAGAGGGGAATGGCAGGAACCTTATTCAGACTTCCCATGGGGGAACAAGTTGCTGAGGCTGCTCCTGGACTAGCTCACAGCTGTATTTATTAGTGCATAGATTTATTTTTTTTTTTCGGAAGAGCAATACACAGCAACAAAATGGGCAACCTTAAACTTGCACAGAATTTTTTACTATGGTTACACTCTGATCTTTTGAGAAATCTACCATACATCTGTTCACTTTGTGCAGGGTCTTTCATTTCTATGCATGGAAGCACTGCCCATGGTTATCATCGGGACCCAGTCCATCCCCAGCTGATGCTCTGTGTACCTCAGCACCTGCTCCTCTAGTTCATTATCTCTGAGCAGTATTATTTGCAAGGTCTGACATGTTTTATTCTCTGTGTTGGTCACTGGCTAAGTACACAGCACGGTAGCCTTTTGGAAAGACTGGAAAAACCTGTGTATCCACCAACTGTTCCTAGTGGGCTAGGTTAAATCTTTGCGACTTCTGAGTAGGAGTTCCCATGGAAAGTTCACTGTGATTTGGCTAAGTTTGGCTAGTACAACTTTGGCATGTAAGACTGCATTTTTGAAGCATACAAATATAGTACATATATATTGAAGTAACTAACACAAATCTCCTCCTGAAAAATCCAATGTATTGAGCAAAACCTTTGTATGAAAGACCCAATATGTATTCAGGTTTCCAAGACACTGCCATATTAGAAATCCTCTCCTAGCTGTGTTACATTTCTATGTTTGTGTCATCAGTGTGAATTTGGAAACCCTTGCAGGAGAGACCTGATGGAACAACAAAGCCACATGATGAACTGCTGTACAAATCCACTGCTTTGGAAGCGATTTTTCACTGTACCTTTAAGCACCGCTTGCCTGGGAAGGCGGCTGTGTCCAAATTACACTTTCCTGCTTAACAGCTCTGCTTTCTGTGTTTTATGCTCACTGGTGATGATTTCATAGTGATTATTTCTTGTTTACTTTAAGCTTTAAAGTATTTTCTTGCTGCTGTTACATCCACAGACCTAGCACAGTGACTGGGATGCATGCTGCGATCTGTCAGCCACGCTTGGCAGGGCTCATCTCTTGTGTTTTATGCAGAGATGTTGGAGGACTCTCTCGTTGCAGTGACTATGCAATCCTAGAAGATGGAGTGGCAGTGAAATATGACTTATGAAGAAAAAAGCCTAGCATTTCAGATCCCATGTTCAATTTGGGAGCTGGCAGTTAGTAAAAGCACGCGTTAGCTTGGAAACAGAACAAATGTGCTGTGATAATTAGTGAGAAACAAAGAATATGGGACCCCTGAATACCATTTTAATTAAAATAATTTTTCAGAGAAGAACAGCATTTTAAACGCACACAATCAGCCCTGAGAGGAATATTAGTGGCAATATGAACTAGAAACTCTTGACAGTCACCTTTGGAGAAAGAACAGCTCAAACTACTGGGCATAGTCAGATAAGTCCTTTCCAGATGCATGTGGAGCTGTAATGGAGTTACTGCCCTGCTCCCAGAAGTTAGTGATTTCTCAGATGAGTAATTTAAGACATGAGCACTTACACTTCGCTGTGATCAAATGAGTTTGCTTAAATCACCCAGCTGAGGGGGTGCTGATTTCCAACCGAGGTGAGGTAGCTAACAGCTGTGGCCAGTAGCTTTTAAACAGCTCTCACTTGATTGCTTGTAATTGCCTAATTATAGTTTAAGTAAGTCAATTAAAAAATATACTTCTACTTAAACTGTCATTAACTCATGTTGGAGTTGGAGCTGCTGCCTTCTAAATCAAATTTTTAAATAACAAGCAAAAAAGTCACATTCCTTTTATTCTCAAACACTGCTAAATCTGTTTCCATAAACTGCAATATTGTACATTAAGTCAGAGCACAAAGTGCTCAAACATGAAAACCCTGGCATCCAGAACCAAGATCCTAGAGCAGCTTCTCTTTCATTTGTTTCATCAAAAATTGGCAAGTATATGAAAGAAAATATTTATCTTTGTTGTTTGTGATTCCAAGGGCCCCATTGTCTACTCCTCCAGACTTTTTCTTCATTTCTGCTGTCAGTCATCAAGGCTGTGGCTTTATGAGCCTTTGCTGGCTGACTAGTTGCTGGGGTTGTTTTGTTTCTTCTTTCCCGGGGTGCCTCACTCATGAGCCTCTAACTTTGAAGAATCAGTGCTAGTAGGAAGCCTAAACTTAAACAAAATCAGTTTTATGTCTTTGTCCAAAGGCACCCTGTCAGCTCAGAGGCTTCTCTGCTCATTTACTACGTAGTGACCTGCCCTAAAACCGAGATGTTTGGTTTATGTCACCATTGGTAAAATAAATCCAAGCATGTTTATCCAATACAATCTGATTATACTTTAATAATAAATTCTGCTTTCCCAGTGTCCCCAAGACTGTTGATACTGTGGGAAGTCACTGAGATAATGTGGTGAGGTGGTAAGGATTACACTGTAAGAAAATCCTGTAAACATATAAGAACTGTCATTTGTGTGTGAACACACACACTTCGTATCCATTGCCTTTTGTTAGCTGAAGGCTTGGGTTGTGCAGTTACGTTCCTCAAAGAATGTTTGTGTCATTGTTTAATCACACACATATATATTTATGTATATATTTGCGTATATAAACATAGCCTTTTGACTTGGGCCATACTTTGAGATGACACAGCTTTGAAGGTTTAAAAACCACATACGCCGTAGCATTCAACTCTTTGATAATCGTGAATTCAAGTCACATCTCAGAAATGCAGTTAGCTCGTGATTGCTGAGAAGCCCTGGATGAATCACTGCTGTCAGCAGCAGAGCAGCCCAGGTTGGGGAGGTTTTCTATTTACGCTGGCTCCATGGCAGAGGCAGATGTGGGAGCAAGGAGTGAGAAAGAGCAGCTAAGGACCTCAGTGGCTTTCTCTGGGACTAGACAAAGGTTATGATGGGAGGAGAGGAGACCATACTGAGAAAGACTGGGTTGGTAAAGGAAACACTCGAACCTGAAATACAAGGGCATGTTTAGATCAATATTTTGCCTCTGTGATAAAAATAGGGATGGTGAGGGTTGCTCCAGAGCTGGACACATCCCCCAAACACTACCGATACATTACTGCACTGCATCCTACAATGTGTATCTTTGACGTAATGCATGTCAAACTAGACAGTAATCGAGGGAAAATTACCATTTACTGGGGGTTTAACAGATGTGGCATTTGTTAATATGCAGTGAGCAAGGCTGATGTCATAGCAAATACAAATCCATGGAAAATTGAGTGAATTACTGTAACTGGTAATGGGTTTCTAAGGAATCTCCTCTATGTCCAGTAAGAACCATTCTTTTATTAGTCTGAGACCATCAGAACAGTTTATCTGCCACGTGGGGGTTATTAACATATGCCAAGAAGAGATAGTATCAGGAACACAGAATGAGAAATAATAATTTAGGCACTGAAATGTAATGGCCTTGGGGAAACGTGGACTGGTGACTGGATAGAGTGGTAAACCAAGTATTACTGCGGTTTTCTTTCCTGCTATGCCCCAAATGGCTTTGTGGCCAAGAACCCCATTTAACTTCCCTGTGCATGAGTCTATAATGAAAGTATTCACGTTTGACTGTCTTCAGCGTGTGTCAAATCTTTGTTAGTGAAAGGCTTTGGGATATTACAGTGTAAGATACTGAAGATGTGCAAGGCTTATAGTAGTATCTTTAGCCACAAATATCTCCATACACAAAAAGCCAGCATGGGGTTGACCCTGTTTCCAAAATGACGCAGTGCTTTATTTTGTTAACATGTTGCCCTTCTTTCATCCAGGAAGACTTTTCCTTACCAAAAAAAAAGTGCTTTTATGAAATGAATATTTATGAATGAGTTTCTTAAATTATATTTATTCCATTCCACCAACCTCATTGTAAAATGAGGATCTGGCAGAAAACACGTCTGTATTGCTTCAGTCTATGCCAGTCACTTGGACCACAGGACTTTTGCAACAGGGAATATCCCTGACTGCGTGCACTCCAAATATCTTTCTTGAGCTCTTCGTGTGTTGCTTTAGTATGCTAACTGTGTGGCAGGTCAAAACAGAGGGATTACAGGAAGAGAGGGATTTGAAGGTTGATGTCATATCTATTCACACATGTATATATAGCCTGCATTACTGCTAAATTCTTGAGGCTGTTCTTACAGATAAATCATGAGCTGTATGTAATCAAGTTGACTGATAATGCTTCTAGCAAGAACAAAAAAGTGAGCATAACTGTGGTTTTAACTGCAATAGATTGATACTCATTAATTTCCTTTAAACCATAGCAAAAAAAAAAAAAAGAGGCATCTGTGAAGAGCAGTTAAGAAAACAAAGTAATTTGAATACACAAACATAATTAAAAAGAAGACTCTCCACATTTGAAGGAAATTTTTAAAGTGACAATGAAAGCATTTAGTGAAAGGGCATAGTATTAGCCTTATTGTAAATGTAGTGACTGGTTGTAACTAAACTGGGGTTTAAAAGCTCCTTGGTTTTGCAGTTAGCTGTGAAAAAAAACACAATGAGGAGAAGGAAATAAGTTCTAGACCTTCTTCTGTATCTGAGTTTTCTTTCTATTCATGAAACAGTTGGGAACAGAGGATTTGTTATTTCTGTCTTCTCATTCAAAGCTTGTCCTGTTATAATTGTGTAATTTTAGAGAGGATAAAAAGGATACTGAAGATTGCTTAAGATGCTAAAAATTGCTTAACCAGTCAAGAAATGAAATAATTAAGCTATACATTTTCCACTGAGTTTTGGAAGACACTGCAAAAAAGAATTTAAAATGTTCTGTGTCTGTCCCACAGAAAATGTGGGAGCAAACTCCATTTTTGCCACTGCATTCACATAAAAAGTAACCCCATGTTTCAATAATAGGTCATGACAGTAAAACTGTTGTCACAGAGGCCAGATAGAGTTTTTGAGCAGCGTTTAGGATGCCTCCTGACTTCACTTGTTTGAAAGCTGAGTATTGATTTACATCTGACAAGAAAGATAAGGGGTATACTGTTAGCTAAATAAAGTGTAGGGTTGGCTGAAGTTAGGATGCCTCCCTGGCTGTTGTTTCCTCTCCTGGTCCCTTGCAGTGTCCACCTGCTGCTGAGAACCAGAGCTTTTAGTTTCTGAGTTATATTTTTGCTCTTCTCTACTCTCCTGGGATGGCTTGGAAGCATAATTTAATGTAATGAGTCACATGCTCAGTTTCATCACATGAAAATCAGGTGAAAACAGCCATCAATTATGCCAAGGGATTTTGTCCCGCTCATCCCTCCAGCTCCCTAGCTGGTTTCTCTGTTTCAGTCAGGATTCAGTCACCTTACGCCAAAGATCTGGAAGCAACATCTGGGCGTGAATAATTCCTATATTCTCTTTGTAACAGGCCTGTTTGGTGCTTACATGTGAAATAAACTTGCAGGTGTCAGCTGAGCTGTGCACCTCTCTGTCGGGTAATACCTGCGGGATGATGGCTTGAGCAGCATGCCAGAGCTGCAGGTTCCCCCGAAGAGTTGGCTTCTGCTTCAGTGGAGCTATTGATCTCTTGGCAGCAGGGAAGCGTGGTCCTGCTCCCTGTCAAAGGGAGGATCCTGGTGCTTTATTGCAAGTGGGCCCAGAGGAGAGGAGGTGTTGGTATACTGCTGGAGTCAGCATGCTGAAAACAGCAAAGAGGGGTCATTCTGGAGTGCATCTGGGACCTGCAGGTGTCTTGTTTTCATTACACATTTCAGAAACTCAAATTAATAACTGTTATTATTTTTGCACTGCTTAAGAGGGAAGCAATACAGCCTTTCTCTGGAGCTGAAAATCTCCAAGTGTGGCCTAGGTTGCACAAGGTAAATGGCCTCCTTAAGGCCTATGTCCTTGACAATGTACTTGCAGTGCTGTTGTTGATCTATGCTCTTGTGTTTGTTCTGTTCCAGAAATGCAAATATTTTCTCAGGTATTTAAAAAGCCACATCCCTGTTTCAAGTGAAAAATATCCATCCCTTACCCTTCTAATTATATAGAATAAATCCATTCAAAAATTTCAGCTTGAACAGAGCAATAAATAAAACACATGTCAAATAATATATCCATCAAAGAGCCTCTTAGTTCAATAAATACATCCATAACATTTTTACAGAATATTGCCGGATCAAACCTCTCACTTGTATTCTGCCTTTTCTCTCTCTGGCTTCCCACAAAATTTAATAAGATGTCGATAGACTTGAGCTAAAGACCAGAATTCTTTGTATTTGGGAAATGACACTGACAAAATTAATGGACAGTGAGAAAATTACTATCGCTGTATGTGAGTTTGATCGCAAGCCCCAGAATTGTCCTGGTTTCTGGAAGGTGTCTAGCATTGGACAGGTTCCTGAGCAGGAGCCTGCAGTACCACAGATCTTCCCTGGCATGCTGAGTGGGTAGGGAGAACAAGGGCCACGTTGTCTGGATGCAATGATGAAGAAGGTATCCAAACCACATAACAGACTGCTGCGGATGCTCTTCAATTGCTGCAATTAAGATGAACAGGCCAAATCACTGTAACATATTGTATGGAAATGGCTGGCATGTTGCTCTGAAAATAAGATCTGTAGCTTTTAAGCATAAATTATTCTGTGCAATGTGAATTGCACCTGCCAGGTCTTATTTAAAAGACACAGGCTGAAAGCATAGCAGCAGGAAAGAAATGAGAATGTCCTCATTCATCTTGGCTTTAAAGTCTAAACAACAATTTAAATATCTATTATTGATTTGCTGCAGAAGCATTGGAATGGCCAGCAAATGGTTTTATTCCACTTTAGCTGGAAGTGCTGATATTTGCCCAGTTGTCTGATTGTTCCATGCATGCATAAGTCTAAGCCAGTGGTATGAATAAAAAAATAAGAAAACCATCAACTCATTCTAGGGCAACAATGGTCATGTTCTGTTTAACTTTGTGAGAATACATGCAAGGGATTCATGAATTTACTAACCAAATAATTCACCTTTAAAATTTGCTTTTAAAAAAAAAGCCAAATATATCATTCTTACTGGAAAAAAAAATAATAACATGCTCTAATTATCTTTCCCTTTAACTCCTCTGAATTCTGCCTTTCGCCTCTTTACATCACAGCCATCTAAACAAGGAGGTAAGTGCTGTGTGCATTGGATGCAGAGATGCTACTACCCATGTTGCCTCCAGATGCTGCTTGGGTTTGGCACTTTGGGATAAGCCTGGGCTGCTTTGGAGGTGCAAGCTAAGACTTCCACACCATCAGCCACTGTAGCATATAAACGTACCTGGTTACATCTTTGCTGGTTTGGTTGCAAATGCTGCATTGTACAGCTTTGCGTGGCCCACAATGAAGCACCACACTCTCTGTCTTACTCTCCATTCATCTTTCCTTCCCCTAGGGCTGGGGGCCAGCCTGCCCACCCTGCAGAGTAGGGTAGGGGCAGGTGGGAGTGCACGGGGGCACACCCCATTGCCTCCACCTCCTACCCCTTCCCAGCTCCATGAGCCCCCGTGGACGTTGGACCAGCACACCTGGTCCACTGGGTGCCCACTATCTGGGGTGAGACTGGGTGCAGCGGGTGACTGGGTGCATTTTTTCCCCCTGCCCTTAGCTTTCACCGTGCTGATGTTCGCTCCCCGTGCATGCTGCCATAGGCACGGGACTGGTGAGGGAGAGGAAAGCATCGGTAGGAGGCATTTTTCCTTATCCTGTCCTTTTTCTGGCACTGTTTTTGCTTTGTGTGATGGGAAGGCAGCTTGTGGCATGCCAGGGGCTGCCAGGACACTTGATGGGCTCTCGGCACACTGGCCAAAAACCTCTGTTACACTCAGTGCCTTGGCGACTATGTGTTTGGAGAGGGCCCACCACAGTGAGGTCCTCATCTTGATTACACCTCTGGTGTCAGCATGATGCTGACATCCCACCTGCTGCCAGGGATTTACCAAGGGGGACAAAGAGGAGCGACAGCTTTTGGGGTGGTGCAGCCTGGCAGCGCTGCTGCACCCACCGTGGCAGCTCCCCCCTCCCCAGGCTGGTTGGGCTCTGGCTGCCTCTGTCGGGGAGAAATGCTCGCGTTGCTGTACGTGTGTTTCTTTTTCCCCCGTATAGTGAGCTCATGACCCCTAAAGGAGATGCTCCCATTATAATGGGTCCATTTTGCAGTGGCCTGTGTAGCTTTTGTTATCGTTTGGGCAAGTACAGCTGTGCATATGGAGTATCAGAAACGTTTGCTTTCTCCTGTTGTGCTCCATTAGGATTAAAAAAAAAACCAAAACAACCCGAGGAGCGCTTTGGTAATTCTTATATAAAAAGCAGGTACCTGCAGTTGGTAGCTCATGTGTCTAAATTAGCGCTGTGGTAAGAGGCGATTGTTCCAAGAAGGGGTCTGGGGGAGGCAGATAGGGCCGGCTCCTTTGGAAACCTTGTCCGCACTGTAGCGCTGCGACCCCGTGCCAGCACCGGCTGATAAACACATCAGCTGCTGGCAGGGGAGCGAAAGGCAGGGTACTGTTTGAACCACAGACTCATTTTAATAAAAATGCATCTTTTCTTCTTACTCCTACTCTTTGTACTCTTTGTACTGTAGTATTGACATTATATGGAATGCGATTTTTGACCTATGAAGTGATACGCTCGCCATGTCTATATTCAGTAAAAAGGAACAAGTTAAGTGGATGTGACAACAGCTTCTGTGCAGCTGGCACATGCAGCGGCATGGCCAGGAGTCTCTTGTATCTGTGGTGAAAGAACAAAATTTAGCAAAACATTTTAGAGTGTTCACAGAAATCTGCAGTTACAGTACAGCATTCTGCCAGTCAGACTCTTGAAAAATCAATAGCAAGGTACACGCTCTTTTTTTTTTTTTTTTCAGAGAAGGTTACAATTTTCTTACAGCAACAAAATTAGCATTAAGAGCTGGCTTCATGCAGACATTTATATGCTGGCATGAGTCATGAACTTGACAAGGAGTCTGCCTAGGTAATTAATTTTCTCTGTGTTATTGCAGATCTTGTTATTTACTCATGTATTTTTTTAAAGGATCCATTTAAAATTTATTTTAACTATAAGATTTTAGGCTGAATTTAATTTTAACAGTAGTCTTCAGCATGGTTTCCAGTACAGGAGATGGTGAAAATTCAGTTTTGAATTCATGAGAGTCTTGTCCTTTAAGTATTTACCTGACATTGACTGGGTCTACCACAGACAACCAGCCCATGTGTGTGATCTTCTGCAAGTTGTTCCCTGCTTCATCTGCCATCTTTAAAATGGGGCAAATTGTATTCATGGTGGAAATGTCCCAGGAATTGAAAGTCTTTGTGAAGAAGCCTGATTTAATGATGGCAGAGATTCCCTGAGCACTGGTCTGAAGTGTCGCGTGTCACAAAGCTGTGATCTTGCAGGGACAGTGGAAATGCCATTATAGATGTGTGGAGAGAGCTGAGTCATTTACCTTGTTCTTCTCAGGCTGTGGCAGTGAGGAAAACAAGCACAAGCAACGCTCACTCTCATAGCAACCACCTATTTGCTTCAGACTGACGTCCCTCTGGAAATCTCAGCTAGGGAGACTCCTTAAGTGCGGGGAGATGCCCCAAATCTAAGACAGGCACTGCAGAACCCTCTTCTCTCCGCCCTCATTATTGCTTCTATTGCTGATACTGACGTGTAAACAAGAAGAGGTTCAAAGTACGGGGCACGATTAATTGGATCGCACAAGCACCACTTCATCAGGCGGTGTCCACTTGATGCTGAGGGTCAGCTGAACACTGCTGGCAAGCCAATACATAAACACAGTCCATGCACGTGAGGAAAAAGAGAAGTTGGTTTGCATCCCTGCAAACTTCTCTTTCTGACCCATGTACTGATGGGGTCTAGATAGCAGTCTAATTGTGCTGGTGTAAAGCTTCTGAAGGCTTTCAGTGGAACTGCCTTATGACCACAGGTGCAACATGGCATCTGCAAATAGGCAGCAGATTCCAAAACGTCTTCTGTGCTGCTGAGCACGTCACTGATGTACTTACCATGTTGAGCCTCAAGAGTACAATACTGAATTTTTGGGATGTAAGAAACAGAGCATGCTAGATTTATGGATTCTCGTGCAAACTATGGCACCAGTGAATAATAATAAAAAGAAATCTGCAATAAAAATGCTTGTATTAGCAAATCCACCCTTAGAAAAATACATGCTACTGGCTTGGGAAGGTACTTTTTATTAAACATATTTTTAAATGCTTGGAGTTGTATTTTAATGACGTATTTTGAACACCAGGTATTTATCTCTAGGGAAAAAAAGTTTGGTTTTTTTTTTAGCTTACTGAACTCTTCAGTAATTGATTGGTTACCATCCATAGATAAATGTATTCTAAAATGATGATTAATATAGTTTATAACTGTTACTGTGCGAGTCAGTTTGGAACACCTTGAATACCTAGTGTGATAAGAAACTTCAATCAGCTGCATGATAATGTAATGTTTTTCTTAAGTTTGTGCTGTGTAACTCTTCTGGAATTTGCTTTCCTTCAGGAAGAAAACCAGGTAGTTTCTATCTGGTATTGCTTTAGCAACAAGAAGACATCAAACCCTTTGGTTTATGTTGGATTTTTTAGCACTAAGCCCTGTTTTACACAAGGAAATAAAAGGGCTTGTTCTGGAAGAGATTTCTGGAAAAATCTAAGTGACAGAAGCATCAAAAGTCAGCAGTGCTTGTGCTTCCTGAGGCATGCGCTTCTCCGCATTGCCCTGGTTTGGGGACGGTACTTTCAGAGCAGACTCATTCCATTTGATCACGTGCTGTGGACATCAAAGGTGCAGGAGTTCCCCATCTCCTTGATGTCCCAGACAAGCACGCTGAATCATTATGAGCAATTTTGCTTTCCAGACTCCTATTCTTCTGAAGGCATTGCTGCTGGAAAAGGCCTCTGGATGAGTGGTTTGGGTTGTTAAGGAACACCATCCTGGGAGCAATATGCTCAAAAAAAGGCCTGGAAAAAACTGTCCCAGACAATATATGGCTCAGATGCCAAAGCATGCAGCAAAACTGCATCTAGTTTAAGATGTCCCTGCTCCTTGCAGGGGGGTTGGTCAAGATGACCCTTTAAAGGTCCCTTCCAACCCAAATCATTCTATGATTCTAAAACCAAGTTAAATAAACTTTGTCATCTGCTGATTGATAGCTGCTCACTAGGTATCACAATTTTGTCCTTCTCCTTGGATTTACTCTATTCCATTTTTGAAAACCCATTTTTCAACATCCTCTTCCTTCATCTTAAAAGTAACAGGTATCAAAAGAGAAGTCCATGGTGTTCCTTATTTTCTTGGGTATCTAGTTGTTGAAGAAATGCAGACTTGAGAAACCCATCTAGTGAATCTTCCTGAGCAAGAGCCAGACTTCTATCTGGCCTCACCTGTGGCTACTGTCCTCCTCACAGGCTTAGTGTAAGAATATCATCTCTGTCCTCTCTGTATTAGCTTAAATACCCAATAGAGATGAATATGCAGGAAAACAGCAGGGTGATTAAATGTTCCCAGCAGTGTGTTGCCAATGGGCTGCCTTCGATGATGTCCACCTCTGTATTCCACCAGATATTCCTGAGGGGAAAATACTGTGTGGTCTCTATCTGCAAAGGCTTAGTGCTGAACCAAAGGACCTGCTTGCAATCACAAATCTTTCATCTTGGAAATTAAACTGGTGGCTTTTTTTTTAGTTTTTTGAGCCTGTTTCTTTTTTTTCCTGCAAGGGTAGAACCTGTTTCTCCAAAGCCAATGGTGAAAACAGGCAAGTGTTGAAGGTTGAGAAAAATTCCCACTGTTTAAAATAATACTTAAATGCTTTTTTGAGGCAGAATAACTGAAATGCATTTTGTTAAAACATCTTAACCTTGGTGGGAAAACAGTTTCTGATTCCTGGCAACTGTGCTTCTCTCTCAAACTATCATTTTTAAAGGCTCACCCTTTTTCTGAAATACTTTCTATGCTAGACACTAATTCCTCTGGTGACTTATATTTATCTATCTCACTTATTTATTTTCCCTTCCTTTGCTCTGGAGGAAGGGAGTGTCCATTTCAGGTTCTGGTTGCTTTTTCAGTAAACTACGAATTGATGCTGTTTGTGCAGCACCTGGCAGAGAGAGGTCTCTGCTCACGCCTTGGACTCTCCAGTGATGCAGCCATGCTAAGGGAGTCACACTGTTCTGGGCATATCACTGGTGCAAGTTGTTTGGGGAAGCTGATGGTTCTGTGTGTTCTCAGGTCTCTCTGGCTTCCAGGCAGTCTTGGTGAAGTGATCCCGATTTAGTCATAGAATCATAGAAGAGTTAGGGTTAGGAGGGATCTTCAAAGGTCATCTAGTCCAACCCCCCTGCAAGGAGCAGGGACATCTTTGACTACATCAGGTTGCTCAGAGCCCCATCCAACCTGGCCTTGAACGTTTCCAGGGATGGGGCTTCCACCACTTCTCTGGGCAACTTGTTCCAGTGTTCTACAACTCACATTGTAAACAATTTTTTCCTAATATCCAATCTAAATCTACCTCCCTCTATTTTGAAACCATTACCCCTTGCCCTGTCACAACAGGCCCTACTGAACAAGTCATTCTCCATTGCAAGAGGGGAGGAGGTGCTGAGAGAGGTGAGCTCCCCTGTGAGGACTGGGTACAGGTGGGAGCGGGCTGCAGGGAAGTACGACGCTCAGGCACTGGCTCTGGGGGGACCAGCAGCCACACGGACAGGTGTCTCCCACCTGGTCTGGGCTCGAGGTCCCTCTTAAGTTAAACAAAATCAGCGTTCATGAGGCTGTGTCTTGGTATATGGCCTCTGCTGTGTCACCCTGCTTGGTAAATTGTTTTGGGATGGCTTGAATATTAAAAGTGTGAAGAGAAAAGACGTTTTATGATATTACATTTTAAAGAAAGCCAGATTGACATCCAAAGGTAGTCTGGCAGCGGAAGAATTGCCAGTAAAGAAAATTTTGCTTCCGGCTTAGAGGGGCAATTTGCATTGCTCTGTCTCCTTTTCCAGAAAGAGAGAGATATATAAATTATTTCCTTTTGTAATAAAAAGGTTTTGTTTGTTTAGCATGCTTGGTATCTAACCAACAACTTTTATTTTAATAACAGAATTGTTCTAAGACATAACACTGAGGTTTTGGTCATTTTTGATCAACTATACAAATTGCAGGCTCAGTTATTCACACTGCAGGAAGACAGGTTGACTTCCTACCTCCTGTATGTGCCTAGAACCATGCATGGCATCAGTTTGGCATGAAGAAGTTTTGTCTGAGGAGCAGTTTTGACACCTCTGAGCTTTTTGCATCTGAGTAATTTTTATACTGCAGTTCTGCAGCATATCCGTCCTTCTCCATGGGTACTAGCTAAAGGAGTGAGTGTAGAACTTTCAGTTTAATACAGTTGTGTGGAGCAACCTTTGATGCATGACCACATTGATTGGAGAAGACAGAAACAAAATGTCATGAATGATGTGGTGAATGTTTGGTTAAATCAGAGCTGAATCTTGGGTTGTTTGGTCTCTTTCCTCAACTCCATACTGCTCTTTTTTGAAAGGTATGTTAAAAACCCCTCACTTTCCTGTGCTTGCTTTCTCCTCAGAAGGCTATGTGAAGAACTCTGTGTGACGCCAAAAGCAATATTAGTTCTTGGAATCAGCTTTCAGGATGTGCTGAAAGTTGTGTAATCAGCACCTTACCTCTCAGAAAGACTGGGTGCTTTACTCTCCTGCATCTCACAGGCGTGTGGGGCCTGGGAAAGTTGTTTTTTTTCAGTTACTTGAGTGACCTGACTAGAGAATTAAATGATCTGGAAGCGTATCAAAAGTTTCTCCACCCTGGGTTCAAAGCTAGGCCCATCTTGACATCAGACTCTTTCTCCAGGCTATAACAATATTTTGGGGAATAAAAAAAGAGTCAAATGAAACTTTAAAAACATCGTAGTAACTAGAAGAAGACAGTAGAAAAATGCTAAATAAGGTTATGATTTTTGTTAAAACGTAAGGGAAAAGCAGTAACAGCACAGTGAGAAGCACAGGAAAAGAAACATGCGCAAGCAGGGGTGTTGGCAGCACTGCGTCTTCCTCAGGAGAGCTGTGGTTCAGGATTGGGGCTTCCAGGCCATCGGAAGGGATGTCTTGTGTTCTCAGCTTCAAAACTGTGTTCCCCCTGGAGACTAAAACACTGCTGTCCTAAAATGAATGTGCTAAATGTCCTAAAAAAAAAAAGAAAGCCCCTTAACATGACATAGTCATGTTTTCACCTGCATTTGGTGAACTGAAACAGGAGTGAATTACCATAAAGCCCTGCCTGGGATCATACAGTGGTGCAATTTCAATTTACTTTGAAGTATGGGTTGGAAACTGTGGGGCTCCAGAAGCTGCTTCAGATGTTGTTCAGATTTCCTTGCTCCAGGTGCTGCATCCCACGTCAGAGCAGCAAACGGATGATGGATGTCAGTACCCACTTCATTGCCTTGGTGCATGTGAACTGGAGCTCTGACTCTCAGAGATGCGGTTTCTTTTTAGATAGTTTAAATAATATTTGGTTTTAGATGATATTTATGAAGCATCTTGAAGTCCGCATAAGATAGATCATTCAGGACTATGCATATGTAAGCAACTTGTCTCTCCTTTTCAGCAGCTGCCTAAGCAAATTTTGTGATTAAACTTTGTGTGTTTTGGACTGTGGTTCCACAGCACCAGTGGTTTGGCAGCAGCGCTGGATGAACAAGTTCACGCCCCTGGCACTGCGCTTAGGGTGGTGTAAACCGGTGTAGAAGTAGCGTTTGCCTTTGGTGCAGCTGGGACCCAGTTCTTGGGCTTCAAGAAGTCCTTAACCCTGGTATTGCCACTGGCCCACAAGGCTTCTGAATTGCTGAACGCGTTTTACAATGCGATATACATAGCAGAATAATTACTAAGTGGCCAAATGTGACTTGAAAAGAGCCTTTTGTTCAGTGAAGAATCCTCCTCCTGTCGCACAGTTGCTCAGAAGAGGCTAGTGAGGCTGGGGCCCTGGTCCATGCTCCCCAGAGAACGAGCTGGGGCTTTGTGGGACAAGCAGGAAACCAGTGCTGGTGCTGAGAGACACCCAGCTGGAACCATTCCCTGCTCCCAGACCCCGGAGCTCACACTTAAGGCAACGTTTGCCCAGGGCTCTAATGAGGAAAAGCAGTGTATTGTTCATTAATCATAATAACGAACTCCTGAGTCTCGAGGTAAGTAAAACACTTCAGAATAAGCTAGACTTGGAGATTTGGACTGGAGCGTCCTGAAAGAAGAAGCAGAGCCATTTGCATGATATGATAAGGGGCAATACCGGCATGTCTTTTTGCGGAGATCTCCTTTTCGTAAATGGTTGAGTAAACAACCCTGTGAGCTGCTGGCAAGTTTGTCTCACTTCAACATCTAGCATAGCAAAAAGCAAATAAAGAGATTATTCTGTAAACGGGTCAGATGGTAACAGGTCGATATACTGTGGGGAATGTGGATTTTTAGAAAACAGAGCAAACAGAGCAAAGTTGGTGTATTTTTGAAGCAATCATAATCTTTTTATTAAGTTAGTTGATGTGAAATTCAGGGATGCTGATCATCAAATTGAAACTGAGTTTCGGCATTATGAAGACATTTATGCAAATATCTTTGTGTCAGGGGTGAACATGTATTTAATTTTGTTTGTATTTTGCTTTCATGAATGATCTGGAATTTTAAACTAGATGATTATTGCAATTTGTGTCGAGTTACTGTTTTGGAGCACTGAAACTGCTACAGGCCGTGGAGAGTTCTAGCAAAACTTGCCACTTCCAAGAGGAAGTTCAATGTCGTAAAGTTATGCTAGTGAGAGGAAAAAAAAAAAAAACAAGCCAAACTTTTATCAATTAAAATTCAGAGGAAAAAAGGTTGTATAGTACCAGTGAGGAAGAGGCTCTGCGCATTAATAGATAACAAATTAAATAGACCACAGTGTAATTTGCAAAAAGGCAAAGACTGTTCTGGGCAAGGTTCCTAATGTTTCTGCTGCGTCTGATCCAGGATTACCTCCAGTTCTTCCCTATAGGGGCTTAGTTTTATATTCTCCTCAGGCTTGGACATAAAGCTTGCAGAATCATGAAGCACAGTTTACAGACAATGTGTGTTAAAATAATTGCATGTTTTCGTTTCAAGTTGTATGCAGTGGAGGTTTCTCTGGTGTGTGTGTGTGTGTGTGCGCGCTCCGGACATGCATTTGGATTATTACAGGTCATGGTGATGGTTCTGAGTTATATTTATCCTTTGTCTTCCTTTTAAGTCCTCAGAGTGATTATTTCTCTCTGAACAGCATAGGCAAGACTGAGAATACTCAATGGCAGAACAGAGAACAGTCAACAAAGGACAGGGTCAGCCCAAAAATTTAAAAAAATTACTTTAGGCCTAAGGCCAGCTTTCATGGGAAGGCAGGTAGAGTTGGAAATACACAAGAGAAGAGGAGGACCAGGAATACTTTAAAATTATTTTTAAACATAATGTTGGTATTTTTAAAAGTAGTAACAGAAAGAAAAGAATTACTGCAGGAGACCAAAGAAATAAGCCAACAGGAAAAGGGTGAATCAAACTATGTATTAGGGAAAATATGTAAGATTGATCAGAAAAAAAGGAAGGATTTGCATCACCCATGGAGTTTGGTGGGCTTAAAACAAGCTTAGCACTTCAGAGCGTGTCTAAGAGAACTTTATTTTGTATGGAAAAACTGATCTTTATTGAAGCACAATATGGTCTCAGAAAGTGCTTGCCATCCTCAAAAACTAACTTTTGGTTAGGAGATTCCCTTAAGTTAAAAAAAAAAAAAAATTACTAAATAGTGAGATTTTCCACTGATAATTTATGTTAGGGGCAGGAACAGAAGCAAAGTTTTGTGTGAAGGTAAAGGTTTTTCCAGCCAGCTTCATGTCTTGCTTTGCTTGGGTGAGCAAGATGTTCTGTGTAATGGTGCTGAGCCTTGGTGAGACGGAAATCATGGCCATACAGGTCTGTCAGGCAGCAGAGAGGGCAGAATACCTCACCCTCTGAGCTTGAATCATCCCCAGCTGTGGGGTTGCCCCAGGCCAAACAGGGATGTTAAAGCCTCTCCAGCCATGGCAGCAAGAGGGAAGAGAACAACCAGGAGCTCTTGTCCCTGCGGGGTGGCTCCACTCTCCGCCGGTCCGCCGGCAAGCACCTTTCTTCCTTGCAGCTCCAAAATGTTTGGAGGGAGAGGAGCTTTCCTACAGCTCTTTGAAACTGTTTTCCCTGCAGAAAAGGGAAGCTTCTGCAGTTTTCTGCCTTGCCTTCACCTCACTATCATGGGCTCCTGGGACGGGTGGAGGAAAATGTGTCAGTGGAAAAGGAGGAGGAAAGCTCTGGTGCGTGTTTGTACGGCTTTTCTGAATCCTTAGCGTTTAGGCAGAGCAAAAATAGCTTTAAAGAGAAATAAGCAGGCTTAGTTCAGGTCCACGTCTTCATCAGACTGCACAATTATCTGATTTGCAAACTCCGCAGTGTGATGGGTTAAGGAAATGCCCTTTTGCTTCTGGAGAATGAGCCTGAATAATCTAAATTTAGTGGTCAATTATAAAATTACCAAACAATTAGGTTTCCTTCCTTGTCCGTGCTCATAAATGGCAGTGGCCAAGATGTGCACGGGTGTTGCTTGTCAGAGCAGCAGTACACGACTGGGGCTCTCCGGGAGAGCGAGCGAAGGCTTCTGCGACAAGCCCGAGCACTTGGCAGGCGCGGGAGCGGAGAGGGTGGTGACAGCGAGGGAATGCGGGGACAGCTGGTGGCCTCCGCAGAAGGGCACGGACGAGGCGGTTGCTTTGTGTTAACCTTTCAAAGCAGTGAGCATTTCTCAAGAGAGCCTATCTGCCTTTTTTTTTGCTAAATATAGGACCGCCTTTCTCCTTCTCGGTTGGTAAGTGTGCTCCATGGGCAGTGGGTGCCAAAGCTTTCTGCAGACTCTGTCATTTCTTTTCCTCCTGCCCTCCTTGTGTCTTCTGTGACCAGCTCGGTAACGCACTTGCAAAAGCTTTACCTGCTGTCATTCCCCAGCATGGAGCTTGCTCCCAGTCATGTCTCGGGGAGGCAGGGGGGTGTCCAGCTGTGCAAGAGGCTCAGGTGGGATTCACAGGCAGCATGTGATCTTTCTGATGGGCAGGCTTGTCTGTCAAAGAGTGCTCCACCCAGCTTTACTTCTCCCCATCACCAATAAATTAAAATGAAACTCAGAAGAGCCTTTCTGCACAAGGTCTTGTTCTTTTGGCGGGAGTCTGCACATCAAAGGACCGTGTTTCATGTTTATGCACTAACGCAGGTATTTCTGAGCTGAGTCCACACCAGTCCTCTGGCCCCAAGTTCAGGAAAGCATCCTTCTTCAAGAGGACTCTTGAGCACCTGCTTTCATTTGCATATTTATTTTTTTTTATGGCATCCTGGTTTCTAGAGTGAAAGGCAGGTTAACGTCCCATGGAATGGGGCTCGGGTGGACAGCAGTACTGCAATCTGTGACTACATCCCTTTCAGCTTAGTGAGAGCTAAAGGCCCTCTCTGCAGAGAAACTTGATCCATCTAAACCTGAATCTTCATGCAAAAGCTTGAGCTAGGAGACGAAGTGAAGATTGAATAAAATCTGAAATCTAAAATGCATTCATTTAAAAATTAGTATTTCTTTTTCATTATTCCTGTTTATTGTTTGAGAAAAAAAAAAGTCATTTTTACTGATTTCGGTTTTTCTCTTTAGTCTAAAAGCAACTGTCTTTGCAGCCATTGTCTTTTTCCTGCTCTATATTTCTTTTTTAAAGACATTCAGCTTCATGGATCTCTTTTTTCCACACCTTTTCAAGCTTTATTTTGTGAGCAACTCTTTATAGAGGAGTCCAGCGTTTGTAAACCTTTGCTAGTGGCATGGTGAGAATGCTAGTGATAGCGCTGCCTTTTCCTCTAAGGGAATCATTGATGACAGATAAGTGCCAAACTCTTGTGAGATATAGGTACAACAATATAAGAACTAGCACACTGGCAGAGATGAAGAGGATCCCTGACACCATAATGCTATTTTCTATGGTAGGCAGGAATGATGTTTAAAGAAAGTGTAGAAGACAGAAGAAAAATGAAGAAGTAAGTATTAGATATAAAGGTATGTTTTCCCATTCCTGATGGTTAGTGATTTAGGGTCTTCTTGAACTAGACAATAATCTGAGTGATTTTGTTTAACATCCACTGGTGGCTGGGAACTTGTCTATTTGGTTTTCAAACCCATTTTCACTCCTGGCTCTCACAGTTATGACAGTGAATTCCATGATGGAGTTATGTATGAACTTGATGATACTGGAGGTTTTTCCAACCTTAAAGATTCTATTATTCTATGGCACAGAAAAATACTTCATAATGCTGATAGGGCCTGTCCTTTCATACAAAGGGAAAACAACAGGTAATGTAACCTCTTTTAGGAGTAAGAAGCCCTGAATATGCAGGGGTTTAGTACAGCAAATGTACAGTTCCACAAAATTTGTAATTACTCCAGTTTAATTGCAGGTCACTTTTGAAAGGCAACCCATAGTCATCCATTCTTCCCACTTTCCCTGCACCAGGTATAGCAGTTGAGCAACCTCAGAGGGAGTTTATCTGACAGCAAATGAATCCACTAGAAGGCTATTAATTTTCCTTCAGAATAGCAGCCTTACCACACAGCCACTGAACCAGGAGCATGCAGACAGACATGAGGAAAGCAGAGGGATGCCGCCTACCGCCAGATGGGTTAAGCCCATCGTAAGTCTACACAGGGTCTCAGTGGCAGGAGTGTTGAGAAGTGTAGAAACTACACCAAGACAAATTCCACCCTCAGTGACACGGGCACAAGAGCCACCCAAGTTTGAACAGAATACAGTTTATTAACTGCAAGGAGAACGATGGGCTTGTTCCTATAGTGCTTGAGTAGGAGGAGCCTCGTAAACGTAGTTTTCCAATCTGTTTCCCTGACCTCACTTGGAAAAAAAATCCCACCAACTATGCTACAAATGGTAGCTGCAAGTTTTCCTCCTCTCTGTTATTGCTCTTCAGATCTTAAATCGAGATTTTCCATTACAACAAGAGGCATTAATGTAGTGCTGTCTCGTACAGTGTACAGTGCTTATCCGCATATTGGCAGCACCTTTGTGTTCCAGTGCTGTAGGGAAGAAGTAAGAATTTACTTGCAGACGAAGTGACAGACACTGTCAAGTTCACTTAGGTATTTGGATTGAACTCCTGAATTTAAATCCAATGAATATCAATTCACTTAATTTCTTTTCCTTACTATATATCTCATATTATTTAATTACAATAATACCAATTTTGCCGTAATGGTATTGATCATTTAATAATACTCAGCTGAAAATAAATGTGACTGTTTAAACATGAAAAGATCCCGAGTCAGCTAAAAAAGCCATGAAGCTCAGACCTTAAAGGATTGGCAGGTTCTAATGGAGATTTATTTCTTGTATCTATTTACAAATTTTTGTCTTATTTCTTTTTCAAAACTGAGGGAGGGGAACATCTGAGTCTCCCTTCCCCCACTTAAAAGTCAGCAAAACTTTGCTAAGAAAACAAACAGAAAAGGCTCCGAGTAACGCATGAGCTCCAGAGGAATGCTATGGTCCAGCTGCAGCCGGGGCTGAGGGACATTGGTGGCTCCAGTTGTTTGTTTCTTGCAGATACAGAGTACTCTCCTCCCTTCTGCCTGGAGTGCCTCTGCATTTGTTTTGGTTGAATTCCCACCGAAAATGGTAAAAGTGTAGGTCTGTGTGTCATGACAGCCCTTGAGCAGCAGAGCTGCCACATTCTTCTTAGTCTCCATCAAGTGGGCACCACGGTTCGTGCTCCGGTACCTCCTGCAGCTTTCCTGGTGCTGCAGCTGTGGGGCAATTACACGCTGCACTGTGCAAAGTGAAACATGCTGCCCGTTGGATGCTATTTTGGAGGTGAATCCAGAGGAACTGATAAAAGGTCATGACAGAGGGACAGAGGGGGCAATACGGAAGGTTTTCCTGGGTGAAGTTCTGGCACGGCTTTCTGTCCAGTTGAAATAGTAACGCCTAAGAGATAGCTGCTCCATCAGAGACCCTTAGCTGGACCTGAGGCCATCCTGGAGGTAGCAGATACAGCTTTGACATAGCAGATATAGCACCCAGAAGTGTGTAGCTTTCTCTGCCTTTGGTTCAGGAGCAGTTTTCAACAAGAAAGCAGGAAGAATCCTATAGCTAGCGTTTCCAGGGGTCGCTGTGGGATTCACCACACTGCCCTAAGGCTTTGTGAAGAATCATAAAAAAAAAAAAATCAAGTTAGACTGAGATGTAGACAAACATTTAAGCATGTACAGAGCTTTGAAAGTACGAACAGTCTTTGGACTACAACCATACTCAAAGCTATGCGAGTAGTTAGCTGCTATCTTGAATCACAGCCATTGTCAGCAGCCTGTGATTAAATAAGGAGTAAGAGGGAGATTTGTATTGCATTTGGGATGTTTCACAATGGTTTTGAACTGAAATAACACAATACCAGGAGCATTCATTCACAATTCAGTAGGGTAACTACAGCAGTCTAAAAATCATCCCACTTGTCAGAATAATCCAGATGGTAGACAGACATATGCAGGAATCCTTTTCTGGATCCCTCCAGGCTGGTGGAACAGGTCACCGCAACCGTCTGTTCATCCCTGTACTGTGCTGGTAGGTCTCTGAGGTACCAGCAGACCAGGATGTGTGAAAACTGGCTGCTTATGGTTCAAGCAAAAAGTCAGTCAAATCTTCTCTGACTATCAGTGTAAACTGTTCAAGCAAGCCAAGATGCTTTTGCTTAAAATGAAATAAGAAGCAGCATAATTTTTTTTTTCTCTCTGTGGACCCATGGGATCAGTAATTTGTTAGGCAGTGATGATTCACTCAGAATCACAAGAGAACTTCTTGTGCTGGTACAGCTGGGAGCCTGAGGGAGCAGAGGAGTCTGTCATGGGTGGTTTTCAGCCATGACTTTGTTTTTTTCGTGTCTGTTGTTGGAGTGTTCATCTGTAGAACAACACCAGGCCTGGGCACCAGCAGCAGCAAAATACTGCTGCCTGCCTTCTCACAAGTACCAACAAAAAGGGAAAAACTATCTTTTCAATCTCAGGCAACCTGCCTGGATCTCCCTTCACTTCAACACCGCTTTCCTTTTCTTTGGAGTGTCTTGTGGGCTTGTAGCCAGTCTCTCCAGTCCTCGTGGGACAGTTCAAGTGCCATAATTTCATCGTAAGGCCAGCAGCGAAATTCTGGTGGCACAGGGACTGATTGACATCCTTGGCTGCGAGTAGAGCTAAGCTAACAGGGATTGCTCAGGCAACATTGCTGGGTCAGCTGGGTCCCCAGATGCGTGTGAAATTTAGTGCTGTCCCAGAGAGGAGCAGTGGGAGCTCCTGGCCACTGTGTCTTCATCTCTGAGAGCTGCTCCAACAGGCAGTGGAACCTGCTCCAAAAGGCCCTCGAGTTGAGGGCATTGATCACGTGAAGGCTCTTGGTCACATGGAGGTGTCAATTTCCAGCTAATGATCAAGAAATTTGGTCATGCCTGTTGTATTGCCATATCCATTTCTTAATTCTTTATTTGCTAACACTATCTTTTCTCACATTTTCTGTCATAGAAAGATTTAGTAAATTTAGTAACAAACATTTACCTATAGTGAGTATACTATAAACTAATTTAGTGGAAAAAAACTGAATTGTTTCGCAAATTTCAGCTTAGTACCAATGGTGAATAGAAAGATGTTACAAATGAAACCAAAGGGAGGGACATCTTCCCATCTCGCTTCCAGGCACACGTATACCTGAAGGGAGAGCTACAGCTCCTTTTGATTCGTGATGTCGATATCTGTCTTTGAGTACTTCAGTCTGAGTTTTATGGATAAACTTTTACAAGGCATTTCATTGAAAGATCATAATTAAACTGAGATCATAAGTAAGAGATGCTGCTTGAACTATCGAGTTTGAAGATTACAGCTTTATGTACGCTGGAAATTGGGGAACCCTGTTATTACAGGCAGAGTGATATTCTTGTAAAGCTGTTATAGATGGACATAGCAATTCTGAACGGAGAAGGAAACAAAACATCTCCATTTGGTCACTGTAATTGCATCCACATCAGGACTTCAGCTACATGAGTAAAAACTTACACTTCCAAATTGATTTTGCAGTACAGGTCCAACTTTCTATGAGATTTGAGTTAAAGTAGACATGTAAGAAAGGGAAGGCATGAGCACTGCTGGCTGGGGAGAAGGAAATACCTGAAACTCCTGTTTTCCTTTTCTCCAGCCGTGCCATCTGGCTGTTTCTAGCTCAGAGACCAGAGCAGCAGACCCTGGAGCAGAGCGGTAAAAGAAATGAAAGAGTTAAAGTGAGTCTGAGAGAAGCAGGGGCAGTGCAGAACTGTGGAAGGAAAATGCTTCCCAAAATGGATCAAAAATAACAAATACAAAATGTACTGAATGAACTTTTGGTTTTGCTTAAGATTAACTTAAATTTTTTAGAAGAGAAAAAAACACTTTCTCTAACAACACGAGCCCTGTGTATATTTACCTGAGGCTTATAGAAATAGCTCGTATGACAGGGCTGGCTCCATAAACTCCACCTAAGAAGCCTAGATCAGCAAAATTCAATCTGGAAGCTGTCTATACATTTATGAAACCTGTCTGAGGTTTCTAAGTTAACTAATAAAGTCATCTTTTGTTTGTAAAAAGATATAGCAGTTTTATAAATTAATACTGAAGTCCATGGAAATAAATTTTCAGCATTCAGTGCTTTAGCGAACTTTTGTTTAAATTCTAGCGATAAAGAAATGCTAACTGAAGATGAGAGACATAAAGTGAGGGCTATTTGTAAATATGTTTAATTATTTTTGATGGCTTTTTTACTCACTGGGGACTTTCAGCAGTGTAATGCTTCAAATAAATCTTAAGGAGGAAGTTAAAGTAAGGAGTCAGCTGCTCTAAGGCCGATCAAATAGTGCTTTTCTGTGTGTTTTACTAACAGATGAACAGGCGATCCCATTTATAGAGCATACTACATGTTGACAGAAGGCATTACTTCATTTTGCAGTATTGGCAATTTGAGATCTTAACAAAACAATGCTGAGGTCGCTCTCATTCTGTATTGCCATCCTTGGAATGCGGCTTGGGTTTTCATTAACTCTGTCGCTACAGATGCAGGCTGATTTTAGGGGTGGGGAGTAATAAAGATGAGAGAGCGGAAAGTTGTAAACAGCTTAAATTCTTTGTCCAGTGTGGATGAATTTTTTTTGCCTTAACACTCTCTGGTGTTCTCAGCATCTTGTGGACACTTGGTCTGACTGGAGGTGAATGGGTGGATAGCTCGCAAGGGCTTTGATACCTCCCAGCTGTTGTCTGGGGAGAAGTGGTCCCAGACTCCTGCAGCCAGTGAATATAAGCTTCAATATAAACAGTAAAAGTTTGGAAATTCAGCCCAGTGCTTGGCTCGCAGCATTCTGCTTAGGAGCACAAATCATGTACAGGACCACTTCCAAGATTTCCCCTCAACTTTTCAATCAAGGGAGAAAGACAAAAAGGGGGGAAAAAAGAGCACGGTTCTGCTTCACTGCTGTATTATTCCCGCTTTCCCCTATGCTGGCTTCATTGAAAGCACTGATATTATCAAGCTAGAGTAAAACTGCGGTGAATCTTTCCAAGGCCTTTTCTGTACGTACATTTTTGTGAGTTTTATCAGGACAGTTAAAGCAATACAAGTCACTTGAGAGGAATTTAACTACAAAAGAACTGGGCGTCCTTACTGCAGAAGGAGAGCAGGCTCGTGAGGGATTCTTCAGGAATAGCTGCAGTGCTTTCAATTCATCACCTACCTTTTTCCAAAACAATTGCCTGAGAACAGGCCAGCATTTTTATACAACCCAGCCTTTCCCAAGCTGTTTTGCCCAGGGGGATCTTCCCCTCCCAGATTAGCCTAAGTGTCATTGCTCAGAGCTACCACCTCTGGATCTCTGGATCTGGGAGGCTACGAGGCTATGCTCTGCTTTCACCTTCCTCCCACCCTTGCAAAGGGAATAGCCCCAGTTTGGAATATACTGGGAATAACTGCATTCAAGCTACAAGGCATTCAGTGTCGTTACATCAGTAAAGGAACCTGTAGCTTAAAACATTACAGCTCTGCAAGGAGAGACACTGCTTGGATGATGGCGCATGCCTTATATGAATCATGCTTTCATGTCCCTGTTGCTTTTTGAAAATCACTTTCTCAAGTGTGCTTGCACTCAGGGCTCCAGTTTCCAGGTAACAGGGAACACCAGACGCCCAAGCACTGGATGATTTAGCCTTTCACCGAATGCAACTGGGAAGCAGTTGTGAGCACTAACATATTATAACCCTTCAGTTAAAGGCAGATCTCTGGCGTGAGGACTAATTTCTGAGCGTGAGATGCCATCTTTATGGCGCAGCAGTCACATCTGGTGCAACTGTCGTCACAGCTGCTGCAGAGGGAACAAAAGTGCAATCAATACACCTTTTGCTGTGTGTTTACTGGGCTGTGTTTTCAGCAATGTGAACTGCTCAATACTGAGTTAGTCCATGAATCCTTGTGGGTAAGGTAATCTGTTTTGCCTGGACGTACAAGACAGGACTTCTTGCAAATCCCTTCCCCAAGCTCCAACCTGTGTGCATTTTGGTTTATATTTTAGGAATACGTGACCATTGAAACAGGCTATCCAGCGAGCTGGACAAAAGGTGTTTGATGTCATTCTTTTGCGTAGCACAGCTTGTTGTAGGGCTCTGTACATGATGTATCTGCAATGACAGCTTCTACAGGTGGGTGCACATAGTCAGCATACTCTGCTGGGTCTGGAAATGTATTCAGAGAATCAGCCATGGTACCTGCTTTAGACTGACATGTCCCAAACTCTTTCGACTCTATTGTCTGCATAGAGTAGGTCTTCAGTGACTGTAATGGAGACCAAGACACCTAACTCATGCACAGACACTGACAGGTAGCTGTGTGAATCTGAAGATTAATCCCACCTGGAACACTTGGACATGTTGTTGTTTTTTTTCCCCCCTTATCTATTTTACAGTGTTTTCAGTCTCAGGCTAAGAGTCATCCAGAGTGTTTCAAGATTCTGCATTTCCCCATCTCTCCTTTGTGTTGTGCTGAAGTCAGTTCCCTCATACTCTCATTCACTTGTCATGACAGGTCAGGGGACCTTTTATGCCTAAAATCATTAGGTGATCGAAGTTTCTTACGGGAAGACAAATATGCTTTGATGCTTCTGCAGTCCTGAGGTGAAAACAACGATGGACTTATAGCCAGGGAAAATGATGCTGGAATAAAACCCATTACTGGTACAAGCTCTCAGAACTCCATATACTGAAATTGTAACCATACACTGGAATTGTAACCATACCTGTTCTTCAGAGCAAAACCAGATCGTGACTGTAAATGACTAGAGCATACTGTAAAAATACTTATTGTTAACTGGGTGGAGAGCCATATATACAAGTTTAAATTACCTCATAAGGAACTCAGAGCGTGAAGTTATTGCTTGTGATGCCATTTTATAGTTACAAAAGAAGAAACGTTTCAAAAGCCATTAATCACAGTAATGAGCATAAATTTGCCGCAGTGGAAAAAGCCAGTTTGCTGGCATTCAAGTATTTTATTTGCAACTCCTTGAATCCACTTCTAATCAATTCAGGAAAATGATCCGTGGGTTACAAGCAGGCTGCATGGAGGCTCTGGGTTTACGACTGTGAGAATATCCTCCTGAGCTGTCCCACAGCCCAAGGCCCAGGAATGACTCAAAGTGTCTGTCTTTGGTTAAGTCCATCCAGTGATCCAAACCAAGATCCAGTGAAGCTGAAAATTCTAGGTTCCCATTTCCAGTGTGGGCTGCCTGGCATAACTGTTCTGCTCCCCAGTTTAGGGCAGGCTGCCTGCCAGGGCTTGGCCGTGCCAAGACCTCAGGGACTGTGGCTGTCCTGCCACAGGACTGTGGCAAATCCTAATTCTATAGTAATTCCCAGGCTGGCTTTCTGGCTTCCCAGGCTCCCTGTCTTCGAGCTGAGATGCACTGGGGTGCCTCCTAGGGACTGTCGCTCCCAGAGCAGTTTGCATGAGTGCTCTGCCAAGGCTCAGAGAAAAGGGAAATTTTTGTCCGGCTCGTTGCTAGCCAAGCAGGCTACTTTGTGATTTGTCTTTTTCTGTCTCAAAAAAAAAAAAAAGTATAAGAATTTATAGTTCACAAGAAGTTCTAAAATGCTGGCTTTAGACTCAATTGAGTGGAAGTCAGATTTTGAAAAGCTAAGTTCCTTTTCAACTGGAACGCTGGCTTTTCCACCAGCTCCAGTGAATACTATGAGTAATAATACCCTGACTCTTAATTTACAGTTGAAATCCAGAACAGAAGAACACAAGGTCCATCTGCTTACACGATCCCAACATTATTGACAACTACAAAAACACGGTATTTGTAACCACTTCACATACAGTCTGAAACGTATTAAACAATGACTTCATCTGAAGAGGTTTGTTAACATTATGAATATTATTATTGCTGGTCCCAAGAGGCTTGGTCTTGTTCCAGTCTTGAAATAATCACTTTTACACTGCAAAACTGGTCTCTGAATGACAACATTAAATCAAAATGTACAGTAGTCATTTTACTTCTTGGGAGGTTTTATTGTCTCCTTATTACTCTGTGCAGTAAATGGATTTTAACAATCCTATACAGTCCACAAAACAACTTTGAATAAACTTTAGGCTTGTGAAACAGCCCTTCCCCCCTCCTAAATTCTTGTCAAATACCCAGATGATAAATTTAGCTAGAAGCCCATGGTTCTATATGTTGTTGATAAGCATTCCTCTTTCTAGACAGAGCAAGCAATGCATGTATCTGTAGCTGATTTGTTTCAAGTTAGTGTTTTAAACTTTTTTTTATATAGCTGCAATTTCTGTAAAAGTCATATGTAATGAAAGAAAATTGTGCTTTTCGCCCTCTCTAGTTCTTGGAAGACATTTTAAGGAGAAAGATAATTGCTAGTGAGAGCTCGACCACTAATGCAGTTTACAGTGAACGTGAGTTGCAAGGAGATAAACAAGGAAGGAAATACATGGAGATCTACCCACTTTCAGGAACTAAAAAAATCTTCCAGTGAATTGTTTTTTTTTTTCCCAGATATGTGTCATTTACAGATATGAGACTTCACCAAGAGTTTTGTCTTGTATACTTAATCCACTTAAGCTGTTTTGAAACTCTAAACCTGGAAGTTAGTTTTTTTCTTTTTTTTTTTTCCTTTTTTTTCCCCTCCCTTCATTTTTTCCCCTTATTCCTGTCTGCCTTTTAAGCTTGTTCTGTCAGCACAGAAAACCAATCATTAAAAAAAAAAAAAAAATTAGGCCTGAAACTCTGACATTTCTCTTCACACGAAGCAGTGAGTGGTCCCGTTTATTTAAATTGCAGCCTTTGAGGAGAGAAAAGGATGGCAGGATAACTGGTAGTGTCTACTGCACCTTTAAAACCCAAATGAATTCTGGTGACCCACAGGGTAAATGCTAATTTTTATTGGTAAACTATTTTATGCCATTCCATAGGTTTTGATGTACAGGTTTTTTGATTGTACAGGTTTGGAGTTTTAGTTTAAAGATGTTCTAGTGAATTTTCACTGATGCTGGAGACAGAGACCAATGTGTAAAGATATGGGATGCAAAGTAATTTAACCTTCTTCTAAAATACGGGTCTTTCAGATTCAATTTCCTTGCCAAGCTGCTGATAACTGATAGTGCAGTAATGTGCACGATCACATGCAGAACACCATTGGCCTATACATTATACAGTATATATACAGTGGCCTATAAGTTAAACAGTATATATACAGTGGCCTATAAATTAACCAGTGTAGTGATTTATTGGATGAAAAAAATACGGAAGTGGTAATGAGAATTAAGTACCTGAGTGAAATTCTGGTGACACACCAGTGCTAACACACTCCTGGATACTCACTAACACATTTTCATTAGAGATGAGGTTTCCCTTGTGATTGCTCCATGAGTTGTCCATTTCTTACACTGAGTGCTTACCAGAAGAGCTGGTTTTGGCCCCTGGGGGCACATTGTCTTGAGCCTCACCTTCCCCTGTGGCTACTTCTGCAGCGCTGCCGCTCCTTCCCAGGGGGTGCCCCATCAGGCAGCAGCAGTTCCAGCTGACCACAGGCAGAGGGCATGGGGAAGAGTGGAGGGCAGGGTCCTCCTCTAGATGCTTACTGATGCCATTCCTAAGAAAAATTGCCCCTCCTGCCCCTCAGCAAACCACAGTTTACAGGTTTGAGTTCGTAATCTGGAGTCCAGTTTCCCCTCTTGAGCTTCAGAGTTGGACAGTGCGGGACCCTTACGTGGGTGTGCAGCGGGGTGCAGCTCTTCTCAGCTTGCACCACCTGGTGCGAGCACAAGATGGGTGTTTGTGTTTGGGGAACACAGGCTGCTTTGTGTCTGCTCCCGAGGAATAAAGTGCTAACTTCCTCTCCACCGGTATGAGCAACAGTCGGGCAACTGTGCTCCTTGAGAACTGTAACAGCGTCATGCTCTTCTAGTGCATTAGATCTCATCTAAAGGGGTTTTAAGTCATCTAGGAAACTACATTGACCGAGTTCTTTCTAAATAGGATTTCTTTTTTCTAAGAAGATTTAAGTCACTGTTGTGAAAAAGCATCTCCATGAGTGAGACCACGCTTTATGGGCATTAAGTACTATTTCCCTTATTTCTGTTACAAGCTGGTGAGAAACTATCGACATGTTTTGATAGGTAGCAAATAAATACTTAAAAAAAACCCCAACAGGTTAGTTCTGAACAAAAGATTTTTGCATTGTATTATCCCTAATTTCTGATTCTGTAGTTTCTGGGTTTTGTTTCTAGAGCTTTATGCATTTGATTTATTTGTCTCATCTTTTCTCTGTCTTCTTTTTGGGAAATAGACTTGAACTGCAACTTGTAATGTCCGAATGAACATTTAGCTAGAATAAGTGCTAATTCCCTGAGGAAGAAGTGTGCTGCCAGTATCACTCTTGGCCCCGGCTCAGCAGCCACAGAGGCAAGTCTTTTCCAGATTTGGAGTTAGCTCTCTGTGGAAGCTGCATTCATCTGCTATTGGAAAGGTCAAACAAAACAAGACCTTCATGCTTGCTTGAAGCTTTTTCACCTGCAGATGCCGGCTGTTTTTTCATCTGATAAGTACAGTAGCCCCAGCTTTCCGGAATGAAAAGAAGCAAGGCGCTGAGATTATTAAGGACTTTTCTGAAAGTCAAAGTGAGATTTAAAGGCTGATCCCATAGCTAGGCCCCCAGGTGGGCTTCCCCTCACTCAGCTGCAGATGCCTGAAGGGCAGAAATCTGAACTAATTGTCATGGACTCCCAGTGAAGTCAAGTAGGCACTTCAGTTTATGTCACCTATTTTAGATGTCGACTGGGAATGACATAAATAATCCACCAGATGTGTCTGTTTCTTCCCATGGACTAGGGAAGCCTAGGGTGATAAGCTGAGATGGAGGCGGTAGATATTTACATTTAGGTGAGGCAAATCCATTACTGCGATAAGGACCAATTTGGCTTCCCTCCTGTAATAGGGTGGATTTGGAAATTTTTTTCCTACCTCATCTGTTGTGACATCAGACAGCTTGAGTCACTAGTTCCAGGAATTGTGGCAGAGAAGTAGAGAAGTTGCTTCTCCCCAATTTCATAATTGTATGCTGTCTGCAACTGGATAGCTGGTTTCCTTTGTTTAAGAGCAATTACTCTTGAAAAAGCACCCAGTTCATAGAGTAATACTGGAAAAACAAAACCTGGCTTTATTACTGATCAGCACAGTAAAATTTAATTACCTGCTGATTTCTCAGCTGCTGTGTTGGAAGCAACTAAATTTTAGCTGAAACATTTTTCATTCTTCTTTGCTGATATCAACAACAAATGATAAATAAGAGAGAAGGAGTGAAGGTTTTTACTTTAATCTGCATTTGCAGGTGTAAAACATACATTACAGCTTCTTAAAGCAGTGCAAGGAACAACCACAAAGGGAATAATGGAAAGCATTAAAAAAAAAAAAAAAGGCAAGGAAGCAGTACCTCATACAATAGCAGTGATTTAAAATGAATTACTAAAATTTTTCCGGTTTATATTGGTTTTTTTCTTGATTGAATAGCCTTGCAGTAAATGTGCAGGAAATTAATTGTTACGGCTTGTATCACCTGTTAAGAGAAACTGGCCTGGAAGGTTTACACTTCTCAAAGTGTAAACCCACTCATTCCTTGGGTACCCTTTATCAGGTAAATATAGGAGGGACGAAATTTGGGAGGAATACCAGGGAGGAATCATAAATGAATGTGAATAAGGAAGGAACGTGAAAGGGGAAAAGGTAGTCAGAACCTCCTGTGAAAGAGCCATATGTTAATCCTAGTCGCTAAGTGGCTTAAAAGAGGGACGGATCATTGCAAGCAAGCAACAGAGCAGTACAGCTCAGTTGGGTACTGCTCATTGCAGACTAGGGCCACGCTCCAAATCCTCTGCAACTGGAAGTCAGACAGACTCCTTGGCCACCACAAGTACGGTATAAGTGAGTTTTCTAGTCACAGCCCCGATAACTCGCTTTCAAAATCCAGAAAGCTTTTGTTTTAAGGTCTGGCCTTTGAAAACACCTTCTGCAACTAGCAACTAACTTTAAATGTTGTTACTAGGAATCCAAAAATCTTGAACTGTACTATTAAATGTCTAGTAGCTGCAACTTAGCAGATCATTTGAGATTCTATAAATTAAAATACTTTAAAAGTATTTTCTCCCTCTTTTGTCTGTGGACAGAAACCCCCCACATCTAATAAACTTGCATTTTTCTGGATTGACACCCCCCCAAACTCTTAAGTTTTTGCCCATAACTCTTTCCTTGTAAAAAGTTGTGCTTTCTCTGCTTGCATAGCCTTTATTTTCAGCCTTATCTGCAGCAATGTAAGAACCTGCCACTATTGCAAAGGTATTTCCATGCATGCTCTTCTTCTGCCCTCGGTATCCTGCTCCCAACTAGACAACCTCCTCCTTTCCTTTATGCCAGCTCTGGCACTCATCTCCTCCCTCTGAAAGCTGATTCAGCCAGCTAAATGGGAAGAAAATGGTGGGCTGCATTTGCTGTATTGGTTTGCAACAAGCATAGAGGCAGAGGGAAGGGAAATGGTGGCAGCGTGCAGCTGGGAGGCGGGTTACAGGAGCGGGACTCTCCACAATGAATTACCAGGTCAGATGAGTTCAACCTGCAAAACCTCACCTTTAGTCCTTCCCTGCTTTGGCTTCTCCCCCTGGGGCATTCCTCACCTTCCTGGCTTTATGGTTTTCTCCCTTTTCCTAACCTACTCTGTTTCCTATAAGTTTCACATCTCTCCCTTTGCTACTCTTTTTCTTATGTATCTTCTAGTTGAGAGTTTCTGGTCTCCTCCATCCTATTCTTTTCACTTCGGGGTGTTTATTGAGACATGCCCCCCCACCATGTTTTAATCCTGATGTTTAGCATTTCCTTTTGCATTGACCATTTTCAGAAGATGGAGCTAAAAAGAAGGTGGTGATGCTACAGAGCATCTATATGCAGAGCATCTATATGCCTCTCCCCAGTCTTGTTCACCTGCTTTCTGTGGTCAAATGTCATACCTGCAGAGCACAGGAAAAACGTTAGGAGTCAGAGCGTATGATACGTTCAGAGTTCTCTTACTGAAACCATATCCTTGAAATAAATAAAAAACACAACAGAAGGGAATATCGGAGACTCAGATCCCTTTTTTAAACTTTTTTTCCCCGTCTGCCTGCTTGGAGATCCTGATGATTTAAAATCTTTGATTCGTAAGGTTTCTTTCTGTTGGGTGCTGCTTTCCAATACATGTCCTGCAGCTGCTCGCACAGCTACTCTGCCTCATTTTCCAGGAAGGGGAGTAGCACAGATTGTTCACCCGAGAGACAAAAATGGACTTTATGGGTAAATGCAGATATTGTATTCTTTGTCCACGCCAAGTTAAGTGAAAATTACCTCTCTGTCCATGGGAACTCTTAAAGATTATTTCCTCTGCAGTAGGAGTTAAGATCCATGGAAGATCTGTAACTGGAAGCTCGTTGGGTACAGTCCATCATCAGCAAGAACGTTAAAACTTCAGCTCAACCGATCTATTTTTCCAGCATGTATTTTGAGTTATTTTACAAATTTGTTTCCCAAAAAAACGCTTTTCTTTTTCCCCCGGAAGAACTATGTTACCTTTGTCTATAGATAACACAATGCACTGGTAACATGTTTGCTGAGATTGTAGGTCGGAAACAGTAAAACTCATTAATTTCATATACATCACGCAGCACTAGAATAAGGCCACTTCCTCAGAGAACAACGGAGAGTAAGTGGGGGAGTTCTAACCAAGATTTGTGCAAAGCATTGAAAAATGATTAAGAAGATGGAGGAGGGCTGAGGAAATCATCTAGCCTGTCCCCAGCCTCAGTCGGCTGAGGTCATGCCTAAGTGAGGGAGGTTTATGTATTTTTAACCACTTCCACTGATGGAGATGCCATAGCCTCCCCTGGTAAGTCTCACGGAAGTCACTACTTACTCTAACACAGCAGAACGCAATTTTCCCTCAGAATTTGTTTCACCTTCTACAGTGTGTGTAAATATGTGTTCACAGAATCACAGACAAAGCCTACGAGCTCCAGAACCGTGACCCAGTCCTCACAAACGGCGCGTTATAAAACCACGTCGTGCAAAGTCGTTTTTACTTGTGCCTCTCTCTTTGGCCTTAGGCCCTCCCTTGCAGGCCCGGGGCCGCCCCGCCGAGCTCCAGGTGCTGGGGGGGCCGGACGGATGCTTTGCCCGGGGGGTGAGAGACCGGTCGGGGCCTACACGGGGCACCTCGCCGGGCGGGCGTCGGGGATCGTCCGGGCCAGTCCGCTGTCAGCCGGGCGCAGAGACCCCTCCCCGGCCCTCTCCGCCCCGGTCCGGCGGCGGCAGGAGGGCTCCCCCCGCCGCCCCTCCCCGCAGGTGCGGCCGCGGGGGGAGGCGGGAGGGAGGGAGGGAGGCTGTCCCCCCCCCCGCGGGGGAGTCACCAGCGCTGGGCGGGAGGGCTGGAACCACCACCCCTTCGGTGGCGGGGCCACCATCTCCTCCTCCTCCTCCTCCTCCTCTATCTCCTGCTCCCGCTGCCGGGCGGTCCCGCCGAGGGGCTGCCGGCTCCCGTGGCGGGGTGGGGACAGCCGGGGGCGGGGACAGAAGTTACGAGGAGGGGCGGCGGGAGCCGGAGGCTGCCGGGCGGGAGCCCGGCGCTGCCGCCGTCGCCGTTTGAGGGCAGAGCAGCGCCCAGCGCCGCTGCAGCCGCCGCCGCCGCCGCGCCGTGTGGAGGGAGCGGCCCCTCCGCCTGCCCCTCCGCGCCCATGGGGGACTCGGTGTTCGGGGAGAAGCCAGCGCTGCGCTACGCGGTGAGTGCCGGAACGGGTTCTGTGGGGCGGGGAGTGGGGTTCGGAGGATGGTGCGCCCACGTGTGCCCGCCGCTCCGTCCATCCGTCGGGGGGCACAGGCGGGGAAGGCGGCCCGTGGTGCTGCCGGGGGGGAGCGGCCGGTGGCGGGGAAGGCGGGCTGCAGCAGCCGCTGGCGGGGAGGCAGCAGGGGGAGCGGGGCCGCTGTGGGGTGCGGAGGCGCTTTGGAGGGGACTCCTGCCACCTCCCCCCCCCCAATCTCCTCGGGCGGTTGTCGCTTTGCTGAGGAGCGGCCTGGCGGGGCGGCCCCCCCGCGTCGGGAGCGCCTCTGGCTCTGGGTAACCGGTTCCGGCAGCGCTCCCGCTGCATTTGGGGTGATAACAGCCCGTTTTGTTATTTCTTTCGCGAGAGGCCGTGCCCTTGAGAAGCCCCTTCCTTTCCACCAGCCTTATTTGGAGCATTTTCTCAGTTACTCTGTCAGGAAAAAAAAAAAAAAAAAAAAAAAAAAAGGCACATAAACTCAGCCGGCTGCCTCCTCTCCCGAAGTCATAAATAAACGCTAGCACGAGTAGTACGGTGCGGAGTGTGATGCTGCTCTCGTTTACACTCATGTAAATAATGGATAATTTCATTGCTGCTGGTGGAGTTAGGCGGGAGTTGTCGGTCAGAGCCGGCGGGCTGCTCTGGTCCTGCTGAGCACGGCACCGCAAGGATAGGCATCGCTTGCGGGATGCGCTGCGGTGTGCTGTTCTCGCTCGGTCCGCCTTGGTTCCTTCAGTATTGGCCATTAAGTTTCTTTTTATACTTACTTTTTAAACCTTCTATGAACAGTTTAGAGCAGAAGAAGTTTGGGGTTTTTTGGGGGGGGGGAGGGTAATGTCTGTCTGTGTAAATACTCTTACACCCACTCAGCTGTAAGTATTAGTGTGTTCAGCTGCTGTAGTAATACTACAGCTTTTAGAGGTAATAACACGTTTGCTAAACCAGTTATATAGAAGCAAAGACGTTTTATATCATGTGTGAGTAGTGACGGTGATTTCGCTGGGAAGCTAGCTAGTTACAATGCATCAAATGAATTGGAACCTCTTCTTTTAATAGAGTATTCGTATTTAGACACAGAGGAGACCAGTGACAGTCACGTCACATGCTAGCTCCATGAAACTTTTATTGCTTCCTGTGATTGTGCTTGTCAGTCTACCATTAACAAGTTACAAACACATTATTGTTTCTGTCAGTTGGGTATCGGTCTGTCTTCTTGCCCGCAGCCGGCAGCAGACAGTGCATTAAGTCCAGGTCAGCAGGGATGCAAAGGAAAAAGCGGGATGGCCTGCTGTCTCAGATGACCATTGCCACTGTTGCAAAACCACTGCTCTTTGCTGGATATTGCAGCAAAGGGGAAATTGTGCATCTACAAATATTTTTAATTTTTTAAAAGATTTATTTTTTTTTTTTTGCTATTTTAAGATCTGTTTTATATTTTAATAATGAAGTAACAACACCTACATATCCAGGTAGGTGACTTTTGCAGGTGATGTTACTGGTTTGTTTAGAGAACATGGATCTGGATGCTGTGCATTATCCATGCATATGCTTGATGTGAAGTCTATGAATAGCCTGATTGAAATCAAATGCTTGTTGACCTGAAGGTAAGCTAAGACTTTAGAGCTTTGTTGGATTGAGGCCTTAGTAATTACTGCGTAAGTGTAACTTAGAACCATTCTCACTAACTTTGAATAATTGCGTGGTGTAAATAGAAATAAAATTATTGGATTGTTTTGGTAACTGGAATAAAAATTACACAGTGTTATAGTATTTAATAGCAATTTATTGACAGAATAGTAGTTTCTGTGGTAGGCTTGTCTTCTGCTTTTCAGGACTGATAATTAAAGTTCCATGATTTTCAGAAAAGTGCATAAGGAAGCATCTGCATTAGCATCTTGGTTCAGATCAGCAGTGTGCTTTTGAAAAGAATCTCCCTTTTGAAGGGAATCTCCTGGTCTTCCCCGCTCCTGTGCCTTGGTTCAGGTTTCAGGGCAGTCCTGGAGTGTGGGAAACAATGTTTGTTCAGGTGATGCTGAACTGCTGGGAGATGTGCTCCTGGTGCTGCCCAGTGCCTGGAGGGTATTCCAGCCTCAGGACCAAGCTAGAATCAGCTGGAGTGTAAATTTCTGAAATTCGCATGGTTTAGACATCGAGTCCTTGCTGCCAGCTCCTTAGCTCTGCAATGTGCTGCTGCCAGTGGAACGTGGTAATGGAGCCATAAATCAACAGGGATGCCATTGTGATTCTGAAGCTTCATAGTGTATTTGCAAGCATAGCTTATACAAACAAAGATTTAATAATTTAAGACGGTAACGTCGGTGGGAATGATCGCATATCCTATAGCATGTTTGATCCAGTGTGTATTAAGTGTGAGTGGGATGACTGATAACTATGTCACAGTTGCCTTTTGAACTTGACATTGGTGTTGATTCACCAAAAAGCTCCAGTAGGTGAAGAGGTAATTTTAACCAGCTGAAACTTTTTTTTTTCCAGTGAAAAGTAAGCTAAAAGACAAGAACCAACTGAAAAAAAAAAATCTTACTAAAGGAGAGTTGGTAAAATTAAAAAAAAAAGGGAAGAAAAAAAGAAATAAGAGGATTACACTTGCATTGAGTCACAGAAGCAATTTTTTTTTCCCTCCTGATATCTTTTCACCAGCCCAGAGACCTCTTCTCCCTTTCTGATGTTTATATCTGTGTAGTACTTTTATGAAAACTTCCAGAAAGTTAAATATCTCACCCTGGGTGTATATTGCCTGGCGAAACTGTACCCTTTGATTTTTAGACCTGGATTAATTTTACCTGCCCAGTAATCGTCTGGCAGAATTCACTCTAATTTACAAGCTATTTTGGTATTTTGATGTTTATAACTGATACTAAGATCTCCAGATGTTCCAAGAACGTTTTTCAAATTATTTTATTAAGAGAGATGGTCACCTTCCTGATTTGGGATTTTCTTCATCTTGGTTCCCAAATTATAGTTATTGGTGATTATCATGTATTTTGGCTAAAACACCAGAAAGCAATATTACACTTGCTTTGAGATCCATTGGTAACTTGAAATGTAGTTTTTCTAAATATGTGAAGAGAAAATTCAAAATAGCCTCAGGTGTTGCACAACCAACCAGCCCGTCAGTGGTCCAAAGCAGGAAACTTGAAGTGTGATCTGGTTTGGATATAGCCATTTTAATCTTGATTTTTCATCTTGTTTTGTCTTGAAACATTTACCAGAAGGGATTTCCCCAAAGGGAAAGGACTTTTACCCTGGTGAGGAAACTCTTTCTGTTTTTAACCAGGGAACAGGAGAAAATGGGGAGGAGCTGGGAAGTGGCTGCCATGACCCGTGGGATACTGCAGGGGATTCATCTGAAGAGAAGATGCAAAACTTTTCCGTGGGGCCAAAGACTGGGAGTTCTGGCAGTCGGAGCAGAGGGGTTGTGTGGGTCCCTGGAGGACATAACTATGAGTTGGTTTAAGCCACTGAATCTATCGCTGCCTCCAATTCAGATGTCAGAGAGTATTTTGGGAAAAGAAGGATTTTTCCCTGCCTCCAGCAGTATTTGGGGCATTTTCTTGTGTATTGGCTTAGCCTGTACCCAGTGGACCCTTTGCTGGTGCGGTGGGCAGACTTGCTGCTCGTTTTTACCATCTTAAATCCGTCAGCCTGCGTGGAAGCATGGAGGAAACAAAAGAAACAGTTCGCAAGGGAAACTATGACACTAGCGAATGGCAGAATGCCTTCTGGAACAGAGAGGGAGTTAGAAAGAGGATAATAGACATTTTCCTCCAGTATTCTAGTTTTAGTAATGCTAATGGTTACCCTTAACAAAATAAGATTACAGAATAATTCAAAGTGAAATAGTGAGATTGGTGGTGACACTGTAAAACTGTAAAACTCTCCTCAGGAGGAGGACCTGAGCACTGACATCCTCCTATGGGCTTGCTTGTGTTTGGCAAGGGTGTACTTTTAAAGAGAGTTGCTTGCCTTTCTAGTTTCAAGACATGCTGCCTGATGACTCGAGCCTTCAGTCGCTTGCGGATTTTGAAAACAAAATCATGTGCTGCAAACAGACCACATTTATTACCGTGATTGCAGTAAATCCTACAAGTAATTGATCTTACAGGACTAATGAGTGTGCTACCTTCACCTAGACCATTTATCTGGTTTCTCTCTCTTCCCAATGGGCTCACCAGCAGGGAGAAGCACAGGAGCAGACCAGACCGGTGCACATCCAGATCGACTCTATGCATGTTTGCAGTTGGGTTTGGTGAGGTGGAGGAGAGGCTGTGGGATTCAGGAGTGCTTGACATAAGGGTAATTTGTTGCCCACTACGCTCTGAAACTTAAACGTCTCTCCTCCACAGGAGGTAACTGCTTGTTTTGTCATGTTCTGAGTATTCAAAGGCAGAGTTAATGCGTTCAAAAAAATTAAATCACTCTGTAGGTGTTGTTTTCAGATGAGAAAATTGTGAGGAAAACTTCAAGCTTGATCAGATAAGCAAGCTACATAAGAGGCAATTAACAGTAGAGGAATGGTTAAATGTCAAATTGCTGGCATCTGGCTCTTGAATTTTATCCATCAGGGACTTACGCTGACCTCATGTATATTGGATATTTTTCTGGAGGAATATGATTTCCGATCGCTGTTGAGCCCAATCCCTCATTCTTCATTTGGGTGAAATTCTCAGTGACAGTGGTGATTCATGCTTACACTTTTGCAATGTCTGAAAGTGCTTTTATTGCGAATCTCTAAAGAGCATATATAAGTATAGGAAACGAGCACTATTTGTCGCTCAATAGCGAACACCAAGGCCAAGCTTTGATTGGGATTGATGGAATCTGAAGTGAGTCCAGCCGTGAGTTGCACTCTACTGTGCAAAGCGGCTGTGAGTTGCAAAGAGCTGGAATGAGGGGAAGAGTGGAAGCAAAGAGCTCTTGTGTGTGTCATGGGCTTTTAAAAAGTTGCAGGAAATAAGTTTCAATTCAGATCAGGTTGGTTTTTTTTAGAGTGCTTGGACTCTTAATGTATTCCTGGGGCTCTCCACACACACGTGGATATGAATGTCCTTCCTTTCAGGTGCACAGGAGAAAAGATAGGGGCAGATGCGGGTTGAGGTTGGCAAGGCTTATTAGGTCAGGTGCAGAGCCACACTGGTGTGGATGTATTAGTCTGTCCCCAAATACTAGCCAGGAATAGAGGTGGCCTAAAGTATGGAGAAAGTGACCACCTTGTATATAGAAAGCAGGAGGTAAAGCTTCTGTTTAATTCAGTTTCTCTGCATGTCTTTACCTAGTGTAATCTGTCACTGCAGCACGATTACAGTTCTTGTAACCCTGCTTACAAAGATGGTGTTTAATAAGACTCTATTTGAGTGGAGCTTCAGGGTTTTTGTTTGCAGAGGCACACAGTCATTCAGCTCTGATGTGGTGGTGTACTCCTCTGGTACAATTTATGCAGATTGCACTTCTCCAAGAGGGGATTTGATCACTGGCAATAGGTTTTGGTTTTTTTGGGTTTTTTTTGTTTTTTTTTTTTTGTAAAGGTGCTGGATGGATGAGGTTTTGTACTCATAGTGCTGAGGATGTCTGCCTGAGCAGCAAGGTTGTGTGTGGCCAAAATTAGCAACCTGTGCCAGGCAGGGAAGTTAGCCCTGCAGATGACGTGCAAGATGAGAACTGAGGACTTCAGTTTCTGTCATGTCTTCTTTTGGTGATTTTTTTATGAGCAGGGTGCTTGTCCGGTTGTTTTTTTTGTTATTTATTTTTCTGCAGAAACGTTCCTCTTCCTAAAAGAACTGGCACGTGGAAAAACATGCTAAACTTCAGGAGACGTTCAGATGTGAAGCTGGTGTGCTACAGAACTACCCTTAAGTGAAAATGTTGGACTCCACATGTTCAGTACTTCCCTTGCAGGCAGATGATTTGTATTTCAGTTCTGTTTCCCAGAACCCTTTTTGAAATTTGCAGGCAGATTTTTACGTATCTTTCAGCCTGAAGAGCGAAGCAGTGTAAATGGAAGATGATTGAAGTCACGGGTATATTTAGATAGTTGGTTTGACTTTTATTTATCTTCAGTTGCTAATGAGTTATCTTTCATACCCAAGTGTCTTTGCACGGTACTGTGAAGAAGGAGGTTATGTGCTTGTGAAACTTGTTTCTGTTGACATAAAAATAGTATTTTTACTGGCCGCAGCTCTTCAAAATTTTATTTAGAATTTAAATTCCAAATAAAAATAAAACCTAAAACCCAGTCTCATTTGTCTAAGTACCTCTGTCATTCACTGAGTAGTATACCTGCGCAAGGGCTGTGTGTGCTGCTCTCGTTCTAATGAAATACCTGTACCTGCAGCAGAAATACAGCAGACCTCTCAGTGGCTTGGAAAAGATGTATTCAGAGTTCAAATTTCACACTATTCCTGCCTTTCTGTATTTGAGAATACAGAATGCTATTTAATTCTGTGCAGTGAAATGACTTTTTCTTGTCTAGGGAATAAAGGAGATGTGTGTGCATTGTATTCCTTACAAAAAGAATCTGACAACCTTTCTGTATCAAGCCTTGGCTGACTAATCCATGTGGTTCACATTTGATTTCTCTAAAGGGGTGTCAAATCTTAATGCTCCCTTGGGAGGTGCCTGGGTCTTACCGGGCATGGCTGACTGAAAAAGAAAAATAAGGAATGTTTTTCTTTCTAATGATTACTATCTAAGTGTTATCGACAGTGCACAGTTAAAAGGATTTCCTCAGTCTGTCCTCTACTAAATAAAAAAGTGTTAGGAATTGCTAATGGGGGATTGAATGTTACAACAGTACTAAAATAGATGGCAGTGCTGTTCAGTTGCTAAAAGCAAAGTAAGGAAAGTTTGAGTTTGTTCAGGCTGCGATACCCTCAGGTATGCAGGAGTAGGTGCTGATCATAACTACCTGTAA